>CM032878.1:46957955-47451149 GCA_019176425.1 Megalops atlanticus
GCTTGGGCCCTAATAAATAACGCCAACGATACAATAGGCCTTCGTACACTCCAGTGCTTGGGCCCTGTATAATCGCCTACAACGGATACAATAGGGCCCTTTGCACACTCAGTGCTTGGGCCCTAATAATAATAATAATAATAATCGCAATAATAATAATAATAATAATAACGCCAACGGATACAATAGGGCCCTTCGCACACTCAGTGCTTGGGCCCTAATAACCACAACGGATACAATAGGGCCCTTCGCACACTCAGTGCTTGGGCCCTAATAATAATCACAACGGATACAATAGGGCCCTTCGCACACTCAGTGCTTGGGCCCTAATAATAAATATAGCCGCAAGCGGCAATCATCGGGGTCCAAGCAGAATCGCAAAAGTTGCAACCAATGTTGGAATTAGAAGTGGTTCAGTGGCTTCAATAGGAGATACAAGAGGTGGAATTTTAGGAAACGTTAAAAATTGACACATGATATTCAGGCTCTGTCATGTCAAATTACATCTAGTCTATTTGTGAAACAGCTCAATATCCCCTTTCCAGCCGATATAAAGCATGTCTAATCTGACAGTCATGTAACCTTCACTGTCACTTCAATCCATTACATTTCAAATAATTTAACCAACAGGGTAATGCAAGAAAGTAACAAAACAGTTGTGTGAGAGATATATTGAATAAAACAACTTCCTATATATCTGCACTCTTGGGAATTTCAAGACATGTTCATATTAAAGCACAGCATGTTTTAACCTCCAATATGTGAATATCAGACATGAACCTTCTCAAACAAAGAGGTAACCAAATACACATTTTTGGCAATGACAGTATTGCATCCACAAATATTAGAAAATTGGAATACTCCCTTGGGTTTCAATCTTCATACGTGTAAAAAAGTTTGTAACGCCTGGACTATGGATGCACAAGATTGTGAGAGCATGTGTGGATCACCTGCAAAATGAAATGGATGGCATCTTAGAAATGATTTGATGAATCAAAGTACCTTTTGGTCGACAAGGTCTGTAGATCTTGCATATGAAAGGAAATGTGAGCAAATGAGCTTAAGTATAAGTATACCAAATTTCAGATTTTTAGCTTAAGCGGTCGTTGAGATATGGCAATATGTCAGTTGTAGCGCCCCCTATGGATGGAATTTCACGAAATTTGGCACGCTTCCAAAGATCATGCTAATAATGGAGGGAGTCAAGTTTGGTTACGTTTGAACCTTTACCTCACAAGATATTGGCCATAGAGTCGTTATAGGCCACGCCTTCAAATTTCATTAACACGTAACTTTGAAACGGAACGGAGAATCAAAATTATTTTTACAACTTTTTGTCAGCACGGTCTGGACATCACGTACACCAAAATTCGTGATGATCAGACGAATGGCCTCGGACAAGTTCATTTTCCTGCCCTTTTCATGAAATTGAAATGGCGTGGAAATTTTGTGGTGGACATTGGTGTGAATGGGCCCATTTGATTCGGGAGTGTACAAGGAATCAGAGCAAAAAGAATTTTTGTTCTAACCCCTGCAGTTCCCAAGATAGAAGTTAAAATGTAAATGTGCTTATTACAGCGCCCCCTTATGGTCGATTAGTGTCATATTTGGTACATAGCTTCTATGTGTCATCTTGGATGAGCCTATTTATTTTCATGAAGATCAGCCATTCGCACTGGCAAATATTGACTGCTGAAGTTTGATTGGCTGTTTGGCAGCCATTTTGTTGAGCGAGCCAATTGGCACTCTGGGAAAAGTGAGCAAATGGGGCCAAGTATGAGTACACCAAATTTCAGATTTTGAATTTAAGCGGTTCTTGAGATATTGCAATGTTTTAGTTATAGCGCCCCCTATGGATGAAATTTGACAAAGTTTGGTGTGCATGCAAAGAATGTGGTACTGATTGGGCGTCTCAAGTTTCATTAAGTTTGGACCTTTACATCCCAAGATATTGGCTGTAGAGTCATTATGGGCCACGCCTTAAATTTTGATTGACGTACAACTTTGAAACGGAATGGCAAATGAAAAATCTTTTTACGACTTTTTGTCAGCATGGTACATAGATGATGCATACCAAATTTCGTGAGAATCGGATGAACGGCCTCCGACTAGTTCGTTTTACTTTCACTTTCGATTTTTTGAAAATGGCGGGAAAATTTTCATGACGCGAATTGATGGGAAGGGTAGGGTTAGATTCGGCAGCTTTCAAGGAATCAGAGGAAAAAAGAATTTTTGTTCTAACCCTTACGGTTCCCGAGATATGAGCAAAAACGTAAATGCGCTTATTATAGCGCCCCTACAGGCGAAAATCGGTGATTTCACTTGCGCGAGTCATTTCACCAATTTGGAATCTATGACCAAGATTTGGTGCATGTGCGACTTACGGTTTTTGCTGCCCATCGCGTTTCGCTGGAGAAAAATAATAATAATAGGAAGAAAAATCAGAACAAAAAAACAATAGGGTTCCAGCAGACCTTAAATGAAAAATTGGACCCCTAATAATAAGAAGAAAAATCTTGGAACAAAAACAATAGGGTTCCAGCAGCTTCACTGCTTGGACCCCTAAAAATCAGAACAAAAACAATAGGGTTCCAGCAGCTTCGCTGCTTGGACCCCTAATAATAATAGTGAAAAATTCTAACTATTACAATAGGTGCCTTGCACCTTCGGTGCTTGGCCCCTAATAATAGTGAAGAATTCTAGCAACTACAATAGGTGCCTAGCACTTTCAGTGCTTGGCCCCTAATTACCTGCTTTAGCCTGACATTTACATTTATTCATTTGGCAGACGCTTTTATCCAAAGCGACGTACAAAAGTGCAAATAGTGGGCAAACAACAGGCACAAGAGCAAGATGTGTACAGGTCATACAATGCAAATAGTGCTGAAGATGAGCGCAAGGTCAGTGTCGCGAGCCAACTAAACTGAACTAGGATTACATATCAAATACAATTACAGGGACAATAAAGTACCACTATACTACCTAGGTAAGGCAGGTACAAGTACAAGGCAGGAGTCAGATTTACAAGGTCAAAGTTACAAGGTCAAAGCCATCTACTGGCAATGCTTATGAACTACACATGGATCTACTGCATGTGCATACACAAATTGTCACGTTTCTTCCACCACAATAGTACTGAACAAACCCCCCACAGAGTCCGATTCTTCTTTATCTTACTCTCACGGTCCATCTCCACGGTCCGCAACACAGCGTGGAAAACATCCCATCCCTGGGGCGCGGGTAAAAACCACACTGTGTACCTGTCCCTACACAACATCATCATCAATAAGAGTTATTACAAGCTAAATCATGAGGTCAATAAACATAAATCATTGCCAGTAAAACATAAGGCACATAACACTTAGTCAGATATGAAAACATAAACTAAGTCAGCCCCCATCAACCCCCAGTGGGGTAAACAACTAGGCAGACTCCCTAATCGGACTTCCTGCCACTTATATAGGCCCCCAGTAAACCGATTTGTCCAGTAGTCGTCACCCAGGACCCCCAGGAGTACTGCGGCCAGATGCAGGCTCCAACGCGGTGCGCCGCCAGGGCATGGCCCCCGTGTCTTTAAGGCGTATGTTGTACAATGTCATGTGGCCCCTCTCCACATGGATATCAGATGTAATTGTCACCCCGCCATCAGGATCTTGGCCATCATCCACCCAAGGCCCCTGGGACAATGGCAACAGGGCAAATCATGGCCATCAGTACCACTCAACGAGGCTCAATGTGGGCCAACCTGTGTACACTATAATTTTATCAAAAAACATACTAAAATACATCAAATAAGCATGGTTACATCAGTAATGGGACCAGCAACAGCGTAATCAGTTTTGATCAATCATATTTCAAATCACAGTAGTAAAACCACAATCAGGAGTAAATTGTATTAAACATTAAATCTAGGCAAACAATATGGAATCACGTAAGACAGCTTCAGCTGAGTAACATCTTCTTTTCCTCCAAGGCCTCACTGGGGCGTTGGACCAGTGGACAGAAGAGAGGTTACCAGCACATCACTCAGCCATTGCTGGTCATGATTCTTCTCTGGCAGTGGTGCAGGAAATGATTATGTGTGGGTAATTAACTAGTTGCCATAGATTAGGGAGCATCAGGCTCCTGTGTATGAACGTCAGCTTCTGTCTTCATGTGAGTAGGTAGTCAGTGTAAGTGTGTTGGCAGTGTGGTGCGTGGCTATCTTTAACCCAGGTGTTTTGCACACCGTAGAGGGTCATCACGGTGGAGAGGTTACTAGCACTTACAGTGCACAGTAATTTGGGCTTTCCCGGTAAGCACCAGCCACTTAGGTCCTTCTTCGCTCACTATTCCACAGCTGTCCACAGGGTTGACTTCTGGAAAAGGCATTTCTTTATCAAAAGGAATCAATTAATAGTATTTCTTCCTTAATCACTACTACAATCACAGCATGTCCAGCGTTAACCTGTTCTGGGAAAAAAGCAGTGTTTATCATGCGCATCTGTCTTCCCGTAAGTACTTCATGGGGCACTAACCCAGTGGCCTGATGCACTAACCCAGTGGCCTGATGGGGCTGCCCACACATGTACATTAGTGCTAGAGGCAACACTTAAATCCATGACAGTCCAATGTCTGCCATCAGCTGAGTGAGTTTTAGTTTTCAAAGTTTAGTTTGCTTGCTCCACTGCACCTCCACTGGCCAGGTGGTAAGTGCAGTGGGCTCTCAGATCAATTTAAAGGTTTTCAGAAAGGCTCTGTATGACTGTATTTACAAAATGCAACCTATTGTCACTTGTCAACCTTGTGGGCAGGCTCCATCTGGGTATGATTTCTCTCATCAGTGCTTTGGCCACAGACAGAGCTGTAGCTCTTTTACATGAAAAACACTGTACCCACTTAGAAAACATGTCTATTATGACCAAACAATAATGGTATCCCTGGCATGGTGTCAACCCAATAAAGTCCATCTTTACATGTTCAAAAGGCCCCTCAGGCCTTCAATGAGCCAACAGAGGTACAAAAATACCCTTTCCCACATTGGTAGTCACAGATATCATACATCATAAGCAAAAATTTTCAGCATAGTTTAAAAATCCTAATGCATATCAATGCATATTTACAATATTACATCCCCCCTTTTGACACATGGTCCTGACCATGCGTCAACTTGGCAAGGAAAGAAAACGCAGTGAGCGGCAAAACAAGTTTGCCATTTGGGCCAAGCCATAGTGTATGGCCCTCATCCCAGGTGCAGTCCTTTCATTACAAGGTATTGTCTCGTTCCTCAGGTGCCGTCTGCAAAACAGAAACATCATTAAGAGACAACGGGTTAAGCGGTTCAGGAAGAAACACCATCTCCAAGTGTGGGAAGGCTGGAGTGGTTGTAGCCACTTTTGCAGCTTCATCTGCCATCACATTACCTAGAGAAACAGAATCAGTGTTTAACGTGTGAGTTTAACATTTCACAATAGAGACAGCTTTAGGTTGCAGAATAGCATCCAATAAATTATGCACAGGTGAGTGGTGCAGACAGAATAAGCCACCAAAGGGCTCCCGCTCATCGGACAATGCTGAGCAGAGCCGTCCACAAACAGGTTAAGATCTGGGTTAAGCAGAGGAACATCAGAAAGGTCAGGTCGTAATTTACAAAGCACATCAACCACCGTCAAGAATAACTCCAAAGCTGTGGAGCTTGTGCTCCATTAATGCCCTTAAAGGTAATATAATAACCGCATAATCACAAATCCGCAGTCTACTATACCCTGCCATTCCCAAAAAAGCATTTATCCTACTGTTTACAGTTTAAGCGCTTTAATAATAACTTCAACCTATAAGTGCAATATGTCTTGTATCACCCCTCAGTTATCTGCCCAGGTAGTCAACTGTCTGTTAACAAAACTGCAACACTAACCTCATAACCTCCCATTACTAAGGCTGTTAATACAGCAATCCAATCTACTTCATACTTTTATAGGCCTACAAAATAAATCATCCACATACTAAATCAGGGTACTGAATATGTTTAAATGCTGTAAATCCTGGGCTAACACCATTAAACACAAATATGTGTACTACCAACCTTAGTTTGTAAACACAAAAAGGTACTATAATTCAGGGTGCAATGGTACACTGAAAAAAGCAAAACATAAATCAATCACTGTGTACCATCGTGTGTTTAGTAAAATATTAAAAAGCAACGTGTATAGGTCTAAAACAAGGGGTATCTCTGCTCCAACTATAAAATTATTCTCACCTGTAATTTTAATGACAAATACATACATCAACTTTTACCTGAATAGGGGTTTATTTTCATTTTAAAATGTCCATTTCATTCCTTCAACCATCTACTGCATACATACGAAGTAAAAATAAGTTTTAAGCAGAGATGCACGATATAGGATTTTTGCTGATATCCAATGTGCCGATATTTTCAAACTCATTTTGGCCCATTGCCGATGCCGATTATTATTATTTTTTTAATTTTGCCGCGTAATTTAAAAATGTTCTCACACCCCTCCGGAAGCAGAGAGAAGCTTACCTGTCTTATTATGATCGTTGTCTTATTTCCCATCGCATTCGCTCCTTATGGAGCCGCGATATTTATTTTGAATGAGGGGAGACACAATAAAGTTACAGAAAACGTTATTCGCTGTCTAGTGTCGTTGCGTAAGTGTACAAATACAAATATTGCGCCCTCTGTTTGTGTCCCAAAGCAGGAACTAGGCGATCGCGGGTTGTCTTATTTCCCATTGCTGTGTCTGCTTCCGGAGCCGCGTTATTTAAATTTTTTCTCACGGCCCCTCCAGAAGCAGAGAAAAGCTTAGGAGCGCACAGCTAGGATCCTCCCAGGGTCAGAAACTTACCTAGGGGTCGATCGAAACCACTAGGCCTCCCTTCAAGTCCCAAAGCACGAGCTGGGCAATCGCCGGCTGTCTTGTTTCGTTTCAAATCGCATTCTTTCCTTACGGAGCCGCGTTATTTAAAAATGGTCTCACGCCCCTCCAGAAGCAGAGAAAAGCTTAGGAGCTAGCATCCTCCCAGAGGCCCTTTTTCCATCACATTTTCGAGCGAATTAACGCTTGAATCGACGGAACTTTGAGCGATATAAGAAGCCCCAAAACGTTTTTCCATAAGTAGAGCCATTCTATCGCACTTACGTGACGTGAAACTTAAACTGAATGTAACCGGCAGAGTTACCCCTTTTGCCTTTCAGCTACCGTAGCTCCTTCCCTTCTTGGCCACGCCCCCCAAGTAGCACTCAGGTGGCTAACCACTAATTAGCTAAGGTCCCATTTTTGGATATACAGTATATCGTTTAAGCATTGTGGTGGTCACATTTGTCTTTGATAATGTATGAAGTAAAAAAAATCTTAAAAAGAATAAATGACAAAATTATTTCAATCAGTGTTCACATCCATCACTGATAAGGGTGACAATATCACAAGCATCCAACAGCAACTATCTTTAATTTGAGGGTTGATAACAGTGAAGTGTTAGAGTGAGTCAGTAGGGCCCCACAACAGTAAAGTCCATCACAAAGGGGAGTGGGGAGACCCAGGTAGGAGGCCCTTGGAGAATGGGATGCCAGAAGGTGGTCGCGGTAAGAGTGGGAGAGGCTCAGACTCCATTCTCCATGGTACATTCACCACAGGTAAAGGCAGGTAGCCTAAACAGCAGTGTGTGATGTGACATGGACAAACAAAAAACGATCCTTTCAATGGCCTTGTGTCATCATATTCCTTTTATTTCTGTATTGATCACAATGTAAACATAGCTACCTACATCTGCAATATTATCACCCTGTGGTGTTTGTTCTGCAGCTATACTAACTTCCTGAAAAAATAACCTTTGCAAACCAGATTGTTCGGAATTGAATGTTACCTTGCCACAGACGCAACGCAATCAGTACTGTGGGTTGTGTCATAAGTATTAGGAGTTCCGCAGATGTTGCTAGCTATGTTTCCTGCGATATCACCACCCTGGTCTGTATTTTTTTTTGTCAGTTTTAGCTAGCTATGTAGGTAGAAGAATGACTTTAGCCTTACCTTTCACGAAGTGGTCACTGCATACACGAGCATTGTCGGACTCCGCTCCACCAGACTTAAGATGGAGGTTTTTGATCCATGTCTACCGCCGTTTCTCTGTGAGTTTTTTAAACTTCTCCCCTTTGCGTACCACTATTTTTGGGATTTAAAAGTAGCCCTTGTTTTTTTTTTCCCGATTTGATCGGTTGGAACAGCTGTAAACAGCGCAAACCATAGGCATTGCTACAGTGTTGGTGGTCATTGCCAACTTGCCTCGCAGTTTTAGTTAGCTAGCTAGTTAGAATTGTTTATTTTATCAGTCAGTTTTATATTTGTTTTCCAAGTTATATCCTTTTAAGAAAAGGAGCATTGTAATTTATTTTAACATGTCCAAATGTTATTAGGCAGACATTCTATACTGTGTTCAGACGCAGAGATAATAAAACAGCTGTGTTGACGCTGAAAACCTTTGTAGGCCTACTTTTTTTCCACACAGAAAATTGATCAGGAATCAATAAGGGAATCAATAAAGAATCGGACAGATAAGCAGAATCGACAATGGCATTGGTATCAATAAAATCTTATCAGTTCCCATTCCTCCTCCACTGTAATGCTAATTGAAGTCTTGCTGTGCCTTTAGTGTTGAGAAAAGTTCAATACTGAGATCAGTGCTGATTCAGATTTTTTTTTGTTAGATTATCAACCTCTTTTGAAGTGTTACTTGAACTGATCAACATTTTAATACATGCCCTATTTTGCACTATTTATGTTGGGCTGAATTTATTTTGGGCTTATGGACATACTTTAAAGTGAATGATGCCCTAAAATCTTTTTTTGCACTACTTATGTTGTTATGTTGTTGTTCTTATTTACCCTTACAGATATCCCTCCTGTCCCTAGATGGCTCAAGCACAGTAGGGAAAACAGTAAGAAGAATGATTATCCGTTTAGGGACCACTGAGCTGTGGTCAGGGTACAGCATGAGGGGGAGGATAAAAGCCTACTTCGCAGACCTGCCTCTCATGCAGGTTTTAGTAAGTAAGTGCAATCATTTTGGTGTACATTCCCTACCACAAGAAACCTTTCCATAAGCAACAGCTTAGTAATTAGGCTATGTTTATCTGTGATGTGTTTTCATGCAGAAGCCTGCACCAGGTGTCACTCCAGTGTGAAAATTGTTGATGTTGAAAAGCAGGTGGCAGAATACCTGAAACACGCCCCTTTTAAAAAGGGTGGATCAGGCAAGGTGGGCTTAGAGACTTTCTGCATGACACTAGTAGCCTAGTTATCTTAATGCATGGTTTACTGTTGCTAGCTAGGTCATTTTAAAAGCTCTATTTCATGCATAATACCTACTCACTTTACTCAAATAACAGCCTACAAGATCATGTCAACATCATGTAAACATCAGCTAAACCAATTGAAATGAACTACTAATGCTGTTCTAAGACTGCTAGCATTTGCTGTCACATTATATCAACCAAACTCAGACAAGGCCTTGCCCGCTGATATGTCTGACAATCAAAATTTGTATTCATTGACATTTCTGAGGACGTGGTGAAGGCTTTGGGTGGGCGGAGCTCAGACTAAAGCTTCACAGAGAACGAAATTGATTGGATAAAATCCGTTCTCTCCGCTCTGTACCCACGCTGTTTAATGGGAGTAGGAAGCGATCGGAAAATGGCCACATGCAGATGGATGATAAACAGTAAACTAAAACATTATTTATGAATTGATTATTTGTTCTTCATTTCGAGAAACACCACTATTAAGACTTTATTTTCTTCACATATCTCACTGCAAATTGTTCTGTGCTTGCCAAGATTTAAAATCTTAGATCTGGAAATATGAGATAAATTATCTTGTTTTAAAAGTTATTTACTAGTTTCTATCTTTGAATTCATGGTATATTCTTAAAACTGATCAAATGAAAATGTCTTTTATGCCTCAATTAGTCAGGAAATCTTAAAATTGAGTAAATTACTGGTAAAACAAGCTACATTAGATAGAGTATCAATTTGTACCATTCTCTTTCACTAATAAAAAACTTGTTTCAAGATTCAGTGACACAAACTCAAGTTCAATTGCTTGATTTAAGAATCACGCATAAGGCATATTTTAAAAAAATTACATTTTTATTCAATGGCAATGGCCCAACATGCTTCACCTACCAGGAAATGAAAGGACACTTTGAGTTTCACTGTTAGGTGACCCCAGCTTCTTAGAAATTTAATGTCACTGGAAAAGCAATAGCTATCATAAAATATTCCAATCTACTTGCTCTTTAATCAAATGACAACAATCAGCCTGATATATGCCATTTAAGACACACAGGGTGAGAGAAATTGGGACATGTCTACTAAATTATTGTCACGAACTGCTTATATTACCATTTTACCACTCAATTTACCAGGATAAAATAAAAAATCCTGTATTTCATTCAAAACTGCAAAAGTATTTTTTCTTCAGCCACTTTAGGCAGTGGAACAAGCTGTAAAAACAACACTAACATGTAGCTAACATGTAACAATTGCCTATTACAAAAGCATGTACAATATACAACTCATGATACATTTATATCCCCAGGCCCATTTCTGTATGCAATAATATCACAAAGATTATATTTTATTGGCACAAACACACTTTCTTTGAAACTAATAGAAAAATACGAGGTGTAATCAATAAGCTCATGCACTCGTTCTGTTGCTTGGGCAACAATGGTCACTGCCACTTCATACGCCAACAAATCTTTATCGAAATTCAAAGTTTCATAACGCTGATACTCAAAAGCAATGAAAGAGGAATCTATCACAAAGATATCCTTTATCAATCCAAACACAGGTAAAGTATCATCCACATCCGAGATAATCATAGACTTCCCACTGATGTACTTATTACCATTGAGTATAAGCCATTTCACAGAGATGACAGATTGTATGATGTCGATGCCCAAAAAATCTCTGAGTTTTGCCTTAACATAATCAGTATTTGTCACCTCTGAGACAGGCCCCAGTTCTCTCTCATTTGCAAAAATGGGACGCTCATTGCCTATTTCATTCTGACAACATTCAAGTAACTGATTATGTTTTGCAAGTGATTTACAAACATTTGAAGCCCACTGCTTAAAATAACTGTGCTTTGCCTCAAATCGCATGCACATACTCCTTATTAAAGGACCAAGAGATTTAATTTGACTAGGACGATGCAACATGTAATGCTGCTTGGGTATTACATTAGTTTCACTTGTTGTTTAAACTGATACAGGTGTTGCTCAATCATACTTTTGAGTCGTAATACGGTTTGTAAAGAAAGAATGGGAGCAAGAACTATCTGAACTATCTCAATCAACTTAATAATAAATTTAACATACTCATTTTTCACATCATTCAAAAGAAAAGGTAGTATTTTCAAAAGTATTAACATTCGCCCACAAGACTGTTTTAATTTGTTGTCATTACCTGCCAAAGTGTTGACACTGACAGGACAAGGCATATCCCGTATATCAAGAGGTGAGTAAGGAAAACTCTGAATGGCTGAATTGAACACATCTAATTCTATCTGTCCTGACAGAATAAGGTGTTTTAATACAAGCTTAACTTCCATTGGCGCAACACTTTCAAAAATGACATGCATTATGTCCTGTGGAGTTTGTTTGATTAGATCAAATGCAGGAACATCAACTAGTCTGCTTTTTCTGTTAATTCCATAAGTGGTTTTGAGGGATGCCTTCAAGGTATCTGTGCTTGCTTTGTCTATTTCAAGACATTGCCTGATGTGCTTCTCTAGATTTCTTCTAACAAAATTATTCTCCTCAAAATGTCTTTGCATATCCTCAAAGGTGCATTCACACTGTCTACACTTGCTATAGGCAAAACCAACACCTTCTTTGAAGCCAGCAAGCTCGTGTTGGGCAAGTGTGTCTCCACATAAGGCTATCACAGCACCGAACAAGTCCATTTCACCATTTGGTGTTTCAATCTTAACACCATTATAGAGAAGAATTAGATCTTCAAGAATTCTTTTTAAAACAACATCAACACCCCACTGAGAAACATCATTAGCCTTTGCGATAGCAAGGAGTTGTATCGCAGCTAACTTTGACCTAAACTTTGGATCAATATTACCTAAACTATAATTAACCATTAACAATTTATTTGCAGAAGCATGTGACCCTAGGGGGTTGCATATTTCGATTTCGTCTGTGTACAAAATTATTTGCAATGCATTAGGCCCTACAGAATATAAAGGATGAAATTTAAAAAGGGCCCCGTCAGTAAAGTCATAGAAGAATCCCTCTCTGCTTCTCTGTGGCACAGTGTTCAACATGGTGAAGATTCTGGAATTGGATAATAACTGCTTTAGACTTTCAATTAGTGGTACATAGAAAAAACTTTTGTTTCTTATGGCCATGACCTTTGAACGACCTTGCTTCACCCAACAAATCTTCTGAGACACTACTACTTCTTCTGGGTTGACTGGACTGAAAAGCTCACGAATAGTTCTATTCTGTCCATATGCAGTAGTGGAGAAAGGATCTATGAAAGTATCAAACGTAGCCAGTGCCTCATCTTGAAGTTGAGTGCTTGTCCTGGGATGTTCTTCAAACACTCCTCTCATTCTGTCCCTCAGCGTATCCAGGAGAGCAGCTTGGTACTGTTGCACCCCCAAGATGATATTGTTGACTGTTCTCTGGGAAAATATTGAAATTAGTCTTGATTTTTTTTGTCAATTCACATTACATGGAGGTCCAAAATATACATGCATTGAAACTAACACATTGCAAGGTGTTACCATTACAGTCGCTATCCAGACAAGCTTACCTGTGACAAATGGCACTGTGCCTGGACACTGATTGCAAAAGCCGCCGCAGATCTGGCAATATCAGCTCTGGTTACGGAAGTTCAAACACCAGCTTCCTCCTTTATTAATGATTATGAATACCAAGAATATTTCATTTTATATCCTAGACTGACACAATTAATTCAAGTATCAAGGGGTGGGTAATAGCTATGGCTATTAATGTAGTTTTGGCAATGAATAATAGAATAATAATAATAACTATAGTTAGCAAGCTAGCTTGCTAATTGAAACTTACCAGATCACAAGAGCGGGCCTCAGGCAGCAGTGTTTCAAGTAGAGTGACATGTGGTCTAGGTAGCGGTGTTTCAGGTGGAGTGACATGTGGCATTGCTTCCACAGAGCTGGTCGTTGCAGGAGTGGCACACTCAGAAAAAATTGATGCACCAAAATTTTCCGACCCTAGTACAGCTGATGTGGGTGTCGTTCTCCATCCACTTGGTGGACATCCAGTCATCAAATACAGAGGGTGTGTCCGTTTAATGTGGCGAAAGAATGAGTTGAAAACTCCGAACTCTTGTTCACAACCATCAATTCCACAGAAAACCCAAAAATCCGGACTAGGACCATGTATTACATTAATGTGGCTAAGGAGCGACTTTAGACTTAAACCAACAAAAACGAAACAGATAATACACCGCCGCGCCGCCATGGTGCACCTTGTCAGTTGTCGACTGCTGCCTGTTGCCTTTGGACTTGAGGGGGGAGGGGAATGTGACGCGGATACAGGTGCGGCAGTGTAGCATAGTGGTTAAGGAACAGGACTTGTGACCGAAAGGGCGCTGGTTTGATTTCCCCACTAGGGGACCGCTGCTGTACCCTTGGGCAAGGTATTTAACCCACAATTGCCTTAGTAAAAATATCCAGCTGTATAAATGGACAACATTGTAAGTCGCTCGATCTGGATAAGAGTGTCTGCTAAATGCCAAAAATGTAAATGTTCTAACGGTTATTTTTTTAAAAATAAGGTGGGAAAAAATAACTCTTATTTATAAAACATCACCATTTAACATTCAGAATAAAAGCCAATGTTATATAATGACATCAATTCTTGCAATTCTGTTACAAAAAATATATATTTTATATATTTTTTTCTGCACCTGCGCCCCCTCACGTTTGTCACAATCACGATGACGTCAGTCATCTAAATTGAAGCGATTTTGCGCGTTGTCAAACTTGAGAAAGAAGCATTTCGAAGAAATCAGAACGGAGTGCTGTTCAAGGTCAGTAGCTAGCTAACATTATATTTGAAAAAATCATATTTTAGGACCATACTGTTGTCCAGACATATTTCATTTTTTTGCCTGCCCTCGAGGGGCAGATATAGCTAACCTTAGCCATGTAAATTACACTAACACGTGAGTGTTAGAGCTAGCTGGAACTTTTGCTAGGTAGCTAACCCTATGCCTGTTGTTTTTTGGCGGGTAACCTTAACGTTTGGGAACAACGACCAGATGGATGACTTGGACGACACCACACTGTCGGTGTTAGAGGGTAAGTCTTGTTTAACATCGTAGCTGGTGTCAGTTGGTATCGTTGGTTAGTGCAACTATTAAAACTCAATTTGTGGATTCAGCTAATAGCTGACTAGCTAATCGCGGCTTCGATTTTTCACGGGTCGGCAACAATTAAATGGGAATTTTTTGGGAGCTTTACGACCTTGTGCGGGGAACCGCCTAGCACTGCAGACGTAAAAAAGTTTAGTAAGCCATAAATAAAATAAAATATATATACAATATTAATGTATTTTATCGTTTAATACCATAAATATGCTCGCCTAGGGGGGCCAAAAATTTTACGCGGGGGAGGGGGGGGGGGGTCCAATAGAGCAATGCGGGGGGAACGTTCCTCACAAATCAGATACCACCATCTCATCCGGGCATTCTGGGATCTTCAGTTGAGAGAACCGTTGGCTTTGACAAAACCCAGCTAGGTTTACTAGTGGAAGACACAGTAGCAAAGATGACGACAGTTGCTAGTTAGCTAGCTAACAAACAACCGTAATCGTTATAAAGTGGTTCATTACTTTGTCCCTGACTGTGTATATAATATAAACAAAACTAGTTTTACATTTTGGAAACTGTGAAGGTTACCTCTGTAAGTACACCATCAGAGAGACGTCTATCAAATGTAGCTAACCGATTGTGCATTTTCACTCAAGTTGAGTGCCCAAATCTACATGTGTAAGCAGAATTAACTTTTTGCTTAAACATCAAGGTGCTTCTGACTCTGTAGATATGTCTCAAAGGCTTCAGGCGTTTTTCATCATTCAAAATCGTGGGTTAATAATCAGTGCACATAGCAAGCTCGATGGGTGATGATGTGGTAACCTGACTTTGCTAGATAGCTAGCTAGGTGGTTAGCTATGCTACCTAACGTAACACTGGCCTGCACTCAGCAACACCCTGTAGGTCTTATCCCTCATGCTCGCCCTGACCAAACCAGTGATATGGCCCTCAAAACAACTGAATTCCTCCACATGCCCTGATTTATAACGGTTTTTCCCCCACTGAAAACTTCGGGTCTCATCCTTAAAGAAGAGGAGAATATGGCTAAGCGACACCATTGCTGCTAACGATGAGCTTGCTATTGCTGATAGCGATGACTGCTAAAGACAAGCTTGCAAGTTAGCTGCTATAGCGATAGCTGATAGCGACGATTAGCCACACTCTAGCTAGCAAGGCCAGAGAGCGGGAATGAGAAAGCTCTGTGGTTTCATGGGACGTGTAGTTTTTAGCCCGTGGTTGTACTAGCATATAAGATAAAAAATTAAATTACGTAAAATTTACCTCGAAACAATTAAAATAAACAATATAAGTCGCAAATTCAGATCACAATATATAATCCGGAAATCGATGGTAAGCCATAAATAACTAGAAGTACTTTAAAAGTGCGTTTTAAAAAATGTCTATGACTAAAATGAATGGGGAATTTCACTCCGACGCCAGTGTGACGTAGCCACCTCGGTACTCCATTTAAAATAAATCTCATTTCGATGGAGTAGAAACATGGAGTAGACCCACCAGAGTATGTGGTGTACACAGAGTTAGACATGGTGCACAGCCAGTACTTTGCATTGCTCCGCAATGGAAAGGAAAAGGATGTCAAGATGTCGAAGGAGCTATGTTGCAGACTTATAAGAAACACAGTCACCAGCATGGTTGCAATCCTGCATGCTAGTCCCCTGGGAAAAGAAGTGACATAACCCTCCAAACACGAACTGAGAGCAATGTCACAGAAGATCGTCAACTGTTATCCTATGTTACGGGACGCTTCAGATCTGACATATGTAAGTATTTTTATTCTTTTAAAACTTAAAACTGTGTGTGTGGGGGTGGGGTGGGGGGCAACAAGACAAACAACTTTTGAAACATTCCTTTACCACAGCTGACCATCTACTCCAAAATGTACAAGCGACTCCAAAATATGAAGTTCCAAGGAAGAGGCAGGGCCCCATGCCACAACAAGGCGTGGCAAAGAAGTCTCTCTTCAATACAAGCACAGAAGATGAGACAGATGGTGACACAAGTGCTTCAACCACTTCAACCGTAATTCTTCCGAGCAACGATGACCTCAGCGACGACAACCTCAGTCCAGGTATGTGCTAAAAGTGGGAAAATGAATATGCTGAAATGTGCTGTCATAGTACTAATTTTCTGTACATCTAAAGTAGGGATGCACGATATTGGATTTTTGCCGATATCCAATGTGCCGATATTTTCAAACTCATTTTGGCTGATTGCCGATGCCGATACCGATATAGTGTGTGTGTGTGTGTATATGCCGCGTAATTTAAAAATGGTCTCACTCCCCTCCGGAAGCAGAGAGAAGCTTATCTGTTTTATGATCGCTGTCTTATTTTCCATCGCATTTTCTCCTTATGGAGCTGCAATATTTATTTTGAATGAGCAGAGACACAATAAGACTTAATTTGCTGTTCAGTGTCGTTGTGTAAGTGTACAAACACAAAAATTACGCCCTCTGTTCGAGTCCCAAAGCAGGAACTAGGCGATTGCGGGTTGTCTTATGTTCCATTGCTGTCTCTGCTTCCGGAGCCGCATTAGGCCTATTGAAAAATTTTCTCACGCCCCCTCCAGACGCAGAGAAAAGCTTAAGGCGGGCATACACTGTGCGATTGTGGTAATGTTTTTGTTAAACACCAACTCACACTGTACGAGTAAATCGCATGCGATGTCAAGTCAAAGCTCACGATTTATGTGCTCACACTGTATGGTGTGAGGGTCGAGCTGTGACTCACTGCTGACACTACACGACTTCATGTGCTCACGTCGAACCCCGAACTGTGTGGCTATTTCAAATAAAAAGTCAGTTTGTGCTGTCAAAATGCTCTCCAAGGAGAAACGCGCTGCCCTTGCCCTATGTGCCATTCTGGCTGCCGAGAGTCCTAAAAAGAAACGCCGTCGGGTATGGGTACGCAGGTGGCTCGGAAGACGTGGACAATATGGTTTATCTGTTTTACAGCGGGAACTGGAGGTAAGCAGCTAGGTGGATAGCTACAATTCTACCTCTTTTCTTTTTCTTTCTTGTTGTGTTAAAGTTCACATCTGACTGCTATTCTCGGTCATATGTAGTCCTTGCGTATCGCCGCCATGTTTTCGATCATCTTTAACAATTTCGCGCAGCCGCAGTGAGGAAAAAACACTGAATGTATGGGAATCTGATCGTACATCTGCTTAAACTGTGCGATACCCGCCCGAGGGGCGACTAAAATTTCAAACGTCAGAAATTCATCCGATTGCCAGTCGTGAGACGTTAATCGCCTCTCGTGAGCCCCTGTACACTGCACGATTATTGTTGGAAATGCACAATGGTGCAGATATTTGGCACATGAAAATCCTCTTGAAAACTTTAAGTAAGGATTTTGACTATCACCCAGTGAACGGGAGTAAGACCTC
This sequence comes from Megalops atlanticus, assembly GCA_019176425.1. Classification (NCBI taxonomy): domain Eukaryota; kingdom Metazoa; phylum Chordata; class Actinopteri; order Elopiformes; family Megalopidae; genus Megalops; species Megalops atlanticus. The sequence goes on from CM032878.1 coordinate 46,975,735, forward strand.
AACAATCACACTCTAATAATCTCTGTCTTGATGACAGTTTTACATGCTCTGATGTCTGGTAGACTTCTGTACGCACAAAGGTGATGCTCATTTTTGCTTGCCATACTGTCTTCTTTGTGGTCCTACCACCAATAAACTTATTCCATTTGCCTGCTGTTGTGCTAGCATCTGTAATCTATCTATAAATGTGAAGGTGTTAAATACAGAGAGAGAGAGAAAGTATGTGGCACATTGTCTCTAAACATAAATATATGTTTAGAGACAATGTTTAGAGACAACTTAAAGAACTGATACGCCTTTATGGGTCTTTGCCACTCTGGCTATGCAGCTTGTTTCCACTCCACTCCACAGAATTGACGAGAAGGAGCTCATTCAACCATCATCCACTCACAGCACTTCTTAACAGTGGAACGTGGCTAAGGGTGTAGAGTAGTGGCAGTTGTCAGAAAAAGGGTAAAGCAAAAAAAGATGCAGTGCTAGCAATGTTTTGCTAGCAGCAGAGGTCATTCTAAATAAATCACATAAGAGTCATTCTATAATTTGGGGTATATTTCACATCAACAAAAAAGTACAAAAACAATGTTCTTTCTCAACAGAACAATCAGTGGTTCAAGTTATTATATTCCTTCAGTGTAACATATCTGCTAGTTGCAAAGCTTAAACATTAACAATTTCTTTGATTTTTTAAGGGAAAGGATGTTTTCACTACTCAGTTTATCAACTATGTTACGGACAAACTGGACGTCATTACAGTCATTTGATTAAATCCTGCACTTCAAGTAAAATACAATTTTAAGGGCTCTTGAGTCTATTCTGCCATATATACAATAATGTTTTAAAAATAATTTTAAGAATTGAATTTTTTTCAGATATACATGCACTGTTAAAAAAAAAATCGTAAAAAAACGATCAAATGACTGGCAGCAACGGCTGCCAAACAAAAACCGTGAAAGTAAAGTAAAATATCCTAATTCAAATAAAGTGCAAAAACAATAAATTTACAGAAATTTTCATTAAAAATTTTGCAGAGAAACACTGTTATTTTACAGATTTTTCCTGAATTATTACGATCAAACACCTTCAATAAAGTGACAGCACAAAAAGTTCTGCAGAGAAACACTGTTATTTTAGTTTTTTCCCGAATGATTACGATCGAACACCTTCAATAAAGTGACGGCGCTAAAAGTTTTGCAGAGAAACACTGTTATTTCACAGATTTTTCCTGAATTATTACGATCAAACACCTTCAGTAAAGTGACGGCGCTAAAACTTCTGCAGAGAAACACTGTTATTTTACAGATTTTTCCTGAATTATTACGATCAAACACCTTCAATAAAGTGACGGCGCTAAAACTTCTGCAGAGAAACACTGTTATTTTACAGATTTTTCCCTAATTATTACGATCGAACACCTTCAATAAAGTGACGGCGCTAAAAGTTCTGCAGAGAAACACTGTTATTTTACAGTTTTTTCCTGAATTATTACGATCGAACACCTTCAATAAAGTGACGGCGCTAAAAGTTCTGCAGAGAAACACTGTTATTTCACAGATTTTTCCTGAATTATTACGATCAAACACCTTCAGTAAAGTGACGGCGCTAAAACTTCTGCAGAGAAACACTGTTATTTTACAGATTTTTCCTGAATTATTACGATCAAACACCTTCAATAAAGTGACGGCGCTAAAAGTTCTGCAGAGAAACACTGTTATTTTACAGATTTTTCCTAAATTATTACGATCAAACGCCTTCAATGAAGTGTGAACACATACTCAAGATTGTAAAATAACAGTTTTATTTTGGAAGACAATAAAAAAATACTGTATAAAACAGATTAAAATCATCACAAACTTTAATTTGCGGTGTTTGTGTTTAGATTTAATGTTTAAATATGTAAAGTAATGTTAAAAACCTGTAGAAGTACAATCTAAGTACAGTATTTAATGATTCAGTTTTTGAAGCATTACAGTACAAACCTTAAATGAAATACATTTAATATTTAAACTACTGTACTGATTAACAGTAGAAAGGTTTCTTCAAATTCTCATAAAATATAAGCTTTAAGATTACTGTGAAATATCCTCAACTGAAAACATACTGAAGAAATACAAGATAAATTGATACATCTACAAGATTTTCACTGTTTCAATTAAAGTGAGGATATAAACTTAATAACAAATAAAGTACACACCACTATTGATTCTAAAACACTTTTATTTAATGTATTCAGATGTAAATTTACAGTATCAACCAATTATTCACAAACAGTTCTTCAGAACCCCACAGGAGGAATTGAAAAAGTTCAAAAAGATATGTGTTTTTAAATGCAAAACCTAAGATACCGAGTGAAACGGTAATACTAACTGTTGCAGTTTACCGTGAAACCGGTAACCGTTTCATCCTGTCACAGTATTTAACGTGAGTTTTTCAAAGCGCGGTAATCAACCGCGGTTTTAATAATTAAAATTTGAAACGGTAATACTAACCGTCTGGAATTTTACTGCGGTTTACCGTGAAACCGGTAACCGTTTCATCCCTATTTTCAGCACATTTTAACAATACCACGATAATACTGATAACCGTGATAATTTTGGTCACTATAATCGTGATATTAAATTTTCATACCGTTTCATCTCTAGCAACAACCAACTGTAACGCTATGAATGCCACGACTAAGATTTGCTGCAAACAGAACAAGCAAAACCTTCTGACTAAACCACATTCAATACTATGTTTTGCTGGCCAGGAGACACGAATCATGCCAACAAGCTACCTGTAGCTAATTTGCTTAACTCGCTAACCTGTTAGGCAACATTACAGTCTAAGTGTAGCACCTGACCCATGTAGCTATATGGGTATTAACTGTCTAAAGGGTGTTGTAGTACTATGGACATGAACACAAAACATAACGTTACGTTAGGTTGTTACAGAAAATAACAGGGAAAATGTTTTCTTACCTGATATCGCCAATATTTTTGCAGGATATAAGTTCACTTAACTTCCCGTCTGACCCTTCCTCTGTGTCCATATTCCAGTTTTTTGTTCTCCGTTGACATCCCACAACTCAAATAAGAATTTGGCAGGCAGATGTAAAATAATACAGGTAATAATCCAGGTAACAGCCATTACTAGTGGACCTACCGAGTAGCAGTGCGGATGCCCAGCAGCAGCACACCCACTCAAACAGACATATTTTCAAATTTGACCGGTGAGAGGCGCGCACAGTTGTTATTGGCCAGTTTCCTGGATGACAGTCAGATTAACCAATCAAAAGCAACATGGTCAAAGCAACACGGTGAGACAGCCAATAGCAATTGCTTCAGCATGGTAACATAGCAATTGTAGGAAAAGATGACTTGTTTTAAAAGAAAGAAAAGAAATGTGTGTATTTAGTTTACTTGTAGGCTGTTATATTTAATTAATTGGTCAAACAGTGTTTTCATTGCAGTGTATGAATAAAAATGTAATAATGTATGGTAAAGTTTTATTAATACCAATACCTGTTGAACTTCTCATTGAAGACAGTAACTGTCTTTAATGTATTTTAGTTATTGATGGAAGCAAAGACAATGTTTGTATGGATTGGCCCTAAACCAGAGCTATGTTCCGCCATGCATCCTGGTTGGTCTTGCTGTCTGACCAGCAAGGTCAAATCAACAGCAATTGTGCAGTTTGATAATGCATGCATTATCATTCATTTCAACACTGTAGTAATGTGGTACTTGAATGGCACATGTATTAGTGCCTCAGGCTCTTTGGCGTTGCAGTCAAAGCTGCTGTTTGGTACCCTGTAGACCCGGGTTCGATGCCGGGTGGGGTGACTGCTCTTGCCCTTCGCTGCATACCTCATTTGTGTTATTCTCTATTCTGAAGCCTTGCTTATTGTGAACACTTTTAAGAGTAAGTCCACACTAAATCACATATGGCAAGAAGTTTCTGCTGCACTGCTCTCTTGAGGTTGAAACCTTCAAGCATGTTGCTGCTCTATAAAGGACTTAAAGCTTATCATTCTTGCTTCTACTACTTCCTGCCTGGACTATTGCAATGCATTGTTTTCCTGACTTTGCCTTTACTCATTTTAATTTTGTCAGATTCATTGGCATATATGTGGTTTTACTCACTGTATTGGGTGTGGCCAGAGGCGCAACATGCCTGAAAGTTTAAACCTCAAGAGCAGTGCAGCTTTGTACTCTTTAAAAAAGACATTATGCATAATTAATGTTTGATGTAATGAAAAAGTTTGCTAAATTTGTATCCAGAATTACAGAGTTTGAATGTAAAAAGTATACATAAATATAAAACTAATAAGATTTACCTTAAAATTACAAAGAAAAACATTAAATTGTTAGTATGGACATAAACCATTATATAATGAGCTACATGTTTAATTACAGATAATTATTGTCATTTTACATGAATTTGTATGTAATTTAAGAAAACAGAAAAATACTGTATAAATAATATAGTAATTTTTCTGTAAAAATGAGAAATAAATTTATTTGTCATTATTGGCATAATACTTAAAATAACAGTTGGGTTGTTAATTTACAGATAATGTTCATAATTTTACAGAGTTTTGTATGCAATTTAAAAAAAACAGAAAAACTACTGTAAAAATTTAGAGATATTTTCCGTAAAATTAGGATTTTTTTTTACAGTGTGTGATATGTTCAGCACTGTCATTAAGGACAGGAATATTTTTTCTTATAAAACTACCATACAGGTCATTTTGATAGTTTTAAGAGATGTCATGCAAAACTCCAACCTGTGTAGATATACAGTATACTTTAAAGGATATCAGAAGCACCATTTTAGTTATTTTAAATTTGAAAAAATGAGGTGTAGCATAGTTGACAATGAAAGCATCTTTTGAGTCTTTTGTGTAGTTTGTCTGTTCTTTTTTGTTTGTTGAGCAAATATTTCAGTTTTCTGAATTTCTCTGTGTAATTTTGAGTTTTCTCTCCTGATCTTTTTTCTTCCAGCTTTTTTCTATCTGAAATAAACAAAAGAAATTAATTACACAATTTTCCTGTTGAAGACATAAACCTGTTTCTGTCTTGCCATCATAAATCTCTACCTTGTTTCATGAGGTTGATGGACAACTTGGCTGTCTGGACTGCCTGGTGGTGTAGCTAAGTTGTCAAGCCTGCGCTTTATTTCTCTGCTTCTCTGCTGTGCTTTCCTCCAATAGGCCCTCTTGCTTCTTTTTTCTCTCTCACTCATCTCTGCCACTGTTTTCACCTTTCCTTGTGATCTGAGCTTGTGCCATGCCTCTCTCTGCTTCTCCAAATATGCGGCCCTTCTTGCAGAATCAGCATCCTGACAAGCCCTGTATCTAGGCTGTTTCTCAGCTGGATTTTTAAAAAATGTGTTGATGAGGGGGAAAGGGAAAGTGTGCCCATATGAATAATGTGTGTTGTGACATATGTAGACTGATAATGATAATGATGTGACTACTGGGTAACTTAGTTGACAGGTAACATAGTTGACAATTATGTGTCAAAATCCCTATTTTGACACATAATTTCAATGGTAGGCCTTGCCTGGTTGACCACATGTCATTTTCTTGAACAGTTAATGTCAAATTTGAACATATAATTGAATTACAATGATTTAAAAATTGTAAACCATAATAATGTACATAACATAGTTGACTGTCAATTAATATACTCATTGACAATGTGCTATTATTGATAAAATATTGAAAAAAAATGAGAGGACACTCATCACAGTGTGTTCAAAATATCCACCACAGAGGAAAATGATATCATGTGATGCTGGTCACATGTTATTGGGACAAACCATTTTTGATTTGCAGGGGGGAGTTCTGTTAGTAACATAGTTGACAGAACTTTTGAGGATATTAATAAATTAATATATTTAAACTATTTAAATGTGAAAATCAATTTAAAAAATATTATTTTTCTTTAGTATTTAGACTTTTGAAATAAATAAAAAAATAGTTGTTGTTGACTTTAATGGTTTTTATCCATTATTTTCAATCCAAGACACCCTCAACTGAAAAACAGAATTAGCAAAAACGGTCAATTTAGGAACATAATGACAAATTTCAAGCTAAATGAAGCATAGGATGCAGATAATGTTTGTGTGATATTATAACATGCTTTCCATTAATAGGTCAAATATGACATTTTTGAAGAAAATAGTTAGAATAAATATATTTATCATCAATGGACATGGAATGTACCCCAAATTATAGAATGACTCATAAGTCTGAACCAAAAGCTATGAAGAGTCAAAATCCAAAAGAAAACAAAAATATTCAGGATAAGTCAGGCTAACTGGCTATTAATTCTGGCATTCCAAAGGTAAAACACCAGTTAATGATACAGCGATTATACAAGAGAAGAAGAGCTGTGGAATGAGCATCCGGTGTGTTATTAGATCATGTTAGTTTCACTGTGGATAGCTAATTAGTGTTAACAAGGTAATACTGGTGTTACTATTTTAAACTATTTTAAGCGGCTGCAGGCAGTGCTTAACAGTAACGTTTTAATGTCATTCTACCACCAAAAATAAAAGCAGTTACTAGTATTCAAAGCAAATCGCCATGGTCCATGATTGCCTGTTACTCTGGTTGTTGTTAGAATGCTTTCCTTGAAGTCATCCAGTAACATCATAAAAAATACAATGATCTCCATAGTAAATGAACCGCAACCAGGTGACAGGACATAACAGTGAATAACAGCCTAGCGTACATAATGCAAACCTTGTCTATTTCATTGTTATTGTCAGTGCTTTTCCTGACTACATTTAACCCCCCTTCATTAACACACTTTCTTTTTTTAGATATAACTCAGTGTGTTCCAATAAGCCATATAGAATGTTATAAAAAGCTAGCTAAATTATATATATACACCGATGAGCCAAAACATTATGACTACCTGCCTAATATGCTGTTGGTCCTCCGTGTGCCACCAAAACAGCGCCGACCCGCCAAGTCATGGACTCTACAAGACCCCTGAAGGTGTCCTGTGGTATCTGACACCAAAACATTAGCAGCAGATCCTTCAAGTCCTGTAAGTTGCGAGGTAGAGCCGCTGTGGATCGGACTTGTCGGTCCAGCACATCCCACAGATGCTTAATCAGATTGAGATTTGGAGAATTTGGAGGCCAGGGCAACACCTTGAACGCTTCATCATGTTCCTCAAACCATTCCCGAACAATGTGTGCAGTGTGGCAGGGCGCATTATCCTGCTGAAAGAGGCCACTGCCATCAGGGAATACCATTGCCATAAAGGGGTGTACCTGGTCTGCAACGATGTTTAGGTAGGTGGCACGTGTCAAACTGACATCCACATGAATGGCCGGACCCAGGGTTTCCCAGCAGAACATTGCCCAGAGCATCACACTCCCTCCACGGGCTTGTCGTCTTCCCACAGTGCATCCTGGTGCCATCAGTTCCCCAGGTAAATGGTGCACACGTACACGGCCATCCACATGATCTAAAAGAAAATGGGACTCCTTGGACAAGGCGACCTTCTTCCACTGCTCCAAGTCCCAGTTCCGACACTCATGTGCCCATTAGTGATGTGCAGTACGTGAACGAACAAATCTTTTTGAACAAATCTTTGAGTTGTACTGAATCACTAGTCTAAAAGATTTGTTCCTTTCTCTTTGCAAACATGCACGCTGATTAGCTGGCATAGCAGCTATAACTCTCCCTCCAGTGGATATTAGCTATGCGGTCTGTCCATGAAGCAGCCTATCACAAAACTGTATCAGCAGTACATTCATGACGATAACTAGCCAATGGCTGAAATGCTAAAACACTCGAAGCACCTCCCACCGGCTATTTCGGCACAGCGGCTCAGTGACTATGCTGACCATGGTGACTACAGCATGTGACTGACTCCGGAAGACTCGAAATGCCCCCACTGTGTACTGTGTACTGAATGACCTGATGTACTGTTGACAAGTTCTCAGTACAACAGTTCGTTCAAAACAGTTCATTCAGACTCAAAAGAACTGGTGACTACGAAGACTCTAAACTCCCCCTACTGACCTGATGTACTGTTGACAAGTTCTCAGTACAACAGTTCGTTCAGACTCAAAAGAGTCACTGACTATGAAGATCTGGTGACTACGTGTTGCCAGAATCGCTAGTTCTCGGTACAGCAGGCTTGGGCTACATCCGCCATTCACTGTGACAATGCAAAAGGAATCAGAGCACTTCCGTGACATTATTATAGGAATTAAAAATATTATTAAATATTAGTTTTGCTCATCTACCTGGAATATTATTTTATATTTACGTTTTTAACAGTAGCATAGTTTAAGTGTGCACAATGTATTGCAGTTCTTGTTTATCACAACTGCAATTTGATGTACGATTTATTTAATGTTGACATCACATTTCCTTTTAACGTGAATAAAGTCCTTATTAATAAATACTAACAAATCAACATAGTAGGCTACAAAACAAAACAGAAATGTGATGCATAAGCCTACGCATCACATTTGTAGTGTACTATGTCTACATTAACAACAAATAAAAATACGACATTCACAATATTAAATAATTTTAAAAAATGATTCAATAATTATGATGCTTAGACTACATAATATATTGTAGCAGTTGATAGCCACTGCTGCTAGTGTGTGTTCCCATGATTCTTTTTGTTTTTGTTAACTTTTCTTTATGATTAATGTTCTTCCTTTAAGACTTTGTTATGTAGGCTATGTTACTTTGTTACACAGTTATGTTAGGTCGTGTGTGTGTGTGGGAGACCCCATGTGTTTGTTCGGTGCGTTTAATGAACTACCGTATGTGTGACGGATAGCGGGGACAGTGACATGCCTTCACTGTCACATTACGATTTGAGCAGTCACCACAAGTATATTAAAATGTTTGGGCTCGGTTAGTTTAAAACTTGTAAAAGTTTTTTGCTTTGGATATAAGCGTGGCTCTTTTTTCTTCAGTGCATTTTTTTAGTTTTAGCAAATGACATGTTTATAGGCCTTCTTGTTAAAATCTGGGGTTCTATTACCTTCCTAAAGACGAAGTACAGGATACTTTGCGGCTGCATGATTGTTTGAATAGCATGGTGCAGTTTAATGTAATGTGTATGGCGTCGAAACAACGCCAGATATATTGAGAAGCAAAATCCAAAATCTGAGAACCAAAACCCAGAATGAGAGAAGCAAAACCCAGAATCCGTAACCAAGAAATCAAACTCTGTAAACGAGAGCCCTGTGATGTTATGTTTTTTAGATACGTTAACCACTTTCGCTTTTCGAATGGTCTTTCTCGGTTACGCTTTTCTCTCTCTCACTTTCAGTTCTAAAAAGATTCCTGCTTGAGTTTTGGCATCAATTTGACAGCGGGGGAGGCGGGACACATTGCCGGATGCTGGGGGCGGGATCTAGTAGCTCATTGGCTACTGAATGGCACAGCACTTTACATCAGCATCAGCGCGCCAAACTTGCCTTTCGTAGTAATGGCGAACCAGCAAGGGCGGGGAAGTTGTTTATATGTCTGTCCCTTCTTTATCATATATTCTCAATTTGGCACACAATATAACCGGCAGATATTAGGTTCACAAGATGAACTCCTTCGGTAATAAGAAAAATCAACAAAGTATGTAACGCAAGTAGGATATGTTTCTTTACCATTATGCATTTGGGTCGGCGCTAGTTTTGCCAGCTCGCTTAACCATCTTGCTAGCTCATTTAAGTCAAATACAATAAAGTAACTTACAGTATGCATTGACTTTTTGCTCCTTGTTTTTTTCGTGTTCAGTGGAAGGCTGTGGAATCAATCACTGGTTTTACCATATGGACTTTAATTGCGTCCGAATAATCAGTAGTAGGCCTATGCAAAGTCCTAGGCAAGTCCCTACTTGCGTTACATACTTTGTTGATTTTTCTTATTACCGAAGGAGAAGAGAGAGAAAAGCGTAAGCGAGAAAGACCATTCGATAAGCGAAAGTGGTTAACGGATCTAGAAAACATAACATCACAGGGCTCTCGTTTACAGAGTTTGATTTCTTGGTTACGGATTCTGGGTTTTGGTTCTCAGATTTTGGATTTTGCTTCTGAATATATCTGGCGTTGTTTTGACGCCATAGTAATGGATATTACGATTTAATTATTATTAATTTCATTTGCTTTCACACGTGCTGTTTTGCCCCAGAGCAGGCTAATAATGGACATGATGTTTGGAACAATGTAGGGTAATTTTTAAAATGCAGTAAAACTATTTACAGATTCATGTATGCTGCCCGACCAGATATGGAATTGAACGAATCAGTGAGTCAAAGATTCGAATCATTTTATTGTACTGAACGAAAGGAACCAAATCACTAAAAAGAATTATTTTGAACACCACTAGTGCCCATTGTAGGTGCTTTCGATGGTGGACAGGGGTCATCATGGGCACTCTGACTGGTCTATGGCTATGCAGTCCCATATGCAGCAGGGTGCGATGCACTGTGTGTTGTGACACATTCCTCCCGTAACCATCATTAAAATTTTCCGTGACTTGTGCCACAGTAGACCTTGTGTCGGTTTGGACCAGATGGGATAGCCTTCATTGCCTTCGTGCAGCGATGAGCCTTGGGTGCCCAATACCCTGTCGCCAGTTTGTGGTTTGTCCCTCCTCGGACCACTGTCAGTAGGTACTCACCACTGCTGACCGGGAGCACCCTACAAGCCTTGCTGTTTCAGAGATGCTCTGACCCAGTCGTCTTGTCAAAGTTGTTCAGGTCTTTACTCCTGCCCATTTCTCCTGCATCCAACACGTTGACTACAAGAACTGATTGTTCGCTTACCATCTAGTCTGCCCAGACCTTGTTTGGAGATGATCAAACATTGTTCGGTTCACCTGTGAGCAGTCATAATGTATTGGCTCATTGGTGTGTGTGTGTATATATATACATATATATATATGTGAAGAGTTCATTTGCAAAAACAGATATCTCCATTTTTATTAATTTCACAAATATTTTTTTCATTGTGCATTCCAGGTAATATCAAACTGCAGTTGGGTTGTTTTGATTAAGTAAAAATAACTCAATAAAATACAGGTAACTTACAAAATTAAACTTTATTGATTTTTTTTTTTAAGTTTTTTTGGCAAAAGCAGATAACTCCAAGTCATTTTTTTGGCAAAAGCTGATAACTCATTTCATGTTTCAGAGTTAAAGCCATATAATGGATATAAGTTTCCTTTAAGTGCAAAATTTAACATTCTTTAACATAAAAGAAGTAGGTAAAGTGCTGAAAATTGCAACAAAAACAGCCCATTAATGGGCAATATTAAACATTTATCATGATAAAGATTATACCTTGGAAAATCCCGGCCAGACTACAAAACCCCTGAGCATGAACGTGCCAATGTTTTAACCTGCAGAGTGTCATTAAAGACCACAGCTGTCCTTTTTTTAAAGAGCTACCACAGTGGTGACCAGACAAGCTCATTGCAGAACTGACTCGTTGAGCCTAAAGTCTGAAGTTTTTGTTTACAATCGATTCTTTGGGAACTGCACTAACCTGGAAAACTGCACTAACTGGAAAAACATGAACTATTTTACAGTATTCTGTAGTGTAACTCCATATTCCATGTTACCTATTGTTACTCAGTGTTTCACAGCATTCAGTGTATTCAACTTTTTCTGAGCTGTGTTTACAGGCAATGGAGGGAACTTTTCCCTGACCGCTATAACGCGCTTTTTTCGCTACGCTATGTGAATAAATTTCAACTTTCCTCTTATTTTTGCACCCTGAAGGAGATAACATCACGGACTCTTCAGTTTCGTCAAAATTATCCATCTTTAAAGATGATGCCGTTTAAGGTTACGCCCAAATTCCAATATGGCTTAGATTTTTGATCAGCATGTGGCATGAGGAAGTACATGCCACTGGCACGGGAAGTGACATGCCGCTGGCACGGGAAGTCACCGGAAGTAACATGCCAACTTTTGCTCGGCATGTGGCATGAGGAAGTACATGCCACTGGCATGGAAAGTGACATGCCGCTGGCACGGGAAGTCACCGGAAGTAACATGCCAACTTTAAGACGTGAATAATATTGCTCTAGAAAACATTTATTGTTTAGCATAGTTACATATTGAAGCTTCTCACATTGTGAGAGTAGCCTGTTAATGTCACAGAGCAGTAGTAGAAGAAAAAAAATGCTCTCGTTGCCGGTTGTTAGCTTACGCTTTGCTAGTCATTAGTTTAGAATTATACCAGCACAGGTAACTGGTTCTCAACATGGGTGATACAATTTTGCACACCTTTTAAGTGTTGTATGTTATCTATGCGTTTTTAATCACAGGAAAACCAGTCTTAGATTAACATTTGATGATCATCATGAAATGATTTCCCCTCACATTCTCATCCTCTGTGTAGTCTATAACTTAACAGTGGGAATGGTGCTGAACATGCTCCAAAAGTCAATGAAAGGACATTTTGGTGTCTTACAGCTGTTCAAAATATGACACTAAAAAGAGATTTTGCTGAGGTCATACATCATTTTAATGCACCGGATTTATTCATTAACACCCAACACAACAAGAGTCATTGTTGTAAAATATACCTGTGGTCACTGTAGGTTAAATTGAAAACACAAATACGAATGAAAACATTTTTCTGAAAATTTATTAAATTTCAGAGGCCCATGTAGTGTCCATTGTGCACATGGCATTCACCTTCAGATTATTTTTGTCGACACAGTTTTGTAGAAAAAATTCCATGTCCTGAAATGTAGAAAAACTGAACAGGAAGGGGTCTTTAGCTTCCAAAACATCAGAAGACCTCCACTTGTACAGTGCATCTTCTTTTTCTCTGTCTGTCATATACAAGACACTGGGCATGGAGACATCACCCTGGAAGTGTTGCATATTGTCCCTAATCCACCCCATGGCAATTATGATGTCCCTAATTGGAGTCTGGATTAGGAAGGGAAAGGCAAAATCATGACTGCAGAAAATACTCAAAAATATATACTCTAGTAGTAGACTTGACATTATCCAATGAACACCAATATTTAACACCACTAACTAGTCACTGTACCTCCAGCCTTGGTGATTTACAAGGTGGTGGGGAATCCTCTGTAGCCAGGTCCTTGTTGCTTTCCTGTGAAGACAGCCTTATGCAAACAATTCACACATGAAAATAATATAGATTGCAAGATTGCAATATGTAGAAAAATATGTAGAATGCCAAAATTTCACCCAAAAAAAACAAACAAAAAAAAAAATACTGTTTGGCCAATAGTAGCTAATAGGACCTTACCTGGGTGGAAAGTTGCTGACTACCTGAAATGCCCACCATTGTCTTGCAATGTGCATGTCCCACTGGGCTATAGAAAAACACAAATTTTAATTGTAATATAGAACTTTTAAGATTAAATGTAAAAAAAAAAAGGTAATTGAAAAACACACCTCTGTGAAATCAAAGGGGAACCCAAACACGTTGTGAAGAGCGTACTGTAAACAAACAAATTTTTTATGCATGAACAAACCACGATGACCGGAAGGAAGGAAATGCAAGGAAAAAGGGATAGCAATATTTCTTACCATTAGAATGAACACCCCACAACTATTTGAAGACCTCTGCTTGGGGATGCCCTATTTGTTAAGCTAAAAGTTAGACTGACATAGGTATCATAAAAGGTTTAAGAGCTAAGTTGTACATTATTACAAAGCCAATTCAACACACCTCATACGTGTCACATGTGATCTCTGCCCAGGGGCCCTCACTTATCATTCGACAGATTTCTCTGGGGGAAGAACGGAGAGTTGAGTACAATGGAGCATTGTAATCACAGCTTTACACTACACGGTGCAGGTCATTTGAATTAGGACATTGCTGGGGAATGTAACTTGGGACAGTGCCAATGGCACCTTTTCTTTTCCCATCCCACTTCTCCACAAAAACAGGGAACTGTGAGTTTTACTAAAAGAAAAGGTCATTTTTACACAGTTGCATTTGCTTGACATACATGCATTCCACAGACTCAGAATACAGAATCAATTGTATATATTGTTTAAGAATGGGTTCTTTGATAAGAATGGGCTCTTTGCCACTGCATTCAAAATATATGGCATGATTTACATGCCGAACCCGCAGATGCTGCGCTGTACATAGAAGGGGTTTTCGGCAATATTTGCAATCATGTATGCCGCTTGGCCCGAGCTCTTCAATGGAGGAAAATTCCCAGCAACCACCTGAAAAACATCTTATTTAAAGCAGGCATTAGAATTACATACAATACAGCTATAAACTTTGCAAACTGAATTGAACTGAAAAGCTATGAATCCACAGAGTTTATTCTCACCTGACATAATGAATTTCACCAGCGTGGTTGGCGGTTGGATCTATCTGCTGCGGTTCTGGTGTGGACATGCAGTATGAACACTGTAAAATTAGCTAAGCCTAACCTTAAGGACAATTCGTTCACACTATCATTAATTATCTCCTTGCTGAGTACTTAACTTAAAATGTTAAAAACGATTCAACAATCAATGTCCTTGTCGATTTAGCTAACTAATAATAACATAACTAAACTAAATTTTAGCCTAGGCTACAGGCTATCTTCGAAGAAAATGAACGTTTTGCATTTATAATGATAATAATCTATAATTAGAGATGTTTCCTATTACACAGTTTGTTTACCTTTACACAAACCAGACATGAACCTTTGTTTTTATTCACTCCGTTTTATTCACTCCATTCACTATATTCCGTTTCCAGCTCACTGCTGATTGGCGGCTTGTCACTTCCCGTGCCAGTGGCATGTATTTCCTGATGCCACATGCCAATAAAAAATCTAACTCCCTCTCCCAAATTCCCTTTCAGACATCACATCTCCGGCTGAACAGAGTCGCAGCCATGTTGCGTCACCTGACCTGAATACTGCGCGCTGATTCGCTGAACGAATTTATCGGGTTGTGTTCAAGAACAGCACTGGCGTAAAACTTACTCTGCTGTAAAACGTGAACTTGCAATGCCTTGACAATGGACAATAAAGGCTTCTGTGGCAAAACGTATTTAGGGTTCAGAATGTGCTATGTGTTAAGAATAACTCACGACAGTTTTTTTTTAAAGGATGTCTTGTGCAAATGAATCCTTTAAAAAAAAAAAATATATATATATATATATATATATATATATATATATATATATATATATATATATATATATATAAATATTTGAAGCATTTATTATATAAGGGATGTAAGTGATGACTTGTTTTGTTCACGTTCACTATTTCCAAAATAGTAACCCGGAAGTGCTCCTTACTGTTGCTTTGCTTGCTTTACAACCCATTTCTGCAGCCAACTTCACAAGTTCGGAAGACAAGAATGAACGCTCTGTTTCGAAATCTGCGTTCACGGTGTAGTGGAAGAAGTTCTTTTTATTTCAGCTCCTTGCTCCTTACAAACAGAGCTCACTGTTGTGCAGTGGTATATATTATTACTCTTCAACAATCTAGTTCGTTAGCTAGTTAGGACATGTGACACAATGCTAGATTATGACACATGATGTAGCAATGTCTCAACGGTATCTGAAGTTACTTAGATTTGTCACCACTTTGCATGTGTTTGTTACAGAGAGGATTTTGCACGGGAAGAAACGATGAAGTGATAAAATCACGTCTGATTCACGAAGCCAGGAAGAAATACGGGAACCCTGCTCCAACTGTCTTTTCGAAAATAATAGACAAAACCATACCTGCAGATATAATCTATGAGGACGACAAGGTAACATGATAACATCGTGCATAATTTCCCAACAGCTGTGTAAGGTCCCATTTTATAGCTATTGTCTACCTTAGCTGCGTTTTACACAATGTTTTACACATCACTGCGGAACCAAGCTAGCAATAAAGTTTATGTAACTAGATGTGAATGTATGCCGCGACATTGTGTCTTTTACAAGTTAATCAGCTTGCTAACCAGTCTAGTAATGTTTAATCTACAAAGGATGTAGTTCTAATACATGTTGCCTTATGTGATGAACGTTATAGTCGGAGCAGGCAGCCACAGGCATGCACACAATGCGTGATGGTATTACGGTCCTTTACAGAATTAGTAGCTGGTTCAAGGAAGATTTCCCATATATATTTGAATTTGTATTCTTTATAATATATAGAAAACATGAACGAGATCATAGTTGAAGATGTATGTAAGATTTAGGAGTGGGTACAACAAATAATGGAAGAAAGAATTTAAAAACGAATGCTTATCTGAGCTTGATGCCTCCTGGATAAGTGGCAGCCTGTTTCTTTAAGTTCCACCTGGAAAAAAAACAAAAAAAACAATGAATGTTAGAATTGTTCACTTTCACAGTTTCAGTACGAATGAATTGGTATCTGACTATATTATTTTAAATATAATTTGAGTCCTTTACATTATGAAAAATATTGTTTTCCTCCTTGCACTGAATGTTCATAACATGGACATAATGTCTGTATTTTTACATTGGTCAGTGCCTGGCATTTCGTGATGTCAATCCTCAAGCTCCAGTGCACTTCCTTGTTATTCCTAGGACACCTATCCCAAGAATCAGTGAGGTCAAGGATGATGAAACACAGGTACTGTATGTTTTTTGAGAGAGAAATATTTTGTTGGTAATATGAGTGTAATGTGAGCATAATCTCTCTCTTTGTCAGTCAAAATCTGATGTTTTTTATATTACTTGGAGGATCTTTGCAATTGTACCAGCTCTAAAGTTTATCAAGAGTTTACATGTAATAACTAGAAAAGTGCATTTCCTGAATAAAATACAGGGTGTGATTGCGACCTGGCAGCGAAAACATACTAACGTACATGAGACGATTGCGAGGATGTGGCTAGTAAACAATATAGTCGCTGGGGAATTGCTAGGGCGTTGCTGGGTGGTTGCTAGGGTGTTGCTAAGTGAACTGAGGTGAATGGGAGGATGGAGGGATGAGTGAATGACAAAAAGACGAGTGCAGGTCAGTATGGCTTTCAATGAGTGTTGGGTGGCATGACCTGAGCCAGCGTATGAGGTACTATGACCGTAGGCCGAAAGGTGACCAAGCTGTAAGACTTTGAAAAATGAATTGAAGTCAGTGGGAGGATGGAGGGATGAGTGAACGATAAAAAGATGAGTGCAGGTCGGTATGGCTTTCGATGAGTGTTGGGTGACTTGACTTGAGGCAGCATATGTCGTATGGTGGCTGTCAGGCCAAAGGTGACCGAGCAGTAAGACTTTGAAAAATGAATTGAAGTGAATGGGAAGATGGAGGGATAAGTGAATGACAAAAAGTCGAGTGCGGATCAAGACGGTCTTGGATGAGTGTTGGGTGATTTGTCCCGAGGCAACATGTGAGGTGTGGTGGCTCTGGGGTGAAAAGTGACCGAGTGGAAAGGCCATGAAGTGTGAGCAGGGCGATTTTGAAAATGAATGGGAGTCTATGGGGAAAAAAGGGATGAAAAACGACAAAAACCGGAGAACGAGTGCGGCTACGGCTTAGCTGTATAGAAGTACACCGATCGGGGTCAGACCGGACAGGTTACTGTTGGTTTGGGGTCGATATCTTGAAAACTGTGGGAGGAGAAGCGGGACAAAATTTGGTGGAATAATAAGAAGAAGAACTAGAAAAGTGCATTTCCTGAAGAAAATGCAGAGTGTGCTTGCAACCCGGCAGCGAAAAAATGGTAACGTATATGAGACGATCGCTAGGATGTGGCTAAGTGGTTGCTAGGTGGTTGCCAGGGCATTACTAGGTGGTTGCGAGGCTGTTGCTAGGTGGTTGCTAAGGTATATAAGGTGGTTGCTAGGGTGTGGCTAGGTGGTTACTAGGGCGTTGCTAGATGGTTACTAAGATATATGATTTGGTTGCTAGTGTGTTGTTGGGTGGTTGCTAGGGTGTTGCTAAGTGGTTGCTGGGGGTTGCTAGGGTAAACAATATGGTCGCTGGGGCGTTGCTAGGGCATTGCTGGGCGGTTGCCAGGGTGTTGCTAAGTGGTTCCTAGGGTAAACAATATGGTCGCTGGGCATTGCTAGGGCGTTGCTGGGTGGTTGCCAAAGTGTTGCTAAGTGGTTGCTATGTGGTTGCTAGGGTGTTACTAAGTGGTTGCTAGGCGGTCGCCAGGGTAAACAACATGGTTGCTAGGAACATACCCACCTTTGGTGAGTGTTGGGTCACATGACTCAAAGCACCATATCAGGTCCTGTGGCTATTGGTCAAATGGTGACCGAGTGGTAAGCCTTTGAAAAATGAATTGAAATCAATGGGACGATGGAAGGATGAATAAATGAGTAAAAGACGAGTGCGGGGTCAGTATGGGTTTCAATGAGTGTTGGGTGGCATGACCTGAGGCAGCATATGTGGTACGGTGGCTGTCGGGTCAAAGGTGACTGAGCGGTAAGATCTTAAAAATGAACTGAGGTGAATGGGAGGATGGAGGGATGAGTGAACGGCAAAAAGATGAGTGCAGGTCAGCATGACTTTCAATGAGTGCTGGGTAGCATGACCTGAGCCGACATGTGACTTACTGTGACTGTAGGCCGAAAGGTGACCGCGTGGTAAGACTTTTAAAACAAATTGACGTCAATGGGAGGATGGAGGGATGGAGGGATTGCTAGGGTCGATATCTCGAAAACTGTGGGAGGAGAAGCATGGTGAGGCAGTCCAGAATCCATGTTGTGAGATGGTGATCAACCCCTGTGCGCTCCAACTTTTCCCCCAGGAGCGAGAACTGTATGGTGTTGGAGGCACTAGAAAAATCAAAAAACATGATTCTCACAGTGCTCCCAGCCTTTTCCAGGTGAGAGAGGGATCTATGTAGGAGATAGATGATAGCATTCTCCACCCTAATGCCAGGTTGATAGGCAAACCAGATGGGTTCACCAGGCATTGATGGGCTCACCAGGGAGCGGAGATGGACAAGAACCAGCTTCTCCAGGGTCTTCATCAGGTACGATGTCAATGCCACCGGCCTGTAGCTGTTTAGGTCCTTGGGGTGCAGAGTCTTTGGCACTGGTACCACACAGGATGTTTTCCACAACTGTGGCACTCTCCCCAGCTTCAGGCTCAGGTTGAAAATGTGCCCAGCTATCCAGCATAGCTGATCTGCACAGGACTTGAGGAGCCTTGGACTGATGCCATCCAGACCCGCAGCCTTTCTCACCTTAATCCTCCTGAGTTCTTTCCCCAACTGGTTTGTTGTGAGGGACAGGTTGGGGCAGGGGGGCTGTATGCTAGAGGATGTGGGTGGGGGGTAGTGCATTGGACAGGAAATGCAGTGGACGTGCAGGGTAGCTGTGAGCTGAGTGTTGTGGGAAGGGGGGTGGTGGTGGTGGTGGGGGTGGGGCAGTATACAGGGGGTGCAAACGATGGGGGTTGCAGCCAGGACGACTGGACAGGGGGAGGGGCAGATGACTGATCAAATCTATTAAAGAAAATGTTCGGATCATTCACCCACTTTCGGTCCCCCACAGGCTGGTAGTTGGGTTCCTTGTGACCAGAGATGGTTTTAAGGCCCCTCCAGACTCCACTGGGGTTGTTCTGCTGCAGCTGATCCTCCATCTTCCTCCTGTAGCTGTTTTTTCCCTCCCTGATCCTCTTCCTCAGCTCCCTGTGCACATTCTTTAGCTCCTCCCTGTTTCCAGACCTAAAGGCCCTCCGTTTTTCCTCAAGGAGAGCCTTTATGTCAGGAGTAATCCAGGGTTTAATGTTGGAAAAACACTGTTCAATCCTGGTGGGTATGGCATTCTCCACACAGAAGTTGATGTAGTCCGTAATACAGTGTGTGAGACTGTCAGTGTCCTCCCCATGAGCATCACAGAATACATCCCACATAGTTGTATCAAAGCAGTCCTTCAAAGCCTCATCAGCCTCATCAGTCCATCTTTTCACTATGCGAATAACACCTGGCTGCCTGTGTATGAGAGGTTTGTACACAGGCATGAGATGCACCAGGTTGTGATCAGATCTTCCCAGGGGAGGGAGGGGTGATGAGTTATACGCCTCCTTGGTGTTGGCATAAAATAAATCCAGTATTTTATTGACTCTGGTGTAGCATGTAACATATTAAGTAAGAGTAGGCAGAGTGGGGGACAGAGAGGCGTGATTAAAGTCGCCAGAGATAAGAAGGAGGGCATGCGGGTGTTGTGTCTGCAGCCTGCTCGTCACTGAGTGGATGACATCACTGGCCACATCAGCGTTAGCAGAGGGGGGAATATACACCACCATCGCGATAACATGCGAGAATTCCCTCGGTAGATAGAATGGCCTCATGCTAACAGCCAACAGCTCAATATCCTTACTGCAGAGTTGTTCTTCAGTAGTGATGTGCCCAGAGTTACACCATCTATCATTAACAAATACTGCCAGCCCTTTTCCCTTCCTCTTACCGCTCTCCTTTGTCCTGTCTGCCTGCAACATCTGAAAACCATCCAACGGAGCGTTCATGTCTGGAGTTAGCACGGTTAGCCATGTCTCCATAAATAGCATAATGCTGCACTCCCTGTATTCCCTCTGGTGCCGGGTCAGCGCCGCTAACTCGTCCATCTTATTGGGGAGAGATCTCACGTTCCCCATGATGATCGAGGGAAGAACAGGTTTGTAACGTCTCTTCCTAGCACGGTGCTCAGCCCCAGCACGGCTTCCCCGTCTCTTCCTCCTCAGCTCATGGGGAACATCAGGTCTCTCCCCGGGTGGTACCACTGTGTCACGGAGCGCTCTCAGCTGATCCCCGGAGTAGACAATGGGACCATGGCTACACGCAGGATCCCCACGCACAGTTGTAAACAATGCACAAGCCAGTAGAGAGACCAAGGCAGACACAATGAATTTAGTATCCATTAGTGCACGGATAAGTAAAAAGTACTTTCACATAAAGAAAGCTAAAAAGTAGTTAGACGTAAAAGTAAAGGTAAAAGTAAAAGTAGTTAAACGTAAGAAAATCTCAACAGTGAGCAAGAGCTGCTGTAGCAGGCTGCCACTCATGGGGCACCATATTGGAAAAAAAAATTGTATATTGTTAAGGGCAGTAAGCAGAAGTAACATTAGTCACGTATGCCTAAAGCAACAGGAAGCTTGCCAATATGAAATTAAAAGTAATCATGGGAATGCAGGACTTTCTTCCACATACAAAAATAAGTGTTTGTTCCTTTATTAGCATTTTTAGGTTATGTATTTTCAACACAACAAAAAGTATATATTGTTAATTCTGTGGTTTGTTTACACTTTTGTCCTTTATCCCTTTTCACACAGCTGTTAGGCCATCTCTTGGTGGTGGCAAAAGTTGTGGCAAAGCAGGAGGGGCTGCAAGAAGGTTACAGAGTGGGTAAGTAACTACACAATGTGTGTATGTTAGGAGCTGCATGTAATCAGGGTCCAAAATTAACTTTTTGGTCTATCTTCCAATGGCTGGTAAACTGAAAAAATTTACCGGCCAAAATATTTTTCAACCGGCCATAGAACTGCATAAGATACAATGTCATTAAAAACAATGTAATTACTAATTACCCATTGATTGACCTTTTTAAAGGGAACTATAATAATAAAAATTTCAGGTGTTGTTGTAAGGAGACTCAACTTTTATTTTAAAATGTTAATGTTCGTGGCCGTTTGATCGCTCATGGCGGTGAGGCTCTGCATGGTTGACGTCATCGCAATGGGTAATGTTGCAGCTGTTGAAGTCTTGACACAGCTAATGTGGGCTTTTGAGTTTTCATGGTCTTTAATCGAATCCATTTTCATACAATAAGTTCTGACCACAAACGAGCAGGTCCTGTTTGTCGAGTACCTGCGAAAAATGCTGCAGCTCATTGTATTGGCGTCAGGGTTGGGGAGTAACGGAATACATGTAAGGGCATTACGTATTTAAAATACAAAATATGAATAACTATTCTGTTACAGTTACCATTTAAATTCATGGTAATCAAATTACAGTTACATTTTAAAAATATTTAGATTACTGAAGGGATTACGATTTTTTTCATTTAATTTCTTCTTTTTTCCATTTAATGTATATTCAGTTGGAAAATATATCCAATGATGGGCAGCTCCGGGGTGTATCTCCCATGTGCCCCACATGAAAAAATAAAAGAAAAAAAAACTAAAAAGCACACAGTAGAATGGAGAGTGAGACAGAAAGCAATCAGCTCAACGCGTTTATGTCATGGAAATACCAGGACCATTTTAGTTTCAAATTTGGCACAGGTCACAACATAACAGTACAATGCAAGCTGTGTTTGCCAGCAACCAAACTGCTATCTGCTTCAAAAGAGAGTCGACCTCTAACCTGAAGAAGCATCTTGCTGTAGGCTAAGTTCTCTTTTTCATTATTTAAGCTAATATTGATCGCTAGCTAGCTATCTTACATAGCTAATCCAGTGCAGCCAAACTATTCAGCTAGCTAGTAGGCTAGTAGGTATAGTATTAAAGCTAACTAGCTAACGAGTAGATAGAGTGACAAAACAAGTGAAATTTCACGTTCAAAACTGCGATAACTCCAACAATTTTACTCTACACATATTATACATTAAATTGTTAAGCTACTCCGTTCTCACTCACAATGTAGGCTATTTAGGGTGGCTCGTGCCTTCTCTGACTCATGTTTTCGTGTAATGTACAGTTTTTGAATTAACATTTTGAAGAAGTTTTGAAGAACCTGCGATGAAATGCCCATAGACTTAACACGGGGGTGCCAAAACATTAGCCACAGCAATGCCAAATGAGGCTGTGTTCACACATAGTGTCTTTTTTGAAGCTGTCAGTGTCTGTTTTACATAATAATCCTATGAAGTAGACCGTGTTTTCAAAAACGTCCTGAGCAATTACAAGCGGAGTAGTGACACCTGTCGTTTCCCATAACAACCACCAAAAATGGAGAAGGTAATTGTGCTAGTTTCTGAGCACAGTGAACTGTACAACATGACTGTATCATAACATTCATCATAAAG
Organism: Megalops atlanticus; assembly: GCA_019176425.1. Classification (NCBI taxonomy): domain Eukaryota; kingdom Metazoa; phylum Chordata; class Actinopteri; order Elopiformes; family Megalopidae; genus Megalops; species Megalops atlanticus. The sequence continues at coordinate 46,998,646 of CM032878.1, forward strand.
ATGCCGTTTGGAGTCAAATTGGACGGATCCTAGGACTTTCTGGAAAGTGTTTGTGTTTACTGCTTGTAGTTAGCACAACTTGCCTGTTAGCTAACATAACGTTAGCTCTGCAACAATGTATAGCCAGTTAGATCGCAAACAATGTACATGCTACTGTTGTTATGGCAACAAAAGACGCTCTCAACTGCTTTTTGGAACAAACGCTGCCAGCGTTTTTTTTTTTTTTTGAAAAATGCTCTGGCCAGCGTTTTTCATCAAAAAAAGACGCTACGTGTGAACACAGCTTGAACATTCTAAAAATAACCTTAGTCGGATGAACATTCTTTGAAAAAAGTAATCCAACGTATTTAGATTACATTACTTACCTTGAGTAATCTAATGGAATACGTTACAAATTACATTTTAGGGCAAGTATTCTGTAATCTGTAGTGGAATACATATTAAAAGTAACCCTCCCAACCCTGATTGGCGTTGCCATCATAAAAAAGCCAATCTCTCCTCACCCCTTTATCTGTGAAACGCCACTTCTCATTAAATTTCCTTTTAGCCATACTTCCACTGTGCTCTTCATTTTTCCTTTTTGGTTGCTCTACTCTGGCAATGTGCTGCCACATACTTGCGGACTCTCTTAGCAGTTAGCGCTTACAGCTAGGTTTAGCTTGACACATTGTCCCCGGCGCCAAAAATTACGTCATCACATCTCTTGCGTCAAGCTATAGCAATGGTGGACAGCGAGGGTCAATCAAAGAATTCCGAAACATAGTCATTCAACTTGTGTGTTGTAGTGATGAAAGTTTGTAGTGAAGTAGGCCTATTTCAGCAACCCGCCAATGGCAACTGACCTCATTTATTTTATTTGCCAGCATAGATTTTTACTCACATTTGGCGAGTGGCGAGTGCTAATTTTGGACCCTGCATGTAATAGCTCAGAATATAGGGGTTATAATACATATTACATTTTTCAGGTTTCATTTTTGTCTTATCAGGTTCTTTCTGGTCCTTTTTATTGTTCACTAATTTAATTTATTATTGGTTTTAAAGAGATCCGTTTGTCCGTTTTCATTTTTTTTATTCCACCCCCCATGCTACCCTATTAGACTCGTCTCACCACCTCAAGCAACCTGAAGCTAAATCAATGCAACTTTGTGATGCACTTACACACAGCCAGTGTTTATTTTTCACACTACAAATTACATAGTGCAACACAGTGAGGTGTGTTCCAGTTTGAGGATAGGCACTACACCACTCATGTCATCCAAGCAACTTTCACTTGTTGACTCACAGGGTGACCAACAGCGGTGAGACAAGGAAGCCCTGGCCAATATACCTGCCATTATGCCTGGCAGACCAAAGCCAATATGTTCCATTGTCATGGGCTCCCATTCATTGTCGGAAGATGATATGGTCGATTTTGAACTTCTTGTACACATAGCTGACATTTCTTTAGTTATAAACAAAATAAGCCTAAATAAAATGTCTGAACAAAGCTAAGGACATCCTACTATTTATAACATATACACTGTTAACATTGTGCTCACGATATGAATAACAGATGCCACAACTTTTGCCATTTTCATAGTTTCCTGTAAGAATTGCACATGTTCTTTTGTTGCTCTTCTATCATGAGCCACAGTGCTGGCATAATCACAGCAGAGTATCAAAAGCGGGCTCCCAAATAAAACTCTTCACCCTCGTACTCAAGTATGAATTTGTGTTGCATGAAGTATGGACTCATTCACTTTCTGCAATGACTTGAACTGGAACACAGCCAATCTCTTCCTATGGACCTTACAGAAGCTGGCTAAGTTTAGCAAGAGCCATATGGTACTTGCTTTTTACTTAAGCCTGTCTGCTCTCTCCTAATGATTTTAGTGTTCAGTCTACAGGTGTGGGCAAAACCTTGTAGCACACAACTTTGCTGCAGCAGGGCTCAAGCCAGTGTGGGAGATGCTGCCACAAAACAGGCATGTCATTGGCCAGCCTTGAACTTGAATGTTTCCTAATAAGACAAGTTCTTTTCCAAGACAACAGCTTAATCATATCCAGTATGTTTGTGTTTTGGTGTCGTGGAATTTCAGCTTCTAGAAAGAAACTTCAGTGATGAGACAGAGTCAGAGTGCAGTGAGACAATTCTGTGTTTATTCTGAAAGCTCCAAGGGGAGAAGTCATCCAACAATTCACATAGAGAAGTCAGAGCAATTCCAACTTTCATTAGAGTACATCACACTTTTTATGCGGTGATAAGGCGTGCAACTCTTCATACATACGTCATTTCTAGGCAGTATTCAGGCAGAAAAGTTAAAATTGTGTTTTGAAACATTCTGCGGTTAGCAGTTAATTAAAAATGGAGAACTCCCTAAAAACATTCTTTTAAACTTGAGCCAGGTGAAACCATATCTATTGCTGACCAGGCATGGCCTGTGTGCTCCTTAGACCCACACAGGCCAGAAACCAGTCAAGGCCGCGGAGCAGATAATCTGGTCCGCTCAGGAAAAGATACAACATCCTTCATTTCAGCAGAGTACACAAAGTGTTTTGTGAAGAATAACATATTTGTGTATAACATTTACACATGCAGGTAGAAACAAAGAGTACAAAATTATCAGGCAGAAGACACTCAGCTCTCACATTGGACAAGTGTTTGCCATGAAATAAATACTTGCATAGTATACAGCAGCAAGCCTAGTATCTTGACTGGGTGTTGCAGCAACTTTAACAATATGTTAGAAAAGGCATGCTTTTTGCATTTTTTCAGGTTCATTTTTCCATGCACTTTCAGTCCAATCCATACATAATCTTGCATTGCTGGGGCCACGTGCAACACCCTGACAGTTGTACACTTACTCCGTTAGTTATGACAGAATAGCAAACGATTATGATATAATTTGATCCCCCACTGTTGGTCACATGATGATATATAGTAGCAGACCTATGTATTTCACTCACTCCCTCAGCTGTGGAATGTGGTGTTTCAGCCAACTTAGCACAGGGTAATGCAATAGAATACAACTATCACAGCTTCATTTTGCAGCTAGTAGACAAGCTGTTTTCTATTATAAAAACACGTTTAAATTTATTAAAACACTTTTTGATTATGAAACTCATTCTGACAATATCTTAAAATACCACAATATCTGATTTTTTCCAGTGATCAGTCTGACTCAATACCATGTTGCGCTTTTTATTTGTATGGCAGTGTATCATTTAAGTGTAAACATATTTCTGGTTAAAAAGCAAAGGTTATATATCTGCTGTTTTTTATCATGTCGTAGCCAATGTGCATCAGAAGTGGAAAATTCATCCCAGACAGTGTAATGGAGTGCATTTTTGTATGTGGAGTGAATTTGTACTCTGAAACAACTCCATCATCATTTTCCTCTTTACTTTGCAGACCATTTTGTTATAAAGCCAGCAAATGCCTCTACACCCAATTAAAATGTAGAAATGTAGTTATTATTGCTTATAGAGATGTTAGTACCAGTGCCTTCTTTATTTGGGCACCAAGGGCAATAAAGAGTCACTTTCTTCACTCTATCATAATCAATAATTTGATATTATTCAGCTAATAACAGCAGCTGTTGTCTTTATTAGTTAGATTGTTTGTGAAAGCAGTGCCTGAGTAGTGGTACATTCACCTGCAGTTAGCTATGGAAAATAACTTGAGCTCATCAATGAACTGAAGATTTTTCACTTCAGCAATGCACTACCTGCAGTACCATTTGTGGGCAGAAAACCAAAATATATGTACAAAGAATATTTCGGTATTATGCACATACAGAAATGCAGAAATAATGTTTGTATAGAGCCTTACCTTGTGTATTTTGAGTAGTTGCATATGGTGTTATACTGTATGTACTTATGTGCTTATGTATTGCAGTGATTAATGATGGAAAGCATGGAGCACAGTCAGTCTATCACCTTCATATCCACATTCTGGGAGGAAGACAGATGAAATGGCCCCCTGGCTAGAAGAGGATCTTCCTGGAACAAACTAGCAATTGTGGCCCAGTCCTGTCATTAACAGATGTGTATAAGTATGAAGAGCTATGGAAGCATGTCTTTAAACAGGTTTTATTCAGAATAACATTAATTATAATATCCTCATTTCTATAGCACTTATATAGCACTCAAGCATACAGTACAAAATGCTTCACAAAACAGGGATAGTTAAAAGAAGAAATGTAAAAAAATGCTTTTTTCAACAGACATCTAGGCATTAGTATAAGCAAACCTGTAAAAGTGCATCTTGAGACAGTATTTAAAAGAGGACTTGAAGTCAGGCCAAGGTTGTATTGATTAAAACAAGTGTAACAATGCATTACAATAATCTAAACATGAAGAATGTGCAATTTTCTCAGTGTCTCAAAGGACAAAGCAGATCTTATTTTGGCAATATTACTGACCTGGTGATAGCATGACTGAATAAGCTCTTTTGTATGTTGCTCAAAGGTAAGATGTAAAGTAATTCAGAGTAATTAAGCTAATAAAGCAGTTACCTGATTTATTAGTCCTCTTAATGTGTGACCAAAGTTTATGCATGAACTGCGCATGGTATGATCCAAAGCTCTATAAGAAAAAAAAGGATGGAGAAGAAGAATGCGTGTTGATGTAAAAGTTCATCTTTAATAAAAAGCAGTAATGAAGCACACAAAAAGCACTGAATTCAGGTTCAGCGGTGTCAGACTGAACCCTAAACGTTCAAAGCCATTCCAATACATACAGTTTACACTCTTGATGTAAATGAACCAGACCTGTTGCCTGTATGATAATGAAATCAGAGCACTGTGTTTGAGTATACGCTTGTATGATACAAGTATGCACTCAATAAAGCAGTCAAAACTTCAAGCGCAGATATAGGGACAAACTGGAAAACCACTTCTCTACTAATGACTGCTCTTCCATCTGGAGGGGACTCCACAATATTACAAACTACAAACCTAAACCAGTCAACACTACGGCAGACCCTTCACTCCCAAACCAGCTTAATACCTTCTACTCCAGATTTGAAAAACAAAGGACTTTCACCCCACCCCTTTAACCCCAACCCAGCCACACACTCTGAGACACTCTGTTTGCCCCCACCTCCCCCTACCCCCTTCTGACCTTAACCTCCCTACACTTACAACCCCCACCTCCCCGGCTCCTATCACTATCACCAGCCATCAATTCTCAGCAATTCAGCAGAATTCTCAAGAAACAAAAGATCAGGAAAGAAGCCAGCCCTGATCGTGTCTCACCGGCGACACATAGGCACTGTGCAGAACAGCTATTTATCATCCTGGCTGATCTCTTTAATCATTCCCTGGCCCAGTGCACCGTGCCTGCTTGCTTCAAAATCTCCGTTATCATCCCTGTCCCCAAGAAACAGAAGATCTTCTGCCTGAATGACTACAGGCCAGTTGCCTTAACTTCTGTTGTCATGAAATGCTTTGAGAGACTCATTCTGCACTACCGCAAAACCACAACTGGTGCCCTCTAGGACCCCCTGCAGTTTGCATATGGAGCTAACAGGTGTGTCGATGATAGGGCTGCAAAAATAACTGCATCACCACCATACCGTGGTATTAGGAGGTGTTGAGCCCATCACCGCCATTACTGTCATAACAGCTTTTTTTCCCTTATCTGAGAGTGCTGCCATCCTCATGTATCTTTTGGCTTGGTCTGTGGCCTTGTCTACACATATCCGGATATTTCCAAAAACTCACTTTTTTCTATCAGTTTTGAAAAGGATCATGTCCACAGTACACACGTTTTTTTTTTTAATCTCTCCACACAAGAACGAGAAAACGATTCTGAAATGCCCAGACTTCTGCACTGAGCATACACATAACATTTAGCAAGCGCATCACGTCATTGCAACCTTCTGGTCAACTGACCAATCAATCGAGAGAACTGACACTGAGGAGAAGCGGTTTGCAAGTCTGGTGTTGAAAACTAGTGAGCAACTGCAACTGTCAACAAATAATGTTATGGAGGAAAACATTCAATGAATTATAATTCTTGTCTATACCCATGGTTATTAATTACAATGTGTAACAAAACACATAAAAATGCTTTTTAACCCTTTCACGCGTATGGTCACACTGGTGTGACTAGCCGTTTAGCGTGTATGCTAACACTGGTGTGATTAAAACACGAAATTGGAAAAATTCTAGCTAATTTTAGCTTTGAGGAAACAGCAATTTAACATTAAATATAGCAAATGCGGCGGTGAAAACTATGAGAAGCTTCATAACGCTAATGAAAACATAACGAACCATATAACGTAAAATAAGTTGTGTAAATGTAATAACTATTTCTTTAGTTTTAAGTTAATCAACCAAATATTTAGCATTTTATATGGTGTTTGAAATGCACGCCATGAATAAACTAGCACAATTAGCTTAGGCGATGGCCTAGAACTCAATTGATGGATTTTTGTCTTTTGAAAGCAATAAAACAGTAGAAACGATGTTTGTAATGTTAAGGGACAAGTAGCGTCGAATGAATAATTAAACACAGGGGGGTTTGATTGCAGTATTACCACAAACTACAAGGTGGCATTCTTCGAATACCGCAGTACGGAAATTTCTGTACCACTGCAGCCCTAGTCGATGATACTATCAACTTGGCTCTGCACCATATACTGCAATACCTAGACGGCCCTTACTTATGCCCGCATCCTTTTTGTAGATTTTAGCTCTGCCTTCAACACTGTAATCCCTGACCTACTACTGGAAACACTAAAACAGCATAACGTGCCCTCCGCTGTCTGCCACTGGATTCAGGACTTCCTAACCCAGTGTTTCTCAACCCTACTCCTGGCGGCACCCTGTCCTGCATATCTTTTATCTATCCTTGCTCTACCTACCTGACTGAACTCATCAGTGGCACATTTTATTAGCTGAACACACCTGATTTAATCAAGCAGCAAAGATAGATAGAAGATATGCAGGACAGGGTGCCGCCAGGAGTAGGGTTGAGAAACACTGTCCTAACCAATAGAAGACAGTACGTCAAGGTGGGTAACTACATTTCAGACCCTCTGTTCCTCAGCACTGGCGCTCTTCAAGGATGTGTGCTGTCCCCACTGCTCTACTCACCCTACACCAGGGGTGTCAAATTCAAACTTACTGAGGGCCATGTTGAGGGTTGTGAATAAAATTAGGGGCCATACATTTATTACAAGGATTTTTTTTTATTGAAGAAATAAGTAGGCTAGTAACTGTATTAAATAAAAAATATTGCATGCATGCACAGTTGTATAAAATGATAATTGCACAATTAAACAAACCACATTTGCATCACAGTAGCCTACTTTTGTCTGTAACAAATCTATACTTTCAACGTAAAAACATGATGAGTCATTTCACTAAAGTTTGGCGTTGCGTTGGTGTGTTGTGTGACAGTCACGAAGGCTCCTCTCCTCGACAAAGTTGTTAAACATTTATTAGGGTGATTCACAAAAATGAAAAGGGTGTCTTCAACAAGCTATCATGGACACTCTATTACTAATTCTTAAATATATAAAACAATCTGAAATACAGAGTTATTCAATCATGTGGGAATCGTGATTGTTGTCCCCATCCTTTCACCCCTTTATCAGATGCAACACAACTACTGATTGATAGGGAGCAATGCCAAGATCGCGGTCGAGTGGCAGTGCTAACATTTCCATCTTTCATAAGACGGCGCCCTGTCTCTCCCTCTCTCTCTCTCTCTCCCCCCCGTTGCGATGCCCACAACCCTTGGTGCATGCAGACGCTCTCCGTTTTCTACATTTCAAGGACATTTCCAGTGGCAGGCAAACTTGTGCACGCCTCTCTGCACCCTTGCCTAACCTAGTGTGGTCGCGGTTCGCTGCAAAGAAGACTCCATGTTAAATCCGTCAGAAGTCTCGTTGTGAGGATGAAAATCTCAAAAAAATGTTGAAGCCGGTATATTTTAAACCTTAAAGAGGAGTGCGCGATACGCCAAAAGTTACTCTTTGAAAACTTCTTGACATACGAGACACATTGGCTTTTGTTTGAATTCACAAAATAAATATTCTGTTTCCCATCTTTCTTGAAATTGTCTATTCATTGTCCAATTTTCTTTTTTTGGACATTGTTTATGCTAGCTACCTTTGGAAAGGCAGATAGCATTTACATTGTTTGTATTGTAGGCTAATTCTCTGACAAAAGCATGAGAGTGGAGCGCAGCAGCGCTTCCTGCATTTCAATGTAGTATTGTCATGGACGTAAATTTAAACACCAGAGCACAGGCCACATTAAATTGATTGTCAGAATTTATTGGCGGGCCTGATTAAAAGTCGTGGAGGGCCGTGGGCCTTGATATTGACATATCTGATTTACACCAATGATTGCACTTCTGACAGTGAATCTGTCAAACTTCTTAAAAGCAGTGCAAAGCACTGCAGTATGATCACATGGTATGACCACCAGCTTGGAAATTGTTTGTAATTTACAAATATGTCTTTGAAAATCCCTAGTAAGTGTCAGAGGTTAGAATCTGTTAGCATGCGTTTTATTCACATTTTTGTTGGACTTGACATCTTATATCCTTTCATAGTCCATTAGACCTATTGAAATGAGGCTTTGTATATATCCTTTGGTCTTCATTTTGTGAAAGATAATTTCAGCATAACAGTATGCTGCAACAAGCCAAACAAATGGAAGCTTTTCTCAATTTCCTGTCCTTGCCTTTCATAAAATGCCCAAAATCTTGACATTGTTAAAGTCCTGAAATTTGGAGAGATTTCAGATACCCATAGGGTAATGAGTATCTTTGGGAAAATCACCTTATTGGATTTCAGATGATATTTGGAAAGTTACAAGACGTTAATTACTCACAAATGGTACAAATGTTGCAATATTGGTCGGTATGAGGAGTAATTTTTATAATTACACAAGTACATCAAAAAATCTATATTATTCCCAGAGTTTTTATTTAGTCTTGTCTAACATTGACATTTGTTTCAGTCAGATAGAAAGTATGTGGGAGTAGACTTTAACAGAGATAAAACAAAAAGGTGCACGTTTATACGTAATTCACACCGTGACTGAAAGATGCTCAGTTAATTCTATGCAAGTCTGAATCCTAGCCCTGTTCTTTGGGGAAATATGGGGTTTAGGGTCTGCTTTTGCTGTTCATCTGATGGAGAGTGAATGCCTTGTTTCATGGCTATATTGTGGAAGACACAGCAGGCCAACCTTATCTTGCACACCTTCTCTGCAGGGTGTCTGCTGTGTCTAAACACATCCATTGGTCTTTTAGCTCACCAGTAGTGCATTCCATCACAGAGTGAGTACATGTATGTGGTTGCATGCAACCCCCCGCCGTGGTGTCTGTGGGTTGACCAGCAGTGCCATCAGCCAGGGGTTCAGCAACTATGTACCACTGATGAAGGTCGTTTGACCTAAACGTTTGCTAATTTACACTTAAACCTCTGCATTTGGACACCTCATCTGCATTTACCTAATTTCAAAATCAGATGAGACCAAGACAGAGCTTTTTGCCAAACCTAAAACTGCCCATACCTCAAGAAACACCATTCCAACAGTGTAGTATGGGGGTGGCAGCATCATGATGTGGGGATGCTTTTCATCATTTGGGAGTGGGCTTCCTGTTAAAATTTAAGGAAGAATGGATGGAGCAAAATACAGGGAAATACTGCAAGAGAACCTGCTTCTAAAAAACTGAAGCTCAAGAGAAAGTTCACCTTTCAACAGGACAGTGATCTCAAGCACAAGGTCAAAGCAACATCGGAGTGGCTCAACAACAAAAAGGTGAATGTCCCACAGTGGTCCAGTCCAGATCTCAATCCCATTGAGAATCTGTGACACTATTTGAAAATTGCATTCCACAAGCGTCATCCAACCAACCTGAACAACCTGGAGCAAATATGCCAACAAGAATGGAAAACATCACTCACAAACAGTGTGCAAAGCTAGCAGCTACTTGCCCCAAAGACCCTCATACGGCTCACACGCTGGGCATGCCTCCGATGGCCTCACGACAAGCCATCCCACTGCTAACACCATATGTGACGAAGGGACAGAGCAGTCACCCCACCCGCTAGTGCTTCACCCATCTCTGGGGTCCCTCACACCGTGCTTCACCCATCTATTCAAGATTCAAGAAGAACTTTATTGTCATTGTGCAAGCACAACGAAATTGCAAATGTGACAGCCTCCATCGGTGCATTATATTCAAGTTAATTCTCCCATATTCACAAGAAAAATAAGCAATATAAAATATCAAAATAAAAAAGACTACAGAATCTAAACAATACAGGTGCAAAATATAAACTGTATAACGTATAAAATTACAAATGGCAATAAAATAACAAGGGTGCAAAGGTGTCCGCAGCATAGGTGCAGTTAACGTGAGGTGTAAATATTGCACTTACTCCAAATAAGTAACTAAATAATATACAAATCACACAGTGGATCTCGATGAACGAAATATTCAAGTCAAAAATCTTCATTGATATACACTGTGTAATTTGTTGAGAACAAAATGACATAAGAATTGTTAGTAAACTCCCGGAGGAGCGAAATAAGTTATTTTCTGACAAAGAAGCAGATCCGATGTTCATAGTAAAAGACAGGAAGGTTTATTTACACAGCCGGCTGTGGGAACAACAACATGGAGCCAAAGTTCGACAAGTATAACATTTCGTTCTTTTTAATACAGTTACATTTACATTTGAGTTATAATGACCAGCAGGGGTGCTGTTTCTAATTGGTTTTGTGGAGTTGTGCATTGCTAAACAGCTCCCTCTCTAATTGGGTCTTTCCTGAACCTTGTAACCTAATTGGCTCCGTGGGGTTCAAACTCAAACTTCAGACAGAAGTGAGGTCCATATATGGTCATGGGGAACCCCGTGTTCCACAGATTCTTATCGTCAGGAGGTGCCTGTTTGGCTCCAGTTGGATGTAGCGGCATCGCTTTGTACTCTAATACACATCGCTTGTCTCCAGCGTTTGTACTCTAATACACATTGCGTGTCTCAGGACCAAACGCCGTGCCGTTCCACGGAACTGTCTCCTAACAGAATGGTCAATGGAAACCAAACTCATCAACCCATTGAGGGCTGGATTCAAAATCACACCGAAAATCGAAGTGAAAAATTAAAATCACAGGCTGATCCAACTTGCGTAAATTTCATCACGACAACTCATAATGTGGCTCAGTAGTGTGTATGGCCCCCATGTACCTGTATGCACTCCCAACAACGTCTGGGCATGCTCCTGATGAGATGGTGGATGGTGTCCTGGGGGATCTCCTCCCAGACCTGGACCAGGGCATCAGTGAGCTCCTGGAGAGTCTGTGGCGCTACTTGGCAGCGTCGGATGCGCCGATACATAATGTCCCAGAGATTCTCAATTGGATTCAGGTCTGGGGAACATGAGGGCCCGTCAATGTAATCAAGGTACTGCCTACACACTCTGGCCACATGAGGCCGGGCATTGTCCTGCACCAGGAGGAACCCAGGGCCCTCTGCACCAGTGTAAGGTCTGACAATGGGTCTGAGGATTTCATCCCAGTACCTAACAGCAGTCAGGGTACCATTGGCTGGCACATGGAGGTTTGTGCGACCCTCCAAGGATATGCCTCCCCAGACCATCACTGACCCACCACCAAACTGGTCATGCTGGATGATGTTGCAGGCAGCATAACGTTCACCACGGTGTCTCCAGACTCTTTCACGTCTGTCACATGTGCTCAGTGTGAACCTGCTCTCATCTGTGAAGAGAACGGGGCGCCAATGGCGAAGCTGCCAATTCTGGTGTTCTCTGGCAAATCAAGCTGCACGGTGCTGGGCTGTGAGCACAGGTCCCACTATAGGATGTCGGGCCCTCATGCCACCCTCATAGAGTCTGTTTCTGACAGTTTGGTCAGAAACATGCACATGAGTAGCCCGCTGGAAGTCATTTTGTAGGGCTCTGGCAGTGCTCCTCCTGTTCCTCCTCACACAAAGGAGCAGATTCCGGTCCTGCTGCTGGGTTGTTGCCCTTCTATGGCCCTGTCCAGCTCTCCTCGTGTAATGGCCTGTCTCCGGAGACTGTGCTGGGAGATACAGCAAACCTTCGTGCAACGGCACGTATGGATGTGCCATCTTGGAGGAGCTGGACAGCCTGCGCAACCTGAATGGGCTGCAGGTACCGCCTCAGGCTACCAGGAGTGACAAGAGCACTAGAAAAATGCAAAACTTGAGAAAAATCAGTCAGGAAGGATCAGGAGAGAGAAATGGTCTGTGGCCACCACCTGCAAAACCATTCCCTTTTGGGGGGTTGTCTTGCTGTTGCCTCTCCTGTCCACCTGTTGTCACTTTCATTTGCACCAAAGCAGATGAATTTGATTCAAAATCACTTACGCTTCCTAACTGGACAGGTAAATATCCCAGAAGTTTAATTGACTGGGTGTTATACTGTGATGATTGAGTATTCCCTTAATTTTTTGAGCAGTGTATAAATATTGCCTGTACCCACTGATGGTAGTACATCAGTCTTGTCAGAAGATATATGAGTTCAGTAGTGTCGCAGCTTTTGGGAAGAAGCTGTTCTTGAGTCTGTTTGTGCGTGTGCGTATTGTTCTGGAGCGCCTGCCTGATGAGAGGAGCTTGAGCAGATGGTGTCCAGGGTGTGTAATGTCCTTTGTGATGTTCTTAGCCCTCCTCACGCAGCGAGTGCTGTGAAGATGTTCCAGTGATAGCAGCTCTGTGCCAACAATGTCTTGTGCTGTTTTCACAACACGCTGGAGGGCTTTTTTATCAGCTTTCGTGCAGCTGCTGTACCAAGCTGTCATGCAGTTTGTTAGGATGTTCTCTGTGGTGCATCTGTAAAAGTTGACAAGCAGCTTTTGGGAGAGGTTGGCTCTCCTTAGTCTCCTTAGAAAAAAAAGGCATTGTTGTGGCTTACCCACCATTGCTGAGGTGTTGTCAGCCCAGGAGAGGTCCTCTGTGATGGTGACCCCCAGGAACTTGAAGCTGGGGACTCTCTCCACAGCCTCTGTGTTGATGTGGACAGGACTGTGTGTGGTCTTCTTGGTAGTCCTAAAATCCATGATAATCTCCTTGGTCTTTTTGATATTTAAGACCAGGTTATTATTGGCACACCACTCTGTCAGGTTCTGAACCTCTTCCCTGTATGCGGCTTTGTTGTTGTCAGATATGAGCCAGATGACTGTTGTATCATCTGCAAACTTAACAATAGTGTTTGAGTTGTGGATGGGTTGGCAGTCATGTGTGAAAAGTGCATAAAGGAGGGGGCTCAGCACACAGCCCATGGTGCTCAGGGTGAGGATGGAGGATGTGTGATAGTCCAGTATGACAGTCTGGGGGCGGTTGATGAGGAAGTCCAGTATCCAGTTGCATATGGAGGGAGTTAGCCCTAATGCCTGTAGTTTGTCAGCCAGCTTGTTCGGTATGATGTTCGGCGTGTTAAACGCCGAGCTGTAGTCAACAAAGAGTATCCTGACGTAGGTGTTGTGTCTTTCCAGGTGAGAAAGGGCTGTATTGAGAGCCACACAGATGGTGTCCTCAGTCGATCTGTTTGCCCAGTAGACACACCTCCAATGGTCTCACGGCCAGCCATCCCACTTCTGACACCACTTGTAGAGAAGGGAGAGAGCAGTCACCCCACCCGGCCTCAAACCTGGGTCTACGGGGTGCCAAGCCTGCAACTTGACTGCAACGCCAAAGAGCCAGTCTCGTTGGTATGGCAGTCAGAGCGCATACTCAACTGTAGTGACGGCACTCCGTCACACTGCAGTGATACTGACACACGTTATCAAGCTGCAACTTAATTCCCAAAACTTTTTGTAAAACACTTATTACAAAACACTTTGGAGGCATAATCACACAAACCAAGCTTGAAATTATTGCGGTAACTACATGGACTAACAAGTGTTGAAAATTTATGTTTGTTAGTGTAGCTGTACACTTACTTGGAAATCATACAAGATACACTCACAGATAAGAAGTCACAAATAATATGATGTTGCAGTTGTTTGGAAAACAGTATCATGAGGCAAATGATGTTGTTGCGGTTTTTCTGTCAGGACCTCTGCCTGAGGTCCTCCTACTCTGTGTGTTTTTCCCTGTCTGTCTGTGTAGGTGTGTCTTTTGTTTTTATTCACAGGTCCTTGTGTTTCCTTGTCTCACCCGCCTCCCCGCCCTCCTGCAACTTGGCCATGCCCATCACCTGAAGCCTGTTCCACACACCTGTGTCTCGTCTCCTCATCATCTGCCTGCCTACATATACCCTGCTGTTTTCTTTATTCTTTGCCTGATCGTCTCAGTGTCTTGGCTGCCGTTTGTAAGCCTGCTCTGTTTCACCTTGTTACTGACTCTGCCTGTCCGGAGGGCTGTACAATGAAGGGAGTTTAACCTACTCATATTTAACTCGGGGTTATCAAGGAAAGTCAGGGTTGACAAATTCTGATTCCCTAAATTGGTGTTAATGGTACTACGACAGTGATTAAGATGTCGGTTAGTTGATTCAGTGTTAACTTAACGTGGATTTTGCACGTTCGCAGGTTCAGCAACGCAGGCAGAGTTTTTGCATAATGACTTGTGCTCCGTATTTTTCCCCGGAAGAATGCACGTTGATAATGTCAGGATATGAGGAGTTTAAAGAAATGTTAATGGCTAAATCTAACACCGTGGCGGCCAACAAAGCCAGGGAGGCTTGTTGGCAGCGCATTGCCGACAGAGTAAATTCGTAAGAAGAGTGTTCTTGTCGTATGTTCTCTATTTTGTCTTATGGACTCTTCTTTGATTTGTAATATGATTGAGATGTAAGGACACGTAAAATAGTCTAAATATGTGAAAACAATTAGGATAATTTAATTATTGCCTACACATGGGCTACATTTCTGAAATTGACCCATAACTCATTGTTAATGAATTAAGATCTACTCCCTAAAGCACCTAGGCTGTAGGGCTACCTGTATGAATGTAATGCTATTGTGTTAAAAATAACTTCATTCTAACAATCATTTCAGCTGCAACCCCAGTTGAAAGTGCACCTGGCAACAGGTCAGGATGAAATATAAAAATATTCTATCAAGTGGTGTGCATTAATAGTTGTCATCATTAATACTGAGTACAGATGTGGTGTGTAGCCTACACTTATAATAGCCCATTCATGTCTTCACAGCAAACAGAAAAAAGGCAGAGATAGTGAAAACTGGAGGAGGGCCACCTCCTGCTACATTTTCACAGGCAGAGGAATGGGCAATGGCGAACAACAGATGAAGGCCCATAATGGAGGGGGTCGAGGGGGCAGTCAGGTTGTTCCCTTGGAAAACCCTCAAGAAATATGTGAGAGTTGTCATCCCACACATTTGGCAGAGTTCAGCAAACACCTAGGAAACCTCTTATCCAGAGTGAATTCCAATCTGCAAATACAAAGTGATTGTAACAAAACAGAATGAAATGTACAAAAGAAGGACATTGTAAGGAAAAACAGGGCGCAATTCCGATCTTCGTGGAAAAGGAACGGCAGTTGTCAGAAATGCGTGAAACACACTCTGGGTTCAGCGGAGTCAGACTGAACCCTGAGTTGTTGCTTAAAACTCCTTTTATACAGTAAGTGTTGTCGGATTGTGTCTTTGAATGCAAATGAAAGATGAAACTAATTAAACAGTTCACTCCCGGCCCTCACAGCTTAGCCCATTTGATTTGTTTGGGGTCTCTTGGTCGCCACTCTAAGTTAATTACCATCTCCCAGCCACTTTACCATTTCAAAAGGAGAATGGCTGGAAAACCCCCAGACTGTCATCAGATAGTGTTTCCTTGATTAGGTGTTAAACAAAGGGTTGAGCAGGTGGTTGAGACAAAGGGTGGATTTACAGACTGTTATCTTCGTTGCTTCAAGACCTTACAACATGTTCATGATTCAATGTGTAAATTAAATTATCTCCAGCTAAAACTATAAAACAAATATGAATTACAAAACTATAAAAACACAAACACCAAAACTAATATATATATAAAATTACATAAAAAGGCACCCCTGTGGTAAGACTCCAAGGGGTTGAGATGGCACCACTCCATTTCACATCTCCTTGACAGGCGGTAAGTGGAGACCCAGCTAAGAACAATACCTGAGACGCCCACAGCTGCTAAGATGGACAGGAAAACATTGTGAATTACTCTATCAAAGACCTCAGAAAGGTATAGGAAGGACAGCAGATTGGGAAGCAGCTCTTGTAATGCGAAGGGCATTTGTGACAGAATAGCTATTTTCGGTTTGACTGTACACGCAAAAGGGATAAAGGGTTTTGGAGTGGAAAGGGAGACAGGATGGTAGTTTTTAAATAGCGGAAGGGTCCAGTGTTGGTTTCTTGAGCAGGGGGGTGACACAAACCTGCTTGAATATAGCAGGGAACACATTCAGTGGTCATGGAGTTGTTGATAAGACAGGTGATGAATGGAAGAATAACAGGCGAGATTTTCTGAATAAGAAGAGAGGGAAGTCGGTCCAAGGAGCAGGTAGTTGGAAGATGAGACATCTGGATTTCTGATGTCTTCATGCTCACAAGTGGGCAGAAAGTGAATAGGAAAGGTTGAGCCACAGAAGGGTGACAGCCAAGTGTTTGGGTCATGGGTTGGTTTAAGGAGTTTTGGGTGATGGCAACTTTGTTATCACAATACTGCAGTGCAGTGAAGGGGAAGAGTAGGCTGGTGTGGGAAGAATAAGGAAGAAAAGGAGAACAACTTGTAGGGATTCTTGGATTATAGGAGGATAAAGAGAATCAACAGCAGATGAGAGGGAGGACATGAAATAGCATACAGTACAATCACATGACATTTAAAAGTGATACCAAATATGGGAGTGAGAAAGCGACCATGGAGGAAAGGGTATAGATGGAGAGATTGGTAAAATAGGTGACCAAGCAGGAGGGCTGAGGATGCAGGTGTTTTGTGTAAAGGGCAAGAGCAAAGAAAATGAAATGGTGATCAGAAAGCTTTCTAATTCTCGGCTAGAATTTAAAATTTTCAAAATAATCATGATTCTGAAAATGTATGTATATCTTGTTTCTACTTATAGCTGTAGCTTACAAGTTAGGTCATTAGTGCTGTAGCCACATCACAAAGGAGCTGACGCTCAGGTGCGATCAGAGCAAACATATTGAGTTTATTGAGTCTCCGATAAACACAGGCCTCTTATAATCGCTGGTATGCGCGACCCTTTCAGTGAGCCTGCCTCAAATATAAGCCGGGGAAAATTATATTTATTTTTCATGACTATAAAACTAAAGAGCAGTGGGTTAAAATGCTTACAGTAGTCCTATTTAATTATTTTCGCTAAAAAACTAAATAACACAAATAATTTTTACATTAGGCTAAATGAGGTTGTTTTAGTGAATTCAATTTGCCTTATGCCTGTTCATCTGTTCACGAATTAGATTAAACATAAACGAACACAACAAGCCATCTTTCGGATCACAGTAGCCTAAATTCACAGTGATACTGCTATTCTTACAGACTGTGCTCTCCCATCATAGGTTACAATGACAATGTTTAACTTACTTTATTAGTGATTCCTGTTTGAGTTGCTACCAAAAAGCACTGTATAATGTTTGTTAAGTAGGCTACTTGGGGGGGAAAAAAAACATGGTGAATTTTCCTGGTCAGTTCAGCTACCAATAACTTGCAGAAGCTGGAGGGCTTTAGGTGAAATAAACGCGGGTCTCTTATTATCGCCGAGTCTCCAGTAAACGCTGGTAAAATTAAGTAATTAAAGCAAATAAACTCGTCGGAGTTGATTGGACGTTTTACGGTATGTAACCTGCGTTTGAACGGACCGCAGTGGGTTGCTAGCCACTCGGAAGCACAATAAGTTGTTGCCGCTTGTGGCTACTTCCACTGCCTCACCAGAAGTTCCACCCATAATCGTTTCCACAGTAGTCCTCCCAGGAATAAGGTGGATAGCTTAGCAAGATAGCTAGCAAGCTCGTCTTTAGCAGCGATTGTTTCATTCATGTATGTACGGTTGCTAACTAGCAAACCTTTCTAAGCTAAGTTTCGTACATGCAGTATTCATCAGTAGGCTAACTACTTGATGCAAACAGAAAAAAGTCATTCAATGTACGCCTATGTAGCCTGTTTCCCGACTAGTAAGTATAAAAAATCCTTACACTAGGTTATTATAGCATATAACCAACTGGGTAGCTAGCTAACTAACTAGCCTCTTACCCAAGTAGCAAAACACGTTATTTGAACCAAAACCAACGTAAAAGGGACCAAACAGTACTCAGGCTATTATGGGTGTGACAAGTGCACACAAAAGGGAGTCTGGCTTGGGAGAGTAACATACCAGTGAGTAGAGGGAGTAGAGATATGCACAGACCAGTCATTTAGAGAGCAAACACAAACTGAACGCCATCAAAATGTGTCTCCATTCATGAATCTTGGCATAAACATGATCAAGGCATTTCCAGTTGACTATGCACCAGGCTTGTCTTGGTGTCATTAAAAAGCTACTGCTCACCTGGATGCATGGAAACAGAGATACAAGAATTAGCAGGGCACAGATCTCTTCCTTCAATGATCATTTGTTTGCTTTGAGGCAATCAGTGCCAAACATGTTTTTTCGTAAACCTAGAAGTTTGGATGAGATGGACCGATGGAAAGCAACCAAATTCCATCAATTCATGTTATACACTGGAAAATAGTTTTGACAGGAATCTTGAGGCCAGATGTATACGAGCATGTCCTAACTTTTTCTATAGCTCTTGGAATTCTTGTTTGCCCCAACTTAGTGCAACACCACCACATACATGCAAAAGACCTACTGACCCACTTTGTCACCAGAGCCAAACAGCTGTATGGTCCTGAATTTATTGTGTATGACATTTCCTGACATTTCTTATACTAAATTGTTAGAACACTGTTACAAATTATACATATCATCAGTTATGTTATGAAAATAATCTGCACTTAAAATAACTACCACCTTCTCACATTTGCACAGCCATAACAAGACTTTTTTTGATGAAAAGCCTTTCAGACAAGGGTCCTAACAAAGCTTGATGCAATATTAGAGGTGCAACAAGAGGTCTTACGAGTGGTGAGTGCATCCAGACCGGTTAGAAGCGAGGCGGCTGAGTCACTCCCTGGGCCCTGTGGCACACAGGAGGAGCTTGATCTCCTCTGCGAAAGGATCAACATTGAAGAAGCTTTCAGAAAACAATTGGTGTGTTACTTGGTACTTCAATTATTATTGATATTAAGGAAATGTATACAATTTTCTTGAACATAATTGACAACTTCAAAAGAATATTAAATGCCAGACTACAAATAAATCTATTCTTATTTACTCTTACAGATATCCCTCCTGTGCCTAGACGGCTCAAGCACAGTAGGGAAGACAGTAAGAAGAATGATGAGCCACCTAGGGACCACTGAGCTGGAATTGTTGATGTTGAAAAGGAGGTGGCAGAATACCTGAAACACGCCCCTTTTAAAAAAGGTGGATCAGGCAAGGTAGGCTTAGAGATTTTCTGCATGACAGCAGTAGCCTAGTTACCATAATGCATGGTCTACTGTTGCTAGCTAGGTCATTTTAAAAGCTCTATTTCATGCATAATACCCACTCACTTTTCTCAACTAACAGCCTACAAGATCATGTCAACATCATGTAAACATCAGCCAAACCAATTGAAATTAACTACTAACGCTGTTCTAAGACTGCTATACAACTCCTCCCCCGGGTTTCCCCTCACCCTGTGTCTTGCGCTGTCATTGGCTGTAGCTCGTTGCCGCACTCACTGCCAGTCACAACCGGGTCTCAACACTTTTCACACTACAGGATTTGGACTCCCCTACAGGTCCAGATATTTAGCCTGCTTGATATCTTTCGGGTGTCTGTGAGGCATCAGCGAGTTTCTCGGATGGCGTCTTTGAACAATTCACACATATTGATCGAGAGCCAATTTACAAGCCTGGAGGGAATGCCAATTTGCCTCTGATCTGGGGCTTCTCTTGGCAATCTCCAAAACCTGTCAGCGAGTGGAAAATCAGGGCTAAAATCATGTAGTGTGAACCTGACCTAAGATGTAACGACTTTGGGTCTAAATCTTGAACTCCATTATAAGTGACTTACAAATGTACTTGCAATCAGTATTTGTATTCAAACTCTTTTCAGTTTCATGTAGGTTGTCGTTATGGGTTTATTTGGAAATAACTTGGGCTATTGCATCTGTAAATCTAGGCCTAGGCTAAGTGAAGACATGCTAATTAACTTACACATTTTGTATTGTTTTCAGAGACGAATGTCAGCTGGCCTCAGCCCACGAAGGGAGTACACCCCCAGCCCACCCGAGGAGCGCCACCTGCGTAGCCCTAGCCCAAGCCAGACACTCTTGTTGTTTTAATAAAATATGGCCATTTGAAATTATTCATAACTTCTGCTTGGTTTTGTGTTGAGGTTGTAAAGCAGGCCTGCTCATAAATGCTATTATAAAGCATAGGCCTAAATAAAATTTATGCCCATTCGGAGGCATAGGTAATCTCTTCAGACACGTTCAATAAACGTGTCAAAAGTCAACGTCTAGTGGACTTAAATTAAACGTGCATAACACGTCTGTCACACCATTTTCCTCAAATATTGTGTTTTACACCTTTTCACAACGTGTACGAAACATGTTTGACACCTATTCTGAACCAATTTGAAAAGTGTAGGGAACCTACACTTTAAACTAAAACGAATGTTATTCTGGCCGAATTCTGAACGTTCCTATAACCAAGTTAGCACCGAAAAAACGTGTTCTACACGTTAGTTTGCTACCTGGGTAGATAGGGGAATAGTAGGCTAATGAGAAAGGTATCATCAACAAGTGTTGCAGCTGGGCTATTTGCTCTCTTCCCATACATGATTACATCAAAACAAATAGGTTTGGAAACATGTTAGGGGTTATGCATTAAGGCAATGGTTTACTGAAAACGAGTTTTTTTCATCATTGACAATGAAAAACAAATTCCATTGCCTACATTCTCTTCCACTCGACTCATCTCAGAGTCGAGTCGTTCTTTCACAGTCTTGCATCCATGTTCAACAATGCAAGTGACATAACAATGTCTGTTAGATAAAAATGTAAGAGTTTATTATGGCTAATAATTTGAACCCGAAATAAGGCCGATGTAAAACAGCGTCTCAAACACCTCCGACACGTGCTGAACCACCTGGTGTGCCTGCATCTTAATGTGCTACAACTTCACGTCACAGCTTTCCTTCTGCTGCTTGAATGAGTCCAGGTCCCAGTTTGGATCCAGCAGTTTGACCAAGATCTCTTTTTCATGGGGCGACGCGGCTTCATGGATGACCTGGAAACTGTGGTCCTTCTGGTCTAATTTCTGACAAGCATCACACACAAGCTGTTTGTCACTTTGGCAGTAAAGTATATATTTCTGACTATGCAGAGGGCAACGATCCTCCGCCTCTGATGAGTCTTTTTGTCGTTTCTGCCGTAAAAAAGACATCAGACAAGTTCTTTAGGGCCAGGTTCAAAGGAGGGTCCTCCTTTGCACATTTCTTACGGCAGACGGGACATTTCCATGTGCTGGTGCTGTCCCAGTACTGCTGCAGGCAGGCTCTACAGACACTGTGGCTACATGTCAATAACACGGGGT
Source organism: Megalops atlanticus (assembly GCA_019176425.1). Taxonomy (NCBI): domain Eukaryota; kingdom Metazoa; phylum Chordata; class Actinopteri; order Elopiformes; family Megalopidae; genus Megalops; species Megalops atlanticus. The sequence continues at coordinate 47,020,271 of CM032878.1, forward strand.
CCTTGTAAATTTCAAAGCAGACGGGACAAGAGAAATCCTCGTCTGTAAAAGGATGCTTGCAAGACATTTTCTGACAAAACATTGGCGATCCCTTCTACTTTTAGCAGTAGGAACTGAGAAACTATAAAGGCAAAATTCTTCTAAGCTGAATTTCCGATGCAGTTTTGACCATGTGGTAAATAAAACTTCTTCATTGGATTGTGGAGTCCTTGGATGCCCTATGTGGGGCACAGTGGTTTTCAACACTGCTCAAACAGATCAACAGTGGACGCAATCTCACAGGCTCTCCACCTGACCCTGACTTATCTGGACCAGAAAAACACATATGTCAGAATGCTGAGGTACGCGCTGCCCTCAATGCACGTACAGCTGCGTTCAACTCCGGCGACTCCGCAGAGTACAAATTGGCATGTTACTCCCTCCGTAGCTCAATAAAATCGGCCAAACGTCAATACAGGGACAGAATTGAACTTCAATTCAACGCCAACACTCGTGGCATGTGGCAGGGACTGAACAACATAACAGACTTAAGGGGAAAAGTCAGTGCGCTCAGCACTACTGTCTCTCTCGCAGAAGAACTCAACACATTTTATGTACGCTTCGAGTCCAGTACTGTAGATGTAGCAACACCTATTAGACACCAACATGAACACTCAGTATATCCATTCATTCTCTATACTGTTAGACACGTTAGCACCAGTATGGTATTTTACAGCCTCCGGATCCACCTGCTACGACAATCTCTACATTGATAACAGTGTATGCAAAAGTATTGTAGCACCGTGGTTAACCCCCCCCACACACACACACACACACACACACGCGGTGTCTGTGTCACCGTCCCTGTCTGTGCATGTGTGTCCCCCGTGTGTGTGTCAGTCACATGTGTTACATGGGATGTTAGCCATTGATTGGGGGGAGGTGTCAGGGTGGGAATAATTAGGGGACTGATAGGACATTGTTTGATTGGGGAGGGTTTTTGGAGAAAAAGGGGGGGAGAGTTGTATTCAACAAAGGGGGAGAGTTGTGTTCAGCAAAGGGAGAGAGAACGCTTGTTTGTTGGTTTGGTTGATAAGTTGGAAAAGAAAGAGGTTTTCTTGTTTTGTCGGGGGAAGTTAGCGACACCTCCCGATACCCGCTTCTAGCTTGTAAACCATTACTCTTTTTTTGCAACTATCACCGCTTCTCAGCCTCTCTGTGCACCGGTCATGACGCTACAGTATAAAAGAAACTACACCAAAAATGGTAACTGGGTAAAAACTAGTAACATGTAACGCTTATAATGTAATTTTAAGGGAAAACAAGAGTATCTGACATAGGAGAACCATGTGTAAGTAGCAGAGCAGAGGTTAACATACCTTCTCTCATACCATCCAGATTAAAAGAAAGAATAGAACCGCATATTGATAGAATATGAACCTGTTGTGGGTGTGGCTATAAGTATTTCTTTTTCTTTATACACACAAAATATTTCTTTTACCACAATAGTGTCTAGACTACATGTGAAAAACAATTAGTATTAGATACTTCTATTTGAACAGTATTTTCATTACTTAAAATATCAATATGAAAATACTACCCGGAAGTGTACGTATACTCTGTCAGTTACTCTGCATATATGCTACTAGCTTTTGGCTCTAAAAGTCCCTGTTCATAATAAGTGTAACAACGTCACCCTGCTACACATGCACCACACAACCATTCTGTCTGGCACATAAGCAACTGTCTATTGTCTGGTTGTGTATTGTTTGTCTGTATGCCTAGTGTTGGAATAAAGTCAACCTTGCAGTTAAGCAGGGGCACCATAAGGGGGGGAGTTAGGACGATTCCAAGGGCCCAGCACTGACAGGGGGCCCTCATAGAACACTATTATTATTATCATAATTTGGGGGGCCCAATATTATATTCTTCCATAGGGCCCAAAATTTCTAGTGGCGCCCCTGCAGTTAAGACATTACATGTGCTAGACTTTGGCTATCTCTTAGGAACCAACAAACCCAAAAACCAACTTCTCCACATGAACTCCTTTTACATAACACCTTGCACTTTTACTGCAATATACACACTGATAATATCACGCACGTCTTTAGACGCTAAATTAGGCTACTTATTACTAGTAGCCTATGTGTAGGGTACACCTTTTCATTGTAGGCTAAAGCCTACATCTGAGATGTAAGTTGTTTTATCTATTTATATCAGCAGCCTGAAGATAAAGTCCAATTCTCTGTCTTAATGAGAATCATGTAGCCTGTGCAGCCTACCAGATAAGTGCATGAAATCAGAATTTATTATTAGACTATTCAAATGTTAATGCATGAAACTGTATTCATGTAAATTGCAGAAAGGTGATTTCTATCTACATCCTCCAAAGAGAATAGTCTAGTTCAGTGAGGATGTAAGGGTCTATCTGCATTGGCCATAATATCTTCTGACCTGCAGCTCGTGTGATTTTACCCGCGAACCTAAATGGGGGTGGTCACAAAGATTTTGCGCGAAAAGTAATTTCACTCATGACACTGATGCGAGTGGCACTTCATTCAGATCCAGCAGTCCTCTTCCCCGGGAAAAACAGAGGATGGATATACTACGACCTCAGTGAAGGTATGCATGGCTTACTCATTTGATCACATGTGAAGAAAATATGGACAAATTTGATATCATAAACTATGAATAATCCAAAAACCATCATCAACAACTATTTTTATGGTCAGCTAGCATGCCGCTGCAAACACACAGATAGCTAGTTTGTTAACAAACTACTGACTTTAGCTATTAGTTATGGCATACAAATCAGCATTGAAATTGATTGCGCAGCATTATCTCCATTGACAGAAGCACCATTATTATTTTATGCTATTTTTAATGATGAAATGACGTTCGATGTGTTGATCCCTCAATAATCGATTTCAAGGCCATGTAGTTTGCTTGCGTGGACAATAGCTAACATTAGCTAGCATTGTAATCTAGCAGATGGCTAGTATGTGTTCACAATCAGCTAGTCAGCTATGCATCTTTATGCTTCCAAGCCCACAGGGTGGGAAGAATATTGTTTTCATTCTATTTTTTTTATTTTTCCTTCTATATTTGTGGCAGGCCAAATGTATAGAAATATAACTCCGATTTACACCAAATTTGGTATGCATGTCTGTTATGACATGAACTTGTGCATGGCAACTTTTACAAAACCCCCATTTTTTAAGGTGTTTTTCTACGCGATAAGCCTCCTGTGTAAGTCTAGGGAATGTCGAATCTGGTCCTGGACGAAGCCCAAGACGTCTATTAATCAAATTGCACGGGATTTACGGATATCTGCTACAATTTGGAAGTTACCTGGATCAAAAGCCTACCTGTGCCGTAAAATCATCACAACAGATTTTTCCCACGGCTATAACTCCAAAACGGTAAGAGCTATTCACACCAAACCTGGTAGGTTTGTGGCATATGTGTATGCAATTCTGTCATAAAGTTTGCAGATGTGGGGGACGAAGCCCCCCTCTATGAAAAATTCTATAAAATATGATTTCAAAATATAATGGGAGTGTATGGCAATACTTGCAGTACTGCAGTCTTCCACGAGTGGCGGGATGCCGTAAGCCAGGAATCTCTTATACAAGACTCAGCAGATAGAACATGGCGGAGGACGCACAAAGGCATCTCATATAAAATTTAGGGTTACTGTAGTATCTTAACTACACAAACAGACACGCACACGAGAGGTTGTCTTTTCTTAGACTTCATTCAGTGAACTTCATAAACATGTTACAGGTATACCGTTGTGGGGATCTTCTTCTACCAAAGCACGTAAACATATCTGTACTACATACAATTACAAATACTATAGTGCCACCCAGTGGACTTGTGGTAAATCCCCAGGTTACTACACTTCCCCACCATTAAGCCAACAATATACGGTACAGGCAATCAATGCAAAAATTTTTTCTTCTTTTGCCTGGCTTAACACAAAACATTACTAAATCCCACTGATACAAAATCTTGCTTTAGGACAATGCAAAACCTTTTTTTTTTTTTTAAACTAAGGAAGTACAGGGTAGACTGCCTGCCTTCCGTGAGAGCAAAAGGCGCATTCTTGCCTTTCCGTGAACATGATCTCACAACTATTTGATATAGTCTTTCAAGTGTCACGGTGACACCCGTTCTCTGGTGGATTGTCGCAGCACTGCTGGTGGAGTTCCTGGTAAGTCCAGTCTTTCAGGGACTGAACACTGATTTTCATGCTGATTTTCCAGGTCACCAGAAGGCTGTGGCTCTGCCTCTGCTTGACGTGTAGATGTCTCGGCCTCCTCGTCCTGGCTGTTGGCCTTTGGGGGTTCCAGGTCTTTTTCCTGTGACAGTGAAGATTCCGGATGATGAGCTCTCACCTGGTCGACATGTCTCCTCATCTTTTGCCCGTTTCCCAGGATCACAGTGTATGAGACAGGACCAGTAGGCGATTCTACTGTAGCAGCCAGCCATTTTGGTCCCAGGCCATAGTTCCTTGGATATATGGCATCTCCAGGACTGAACCCTCTCAGCCGAGCTGTTTTGTCATGGTTTTCTTTCTGTTTCAACTGTTTTTGCTCTATCTTGAACTTGGTATCTGGTTTTAACAGGTCAAAAACTGATCTTAGCCTTCTGTTCATCAGCATTTCTGCTGGGGATAACCCTACAGCCCTGCTTGTGGTGTGATGCGGTAGCTGAATAAAAATCTGTAAACACGTGTCTCAATGCTGCCTCCTTTCAGTTTCTTCATCCCCTCCTTGAAGGTCTGCACTGCGCGTTCTGCCAGCCCGTTGGAGGATGGATGAAACGGGGTGGATGTGCTGAATCCCGTTTTGTGCCATGAACTGGTTGAATTCTGAGCTTGTGAAGCAGCTACCATTATCTGAGACAAGTATTTGTGGAAGTCCATGTGCTGCAAAGCAATGGTGCAACTTTTCAATTGTTGTCTGGGTAGTGGCGCCATTTGTGGGGTAAATCTCTAACCACTTTGAGTGAGCATCAATAATTATGAAAAACATCCTTCCCAAAAACGGCCCTGCGTAATCAATGTGTATGCGGGACCATGGCCTCTCTGGCCATTCCCACGGATGCAGGGGCGCGTTCGGTGGGGCTTTTCTGTTCTGTTGGCATTCTTGACACATGCTCACCTCTCTCGCTATGTCTTGGTCCATCCAGGGCCACCATATATATGACCTAGCCAGAGCTTTCACGCATGAGACACCCAGATGTGATTGATGGAGTGCCTTTAAGACAGCAACTTGTCCCTGTGGAGGGATCACTGTTCTCGCTCCCCAGAGAATACGCCCATCCTGTGCACTCAGCTCTAGTCGCCTGTTATAGTATGGCATGAGCTCGAGGTCTTTTATCTCCGGCCATCCACTTAGGACATAGTTGTGTACTTGAGACAGCGTGACATCTCTTGCTGTCCACTTTCTGACCTGTGACACATTGAGTGGTGCATCGTCCATGTGCTCCAACATCAGCACACACTCGGGCCTCTCTTCCTCTTTTTGAACCGTAGGCACAGGGAGTCTACTGAGCGCGTCTGCATTGCTGTGACACTTGCCTGGTTTATAGATTATTTGATACTCATATGCTCTGAGCAGAACAGCCCATCTCTGTATTCTGGGTGAGACCATGTGGGGTACAGTTTTCGTTTCATGGAACAGTGTGATCAAAGGCTTAGGATCCGTTGTGATTGTGAACTTGCGCCCATATAAGTACTTGTGGAATCTTTGTATTTCATATATTACAGCCAAACCTTCCTTGTCTAACTGAGAGTACCTCTTTTCAGACGAGGTAAGGGTACGAGACATAAACCCTAGTGGCTTTTCTGTCCCATCAGGCATCTTGTGTGAAGGCACAGCACCCACCCCATAAGGGGATGCGTCACATGCTAAAATTAGTTCCCTGTCTGCCGAGTAATGAACTAACACACTGGCTGACTGGAGGAGTTCCTTTGACTTACGGAATGCCTCTTCCTGCTTGTTTGTCCACAACCATTTCTCATCTTTTTTAAGTAGCTGGTGCATTGGTGCGAGCAGTGGGATTATTGATATCTTGATCGGCGTTGCCATGGCGAGGCGATCAATTAACATGTTACTGCACTCAAACACAAAATGTGGCATAACTCTGCTGTACATTGGCTTCGCATGCACGAAAACTCATGAAATTTGGAACTCACATCAGAAAGCGCGGTCATCGGGGGTTATCAAAAGCTTGGACCTGGGCGTGGCACGGGGGCTCGATAGCGCCCCCTTTGTTAAGTGTGTTTACTGTGGGCGTCCAATGTTACGCACATGCACCAAATTTGGTAGGCATATTGGTCTACCTAAGATGAACAAATTTCGCAATCACACCCCTTAACTCCGCCCAACAGGAAGTTGGTCACTTTGGATTTTGTGCGTTTTCACAGGCACCGAACTTTCGAATACTCCTCCTAGAGGATTGATCCGATTCATACCAAATGTAGTCAGTATGATGCCAAGACATTCCTGATGCTAAATTGCGAAGGGATTTTTGATATCTCAATCGGTGTTGCCGTGGCGAGGCGATCAATTTACACGTGACCGCGCTCAAACAGGAAGTGTGGCATAATTCCGCTGTACATGCTTTGATTTGGCTGAAACTTCACATGTATGTTCAATTATGGGGCACAATCACACACACACGCCAATTGTGATTCATTGTCATAGCGCCACCTACTGACAGCAGGAAGTGAGGTATTTATAACAAATTTTTCAATGCTCCTCCTAGAGGATTCATCCGATTCATACTAAATTTGGTCAGCATGACGCCAAGATGTTCATGATGCTAAATTACGAAGGGATTATTGATATCTTTATCGGCGTTGCCATGGCGAGGCGATCAATTAACATGTTACTGCGCTCAAACACGAAATGTGGCATGACTTTGACATACATCGTTTGATTTGGCCGAGACTTCACATGTATGTTCAATTATGAGGCAAAATCGGGATTTATCAAAAGCTTGGACCTGGGCGTGGCACGGGGTCTCGATAGCGCCCCCTTTGTCAAGTGTGTTCACTGTGGGCCTCCAATTTTACGCACATGCACCAAATTTGGTAGGCATATTGGTCTACCTAAGATGAACAAATTTCGCAATCACACCCCTTAACTCCGCCCAACAGGAAGTTTTTAATTTTGGATTTTGTGCGTTTTCACAGTCACCGAACTTTCGAATACTCCTCCTAGAGGATTCATTCGATTCATACCAAATTTAGTGAGTATGATGCCAAGACGTTCCTGATGCTAAATTGCGAAGGGATTATTGATATCTCTGTCGGCGTTGCCATGGCGAGACGTTCAATTTACACGTAACCGTGCTCAAACAGGAAGTGTGGCTTAATTCCGCTGTACATGGTTTGATTTGGCTGAAACTTCACATGTATGTTCAATTATGGGGCAAAATCACACACACATGCCAATTGTGATTCATTGTCATAGCGCCACCTACTGACAACAGGAAGTGAGGTATGTATAACAAATTTTTCAATGCTCCTCCTAGAGGATTCATCCGTTTCATACTAAATTTGGTCAGCATGACGCCAAGATGTTCATGATGCTAAGTTACGAAGGGATTATTGATATCTTGATCAGCGATGCCATGGCGAGGCGATCAATTAACATGTTATTGCACTCAAACACGAAATGTGGCATAACTTTGATGTACATTGTTTGATTTTGTCCAGACTTCACATGTATGTTCAATTATGGGGCAAAAGCGCACACACATATGTCAATTGTGATTAATTGTCATAGCGCCACCTACTGACAGCAGGAAGTGAGGTATTTACAACCAATTTTTCAATGCTCCTCCTAGAGGATTCATCCGATTCATACTAAATTTGGGTAGCATGATGCCAAGATGTTCATGATACCAAATCTTGTACCTGGGTGTGGCACGGGGGCTCGATAGCACCCCCTTTGTCAAGTGTGTTCACTGTCGGCGTCCAATGTTACGCACATGCACCAAATTTGGTAGGCATATTGGTCTGCCTAAGATGAACAAATTTCGCACTCACACCCCTTAACTCCACCCAACAGGAAGTTGGTCACTTTGGATTTTGTGTGTTTTCACAGTCACAGAACTTTTGAATACTCCTCCTAGAGGATTCATCCGATTCATACCAAATGTAGTCAGTATGATGCCAAGACATTCCTGATGCAAAATTGCGAAGGGATTATTGATATCTCAATCGGCGTTGCCATGGCGAGGCGATCAATTTACCGTTGACCGTGCTCAAACAGGAAGTGTGGCATAATTCCGCTGTAAATGGTTTGATTTGGCTGAAACTTCACATGTATGTTCAATTATGAGGCAAAATCACACACACGTGCCAATTGTGATTCATTGTCATAGCGCCACCTACTGACAGCAGGAGTGAGGTATTTATAACAAACTTTTCAATGCTCCTCCTAGAGGATTCATCCGATTCATACTAAATTTGGTCAGCATGACGCCAAGATGTTCATGATGCTAATTTACGAAGGGATTATTGATATCTTGATCGGCGTTGCCGTGGCGAGGTGATCAATTAACATGTTACTGCGCTCAAACACGAAATGTGGCATAACTTTGCTGTACATTGTTTGATTTGGCCCAGACTTCACATGTATGTTCAATTATGGTGCAAAATCAGATGCACATGCCAATTGTGATTCATTGTCATAGCGCCACCAACTGGCAATCGGAAGTAAGGCTTATATACCAAATATTTTAGTATTCCTCTAAGACATACGCAAATGACCATGATTTGTCCTCGTTAGATTTACTTTAATATACTGAGGTCAAATTGTCTTTGTGTTGTTTTCTGCGCTGTTCTGGTAAATTGCTTCTATTTACACATCATAAATGAATTGCCTTCACTAAGTGAAAGTATAACATAAGAATATATTTGTGTCTTGAGTGTGTATCCTCTTCAACCATTTACTAGTGACAAACAGTCATCAGGAACAATAACGAAGTATGTGATGATGCCATAACCCACGCGAGGCTACACCCTTGGTGCTTGGGCCCGTTCATCGCTGCTTGCAACTATATATATTTTTTTTTTAGTTTTTTTTTTTTCCTTCTGTTTTTCTGGCAGGCCAAACGTATAGAAGTCTGATTTACATTACATTTGGTATGCATGTCTGTTATGACATGAACTTGTGCATATAACATTTTGGCCCCCCCACCCCGATATTTACAAAAAACCTCCTAGGCCGTAAATCTAGGGAATGTGAAATCTGGTCCTGGACGTAGTCCAAGGGGTCTATAATTCAAATTGCACGGGGTTCACGGATAATTGCTATAATTTGGAAGTTACCTGGAGTCTACCTGTGCAATAAAATGATGAAAACAGATTTTTCCCACGGCTATAACTCTAAAACGTTAGGAGCTATTCACACCAAACCGGGTAGGTTTGTGGCATGTATGTATGGAATTCTGTGATAAAGTTTGCAGATGTGGGGGGCGAAGCCCCCCTTTATAAAAAATTCTATAAAATATGATCTCTAAATATAATGGGAGTCTATGGCGATGCTTGCAGTACTGCAGTCTTCCACGAATGGGGCGCTGCCGTGCTCTGAAAAGGAAACTCTCAAGACGTGGCAGTCATGGCGGCTCATGAACACAGGTACCGCATAAAAGTTAGGTTTAGAATCTACGCTTCGAATTAGAAGTTCGGTCTTCAACTGAGAAAAGTAGGCTACTTATTAAGTTAACGTCCATGCACTTTACAAACGATTACATTCTTCTCCTCAATACACATTGAAAGTCTTTCAAAGCGTAGCGAGTCATTACGTTACGTTGCTAACTAACTACTGTATAAACGATTACATTCTTCTAACGACTCTATCTTGGTATGGCGGTGAAATGAACGAAAGCTCATCTAGGGAGCTAGCTAAATTAATCTCCATGCACTTTACGAACTATTAAACTCTTATCCTCAATACACGTTGTGATTCTTAACATCATCGCGTAGCATCTGAGCTAGCTAGCTCGCTAACTAGTGTATCTTGGTAGGACGGTGAAATGAACGAAAGCTCATCTAGCGAGCTAGGTAATTGAATGTCCATGTACTTTATGAACGATTACGTTGCTCTTTTCAGTACTCGTGTGGCGTTTTAATATATCTTAGCGAAAGGTGTGGAAGCTAGGTTGCTACCTAGCTAATTTTGTGAAACCACAGCGCTTTTGTTTAGGTCTGTTTGAAAGAATCTTATGACTGTCACTATAAAATAATGCGTGTTGTATCTGTACATTCAAACGTCGTTGAGTAGCAAGCTAGATTCCGTGAAATTAAATACCCTTAACTCAGCTGCAGCCGATCTTTTGTTAAATTCTGTTTCTCGTTGGAAAAAGCAGAAACGCTACATTAGAACGTTTTGATTTTCAACATATACCTGGCCAGTACGGTTGAATTAAATAGGCTACGCAAGATAGTATGTTTCCAAAGTTTCCTGCATTATTCACTGCAATGACAGTGTTTCATGATGTGGTTTAATACGAGATGGTGTTTACTGCTTTGCTAGCATTGTGAATACTGTGACAGAGAGCCGTCACTATGGTTGAGTATACGCTCTGACTGCTGATAATGAGCCTGGCTCTTTAGCGACACGGTTAAATTCGCATGCTTGCTACTCGGGAGACCTGGGTTTGAGGCTGGCTTTTTTTTAGAAGAAACAGAAACGCTAGATGAGAATGTTGTGTTTCAAACGTTTTCAACACTTGCGTAGCGTTTTCGCCGACTCATTGCCCTACCTTGCTAGCTAACTAATGTGTAAACGATTACATTCTTCTAACTACTGTGTCTTGTTAGGACGGTGAAATGAACGAAAGCTCATCTAGCGAGCTAGGTAAGTGAATGTCCGTGCACTTTATGAACGATTACCTTGTTCTTTTTAATACTCGTGTACCAAGGTTGCTAGGTAGCTTGCTAATATTTTAAATACGTGTGTACATAGAATTTACTTCTCAAACTTAGGTAGCAAGCCAAATTGACGAACGATTACGTTGTTTTTTTCAGCACTTGTTGTGTAGCGTCTTAACATCACCGCGTTGTCCCAGCTAAATTTGTAAAAGCAAAGCGTGCTTGTTTCGAGCGAATCTTGTTATGACTGTCACTATAAAACACTATGATGTCTTGAACATTTGACACAGCATATCTAGTCATTCTGATGATGTTCTCAGTTGGTGCTCTGCTTTGGGTATCATAAGGGATTGACGACCATGAAAGATGATACAAAATGTATCAATATTCTGCAAGAAAAGTTGTGTTCCCATGGGGTTAGGTGTCCCCACGGAAGACAGGGGGGGTAAGCTGTGTGTGTGTGTGTGTGTGTGTGTGTGTGTGTGTGTGTGTGTGTGTGTGTGTGTGTGTGTGTGTGTGCGCTGTGGGCAAATTGAGCCAAGTTTGGTCCACAGAGCAACCCAGAACTTTTATATGATGCATGGATGCGTGCAACAGCCAGTATTCTTGGCGGGTCATATTTGACCAGTAACACCACAGATGTCACTTTTTTTTAGAGACCTTCAGAATTTACTAAATGGTGACAATTTCTTTTGTTGTGTTAAAATATCTGTTTCTGAGGATATCATGAAGCCTTGTTCCAAAAAAAAAAAGTAAATGGTACTTTTTACATATCTTAACTTGAAAACGGGTCAAATTTGACCCTAACACAATATAAGGGTTAAATACCCTTAACTCAGCTGCAGCTGATCTTGTGTTAAATTCTGTTTATCGTTGGAATTCTTCCCCTCAATACACGTTGTTGTTCTTAATATCCCTAGCGACTCTGCGCGAGCCAGGTAGATACTGTATCTTGGTAGGACGGTGAATATGTTTTCATCCTTGTGTCTGCAATCGTCTCATTATTGTATTACCATTCTGTGCACATCTAGCGAGCCAGCTAAGTTAATGTGCCTGCACTTCAAGAACGATTTCATTGTTCTTTTCTATACTCATCGTGTAGCGTTTTAACGTCGCCAGCTGGATAATGTTTTACATTCGTGTGTACATAGAATTTACATCCGAAACTTAGCTGGCTAGCTAACTTTACGAACGATTGCGTTGTTCTTTTCAATATAAGGTGTGCAAGCTAGGTTGCTACCTAGCTAGTTTTTTAAAACCTAAGCGCGCTTGTTTAGGTCTGTTTGAACGAATCTTGTTATGACTGTCACTATAAAATAATGCGTGTTGTATGTGTTAATGAAAACCTGGATGACGCTCAAGCTAGATTCTGTTCATCACTGACATTAAGTACCCTTAATTCAGCTGCAGTCGATCTTGTGTTAAATTCTGTTTATGGAAATTATGTTTATTGGAAAAAGCGGAAACGCTACATTAGAATGTTTTGATTTTCACCGTATAACTAGCCAGTACGGTTGAATTAAATAGGCTACGCAAGATAGTATGTTTCCAAAGTTTCTTGCGTTATTCACTGCAATGAAAATGTTTCATAATGTAGTTTAATACGAGAGGGTGTTGTGAATACTGTGACAGAGTGCCGTCACTTCGGTTGAGTATGCGCTCTGACTGCCCTAACAATGAGCCTGGCTCTTTAGCGACGCGCTCAAAGTCGCATGTTTGGTACCCTGGAGACCCGGGGTTCGAGGACGGCTTGGATGACTGTTCTCGCCCTTCGCTACAAGTACATTAATCAATTCGTTTTGTAAAACCGGAACGCGCTTGTTTACGTCTGTTCCAACGAATCTTGTTATGATTGTTACTTTCAAATAATTTGTGTTGTTTCTTATATCATCATGTAGCATTTTAACATTGCCAGCGGGCTAATATTTTACATTCGTGTGTACTTAGAATTTACATCTCAAATTTAGATGGCTAGCTAACTCAACGAACGATTACGTTGTTCTTTTCAATATTCGTCCTGTAGCGTTTTAACAGCGCTACACTAATGGTGTCCTCGATACTTTTGTAAAACCGAAGCGCGCTTGTTTACGTCTGTTTGAACGAATCTTGTTATGACTGTCACTATAAAATAATGCGTGTTGTATCTGTACATTAAAACCTAGTTGGGTAGCAAGCTAGATTCCGTTCATCACTCTGGCACTTTGCCAGTACGGTTGAATTACATAGGCTGAGCAACATACTATGTTTCCAAAGTTTCTTGCGTTATTCACTGCAATGAAGATGTTTCATGATGTGGTTTAATATGCTTTGCCAGCATTATGAATACTGTGACAGAGTGCCGTCACTACTGTATGCGCTCTGACTGCCATAGCAATGCAGCTGGTTCTTTTGCGTCGTGGTCAAAGTCGCATGTTTGGTAACCCGGAGACCCGGGTTCGAGGCTGGCGGGGTTGACTGCTCTTACCCTTCCCTACAAATACACTTATCAATTCGTTTTGTAAAACCGAAGCGCGCTTGTTTACGTCTGTTCCAATGAATCTTGTTATGACTGTTACTTTCAAATAATGCGCATTGCATCTGTAAATTAAAACGTAGCACGCTAGATTCCGTTCATCACTGAAATTAAATGCCCTTAACTCAGCTGCAGCTGATCTTTTGTTAAATGCTGTTTATCGTTGGAAAAAGCAGAAACGCTACATTAGAACATTTTGAACTTAGCCGTTTTTTCTGGCACCTTGTCAGTATCGTTTTAAATAGGCTAAACAAGATATTATGTTTCTAAAGTTTCTTCTGTTATTCACTGCAATGAAAATGTTTCATAATGGCGTTTAATATCAAAGGCTGTTTGCTGGGTTGCTAGCGTTTTGAGTACATTTGAGTACATGAATTACTTTTCTAAAACCGAAGCGCACTTCTTTGTGTAATTATAAAGCAGAATATAGCTGTGATTAAACGAATATATGCCATTGAATTGTGCTGTTTAATTTGTTTTGAAAGCACTGAAGGTGTTAATGTAATTATGGAATTATGCTGTGCAGAAGAAAAACTGTTTGTTTAATTGTTATGTGGTCTTTTTACACCTTTGGGGCTTGGAAGCATTTGAGGTGGCTTGCGACCTCTAGTTTTTTCATAATAGATAATGACAAACATTTTGAGCAACAATGGCAGAAAAATCTTTGAGAAGAAAAAACAACTTCTTCCTCAGCAAGATGCTGAGAAACACGTTGAATTGCAGAGGGACAAGTTTGGTCTTAACCAAAAATTAATTGATTCCTATAAAGGTGAGTACTTGTGCTAAATATATTTGTGGAAAATGTACTGGTGTAGATTGTGTAATTACATTTTGATATATGGATGGATAGTATTCAGCTGAGTCTGGTGAGCTGGAAACAGGTGGGGCGGAAACCTTACCTTTAAATGTATCATTTTCTTCAAACTGTTCCCATTTATAGCTTTCGCAATAGCACGCAAACCTCAGACAATCTGCACTATTTTGTGAGCATTTACTCTGTTCACACGATTGGTGTTGATTATTCTGTGAATTGTTTGTTTTTTTGTTAATCAAAGAGGATAAATGGGAACAGGTTGAAAGTAATGATAGATTTAAAGGTAAGGTTTCGGCCTCACCTATATCCAGCTTACCAGCCGCCACTGATAGTACTACTTAAATTCGTCTGATAGGCTACTGTTTACACTATGTTTACTTTAAATGTTACATGTCTGGTAAGGTGACAGCTATTTATTTTTTCCAAGGACGTGGTGTGTTTGCAACTACCAACTTCTACCAGGGAGATTTTGTTCTAGAGTACCAAGAGCTCTCCACACCAAATCATATCCAAAAGAATAGGCGTGGCACAGTGTCTTTTATTTCAAGTGGAGAGGGAAAGACTGGAGGTATGTTATTCTCCTTGCTTGAGTGTAATTAAGTTGGCTTGAAACTTCTTCCACTTAGTTTTTCTATTACTTGCATTCTACTTTAATTTTCTATATGCTACTCCTCGAAACTTGCTACAACCACGAAACTTTGCACACATATTCCACCTATTCCAGCTTGTGTTGCTTGTGGATTTTTGGCACTTATGGTTTTTTTAAACATTTATTTGCTTACTATAGCAACATTCTGGCAACACATCAACAACAACCTTGCCATTGCCTAGCAACACCTTAGCAACCGTCTAACATTCCATAGAAACACCTTAGCAACCATCTGGCACATCATAACTACTGTCAGACCCGCCTCCAGCCAACTCCCTTTTCAGCCACGCCCACGCTCTGAGTCACCAGAGTATTAACCACACCTGCAGCATATACACCTAATCACCACTGGGGATTTAAGGACTGCAGTTCAGGCACCTTATTGTGAGGTATTGAGCCTGCTCTACCGAACGGTATCATTGGTGTTTTTTTTACTTGTCACTCTGCTCCTGTTTTTTGACCTGTTTGCCTGTCTGTTTGACCCTGCTCTGTGTCTTGTGATTTGGATTGTTTGCTCGGATTCCTGTTGTGCTTTCCTGGCTGTTTTGACCCTGACGTGTGTTTTTGACCTTCCCAAAGGACACGGATTTGGATTGGATTTCTTGATTAAAGTTCCAGAGTTCTGCACTTGGGTCTTCTGTCTCTTTCATGACAACTACCAGCTAGAAAACCCTTTCCAACTGCCTAACAACACCCTAGCAACCACCTAGCAACACCCTAGTACCCACCTGACAATCAGACAGTTCACATAGGTGTATAGAAGATAATTTGTATCGGTTTCATATAGGCTATACAATATAATTTTGTCAGTCATGTTTTGGTAATCTACACTGTCTTTTATTATGCTATTATCTATATATGATATTATCTATTTGGATTTTCAAAAGGCATTTGACAAAGTTCCGCATGAGAGGCTCATATTGAAAATGAAATCTGCAGGAATTGCGGGAGCTATCACTGAGTGGGTTCAAAGTTGGTTGTCTAGTAGAAAGCAGACTGTAACTGTGGAAGGAATTGTATCAGAACAGAGTCCTGTACGAAGTGGAGTCCCGCAGGGATCGGTGTTGGGGCCTTTGCTATTTCTTATATACATAAATGATCTTGATGCAGAGGTTAGTAGTAAAATAGCAACATGTGCAGATGATACAAAACTAGGGGGTCTAGCCAACAGTATAGAATCAACTATGGTAATACAGGAAGACTTAAACACCATCCAAAAGTGGGCAGATACCTGGCAGATGACATTCAATTTAGATAAATGTTAAGTCTTCCATGTGGGAAATAAGAACCGTAGACAAGACTACTTCATGGGTGGAAAAAAACTAGAATGTGCTCAATTTGAAAAAGACTTGGGAGTAATAGTTGACCCAAGCTTAACAGAATCTAGACAGTGTGCTGTAGCAGTAAAAAAGGCCAACAGGATGCTGGGATATATAGCCAAAAGTATTGAGTATGAATCTAAGGAGGTAATATTGAAATTATACAATGCCTTAGTCAGACCTGACTTGGAATACCGTGTGCAGTTTTGGGCATCGCACTATAAAAAAGATATCGAAGCTCTTGAAAAAGTTCAAAGAAGGGCGACTAAATTAGTTCCTGGCATGAAATATAAAAGCTACGAGGAAAGACTCAAGTTACTTAACCTATTTAGACTTAGCGAGAGGAGGCTTAGGAGTGATTTAATTGAGGTTTTTAAATTTATAAAAGGATTCAATAAGGTTAACTATAATAGATTTTTTAGGGTGAGTTCAGTCTGTAGAACAAGAGGACATAAATGCAAACTAGTTAAGAGTAAGTTCCACACTGATATAAGGAAATATTATTTTACACAAAGAGTTATCAATACATGGAATAGGTTGCCAGGTCATGTAGTTGAGGCAGAGACCCTTGCTGTGTTCAAGTCTAGACTTGATGCAGTTTTGGATACTCTTTAATTAAGAAATGGCGAGCTCAGTTGGGCCGAATGGCCTGTTCTCGTCATAATATGTTCTTATGTTCTTATGCAGTGCTCTCTTTGGGTTTGAATAAGGCCTATGTATGTTTTTGTGTATGTTTGTTATTGTCCAGCTTGGATGCATCTGTTGAAGACAAGTCTTTGGGGAGACTTGTCAATGACAAGCACAAGAAAACAAATTGCAAAATGAAGATTGTTGAAGTTGATGGAATACCACACCTCTGCTTATTTGCAGTCAAAGATATTTTACCAGGAGAAGAAATTAACTATAACTATGGGGATTCAGACTGGCCCTGGTGCAAACAGGTATGATGTTAAAACATATTTTATACAAAGATTTTGTTAGAACCATAATCTATCTCTAGAAGTAGAATCTGATGGTACTGATGAATTATAGATGGAATACCGTGACACATTTATTAAACTTTTCTTTTCCTTTGTGAAACATAAACTTCTGCATGTTTTAAGGTAGGACTGCCCACTGCCAAAACTCAAGACAGGACTAAAACATGTAAGGAGCATCTTGCCACTAAAAAGAGTGAGGTATGTACTGCCTACTATGACACGCATTTAATGTGTATCTTTTCTGTAGACACAGTGGTGGCTGGATGAAAATGATCAGCCTCACTTTTTGAACACCACAGTTTATATAAACAAAAAAGCTTCCTGAATTCAGTATTCCTTTGATTATTGCCTAGATGAACGTAGCTGCAATGCACTTGATCATTTTCATTGTGGGAACAAGAGGAAACTGCTATGAGCCAGAGGAATCAGACAAAATGGTCTTCCTGCAGAGTTGAAGAGGAGGCCAGTTCAACAGCTAAGGTGCTAAAGAAGCCTGTTAGAATCAGTGAAAGTGAGGTATGGAACACCATTTCAATATGTATCTAGAGTACTGCTGGTTGCCATGACACATGTTGCCAACTATATCCCGTTGTCATTGCATTTTTGAGTAGAAGTGCCAAGTGTGGGGCTTCCATGTTGTTAGGAGACATTTTTGTGGAACGGCACAGCGTTTGATCTGGAGGCAAGCAATGTGTATTAGAAATACAAACCCCGGAGACAAGTGATGTGTATTCGAATACAAAGCGATGCCGCTACATCCGACCGGAGCCAAAAGGTGCCAATTCACTATTACCACTACTTCCAGTTCGGGGAACGCGGGGTTTCCAGGGGTTTCCTGGCCATCACATGTAAATGTACCTCCTGAAAACTGTATAAATGTGAACCATACATTGTATCTGTCGAACTTCTGCTCAATGCTGATGTTCCCACGGCCGGCTGTGCAAATAAACCTTCCTGTCTTTTACTGCGAACATCGGATCTGCTTCTTCGTCGGAAGATAACTTATTTCGCTCCTCCAGGAGTTGACTAACAATTTGGCACTGCAAGCAGGGTGGAGGCCGACTCGGACTTCAGCGGGTCTCTCGCCCTGTAACACGAGGTAAGTACGTTTATTTTTACCACCTCCATAGTTAGAGTGTATCGCAAGCCAGACCCGCTGGGGATCAGAGCGCTCCACCTAGAGGTACGAACCTCTTATGTTATATTGCGATGAGAGGATTCCATGTTCGCAGTTAAAGACTGTGTCTTTCATGTAATTTGTCTATCATGGCATTAGTTTAAATGTGTTTGTTCAAAGTATTGATCATGTCGTTTGTTTGAAGTTCGTCTGTCGTAATGTCTGTCCATTGGTATTGTCTAGTTAAGTGTTGGCTTCGCCTATCGTGATTATAAGTTGTCTATCGTCTTTTTGACCCCCATCGGGAGCCCCAGGAGAGATCGCCGTCTCCTGGGAAGTTGTGTTTGCCCAGTGTGACCCCCAGGAGAGATCACCGTCTCCTGGGAAGCCGGTTCCCGGGGATTTGTGTTTTGTGTTTGCCTGGTGGGGGCCTCAGGAGAGATTGCCGTCTCCTGAGAAGCTAGGTGAGTACCTAGGAAAGCGCACTTGTTGTCTGACATGGATCTAGTTGTTTGACGGCATCGGTACCCCAGGGAGTGAGGCGGTAGCCTACCTGGGAAGCTTGCGTATATTCTGATAAGGATTATCGTGAGGTTTATGCTCGTTTGTCTTTTTGTGTTTGGACCGGTGGCCGCCTCAGTGATCGCATTTACGCAGTTGCCGCTGTGCTTACGGGTCGTTGAGAAGCTAGGTAACAATTGTTACTTAGGAAGATCACATCGTTGTGATTTACGTTGTTTTTATGTTGTCGTTTGAATGTTGTGTTTTGGCCAATAGCGTACATTTATAATTATATTATTGATAAAAATTAGCGTAGGCCTACATTTAATTATTAATATAAAATATATAGACTGCGGTAAAATGCCGGCAACTAAAGAAACATCCAAAGCCCCTCGTGGTTACGCGGGCAGCATTACTATGTATTTGTTAGAAAAGTATGTGAAGAAGGAAAGTGAAATGTTGAAACATGGTTGGGATCCAAACGGATCCACTCAGACATCGTTAGAATGGTGGGCAAATCAGAAGAAGGATAGAACTGCAAGTGGTACTGTTATTTTGGTAAGAGAGCATAGAAAGCTATTCGAGAAGTGTGATAAAATGCATGACCGCTTACAAACCCAGGGTAAAGAATTATCGGAATTGCGCAAAAGAATAAGTGATTTAGAAGAAAAATGTAAAAGCTCTGATCAGACCGCCGCGCTTGCGTGTATACCAGCTGAATTGAAAGACGTTCAAAACTTGTACCCTGATCTAAACAAAGAATGTCCCACAATAACTGACCCAATGCATTTTGAGTATAAAGAAGCAACTGATGCAATCCCTATGGCTCCAATGGTTACTAAAATACGGGGAAGAGGAAATGACCAACGTCTGCATGTTGACCATATTCCCCTGAGTGTAATTGATATGAGAGGACTGTTGAAAGACCTCCTGAATCTAAACACTAATGATGACAATGTAGCATTTTGGCGACAGTTAAGCGAACTACAATGAAGCATGTCTCTACACCCGTTAGATATGTTTGCAATTGTACGAGCTAAGTGTCCGACCTCAAGTTGGATTTTGATCGAACCAGATAGCCTTAAACAGGAAGGGTGGGCGGCTGGTCCGTGGGTTTCTCGTGCTGAATTACAGACTTCCATTGACAATTTTTGCGTAGCTGTGAAAAATGCTTTGGGTAAAGGGACACCTAAGTGGCATTTTTTTACCTTAGTGATGCAGAACGATTTACCATTCACTCAATATGCCGATATGAAATATGATGCATTCGTGTCACATAGTGGTTTTCCTAACGCTAACAGGGACACCCCTGTGTTTATTCAGCAGTTATTGTTATTGATGCTGGGAAACATATTCAGAAAGCCTTAGAGGTGGGTATTAATCCAGGAAATACGTTTAATGATATTGTAGCCTGGGCGTCTCGAATTGAAGAATGGAAACGCAAAAACACTTTGCATCCAGTTGCCGCTGTGTCTGGCAACACCTCCGTCGCTACGTTGATTTGCAGACTGTGGGGGACGGGGTCATATTGCTCGTGAGTGTCACTTTAGAGATAAAGGGAAATACCATGGGAAGGGTAGATATGGTTCTGACCACCAGACAAAAAATCAAAGTACATGCCTACGCTGTGGGGGTCAGGGACATTGGGCTGACAAATGTCCCGCCCCTACACCAAAGGTGCAACCTTCCAATGATAGTTATTCACACCTGAGTAGAGAACAGCTTGCTATGCTGGATATGCTGGATTTAAAACCATAGGAATTGCCGGCCTCCTCTGCGGTCAGTAGTATAAACACCCCCCCTTCCAGTAGCCCGTATCTTGCACGTGGTTAGGAGGCCGGCCATGTGATATGCTAATTGATACTGGTGCTTCAGTGTCTATTACTGACCTGCCACTTCCGTGTACTAAACATTTCATTGATCTTGTTGGTGTTGGGGGTAACTCAGTTCGTGCATATAAATCTCTACCTGTACTAGTTGAATCTAATAATGCTTATTGGACACAATCATTTTATGTATGTAAGACAGCAGAGGGCACTATCTTGGGATCTGATGGTATGTCACTATTAAAAGCCACTGTTGCTTATTCACCTATTGCTTTATCAGTTTCGGATGCTTCTCACCAGCGCAAAACCTTATCATTAACAACTACCCGATTATCACACACTGCTGTAGCCTCGGTTGCGACTCTTACTGTTCATTCTTGGGATTCATCTAATAGGTTTCAAGCCCTATGTGCTACTTTCCCTGAATATTGGTCTACCCACAAGTTGTATTGTGAGGCTGCTCCAGTGACACCGATTGAGGTAACAGGTACAATGCCTTCACCTGTTAAACAATACCCAATTAAACCACAAGCTGTTCAAGCAGTTGACTTGATTATTCAATCTTTGCTGTCCCACGGTGTCATTGAACCATGTGTGTCACCATGTAATTCTCCCATCTGACCAGTCCAAAAACCAGATGGCTGATGGCGCCTGACCATTGATTACAGAACAATTAATGCTGCCGCTGATAAACTTGCTCCAATTGTTGTACTCTGCTTGCTGATATTAAACCTACTCACTGTCTATTTTCTGTTATAGATATTGGTTTCTGGACTTTGCCCGTCGCTGAGACCTCAAGAGCATGGTTTGCTTTCACACACCGATGTACACAATATACTTGGACACGTCTGCCCCAGGGTTTTCACAACAGTCCTACACTCTTCCATCGTGCAATGGCTGAAATCAACAGTCTCATGGTCTCAATATGGAGGAACTCAGTGCCTCCAATATGGTGATGACATCCTGCTGGCTTCTTCTGACTCTGACTCACATTTCCAGGCTCTGCAAGCCTTACTGGAAGCCCTGAAAAGATATGGTATGAAGGCAAGTCCAAAGAAAGCCCAAATAGCTCAGGAGACTGTTCAGTACTTGGGCTTTACTATTTCTAAAGGGTCAAAGCAGCTCACTGTTGACAGGAGAACTGCCATTGCCACTGCTCCACGCCCCCGTACTGTGCGTGATGTCCGAAAGATTCTGGGTCTTTTCAATTTCTGCAGGAACCATATTCCTGACTTTTCTGTTATGGCTGCACCGATCAATGCACTCTTGAAGGGCCCGTGTCGCCCCCTAGAGGAAATTGACTGGTCACCTGAATGTGAAGCTGCATTTGCTGCTATAAAGACAGCTCTTACTTCTGCCCCTGCTTTGGGAATGCCTTGCTCTGACCAACCGTTCGTTCTATGGTCAGCTGTTAAACAAGGCCATGCCACGGCCGTTCTTACCCAGCAACGCCCTGCTGCATATTATTCTTCTCGGCTGGACCCGGTAGTCTCTGGCCTTTCTCCTTGCTTACAGGAAGTGCAGGCTGCTGCCACAGCAGTAACAGTCTCTGCTCCACTGGTCTCAGGGGCACCACTCTCTGTTAATCTGTCACATGCTGTTCATAACATCCTAACCCAGGGCCGTTTTTCCCGTGTCTCAGCAGCTAGGTGGACTCGATGGGAAGCCATCTTGTTGGCCCCACATATCACACTCATTCACTCCCCTGCTGTGAATCCAGCTAATCTCTTACCTGTTGAGGGTGATGGGGAGCCACACCAGTGCCCCCTATCACCCGACTCTCTCACCCTGGCAGAGATCTCTGAAACACCCCTTCCCGACACCGACCTGTCACTTTTTGTCGATGGATCCCGTTACTACAGCGGAGCTCACCCTGTCACAGGTTATGCAGTTGTTGACATTTCTGGTCAAACCATGGCGTCTGGCCGCCTTCCAAGCTCAGTTTCAGCACAAGTCGCTGAGCTTGTTGCCCTTACTCGGGCTTGCAAGTTAGGTTCTGGGAAACGCCTTACCGTATACACTGACTGTAGGTATGCTTTTGGTGTTGTTCATGATTTCATGCTGAACTGGTCTTCTCGGGGTTTCCTGTCTTCCTCAGGCACCCCGATAAAAAAGGGGGTGGTCCAGAACCTCATAAATGCGTCAAAACTACCAGCTAAACTAGCTGTCGTAAAAGTCAAAGCACACTCAAAAGGACAAGACGTGATCAGCCTCGGTAATCACTGGGCAGATGAAGCTGCTAAAGCAGTGGCTGTAAATAACTCACTACCCATCTACCAAATAGCAACTACTAAAGTGTCGGGCCCGACTGAAGTGGACATTGCCAAATTACAGAATGACTGTACAAGAGCAGAAAAATGGACTTGGATTGAAAATGCATGCATCCTTCATGAGGATAACATTTGGCGCACACAGGAGGGTAAAGTTGTCGCTCCTCTCTGCATTCTACCATTGTTATGTGAAGTTTATCATGGTTCTGCACACAGCGGTGAACGAACAATGTGCCACAACATATCACTCTACTGGTGGGCTCCCAAATTGACAAAGGTAATGAAGGACTTCCTTAGACGTTGTGTGATTTGTGCACAGTGTAACCAAGGACCTAAAATAAAAGTTATGATGAAACACCAACCTCGGCCTTCTGGCCCCTTTCAGCAAATCCAGATGGACTTCATTGGCCCCCTCCCTAAAAGCCATGGAAAACAATACTGCCTCGTCATTGTGGACCACTTCACGCGCTGGATAGAAGCTTATCCTGTAGCATGTGCTAATGCGGCCACCACTGAAAGAATAATAGCTTCTGAATTCTGCCCACGGTGGGGCCTTCCCTGTTTCATAGACTCGGACCAAGGAACCCACTTCACAGGGAAAGTCATGAAGCAGGTGTGCTCATACTTGGGAATCAGGCAAAAGTTTCACTGCCCTCATCACCCTGAAAGCTCAGGCCTGGTTGACGGGCAAATCGAACACTTAAAGAAAAATTAAGAAAGGTTCTGTTATCAAAAGGGGGACACTGGGTTCAAGGCCTCCCAGCAGCACTCATGGCAATGAAAGCAACTCCAAATGCTGCAACTGAATTGTCCCCGTATGAAGTAGTGACTGGCAGAGCCATGTCCCTAGCTCCTGGCCTTTGCGGAGGGTCAAAAGACTCTCTGATACTGGGAGACGTACTATTGAAGTATTGCCAAAACTTAAATGAAACTGTAAAAGGTTTAACCACTCATGCTGTGTCATTACAGGCTCTGAAGGACAAACAGGAGGGTGAACAACGTGAGCAGGAGTATGAATCCGGACAATGGGTTATGATAAAAGTCCATCATCCGAAGTCCTTCCAACCCCGATGGCAGGGACCATACCAAGTGCTATTAACCTCCAAGTCTGCCCTTCGAGTTGCAGGTATTCCAGCCTGGACTCACCACTCCCGTGCCAAGCCGTGTCCACCGCCTGAGGGACACCGCCACTGACACCTGCTGCCACTGCTGACATCAAACACCTGCACTGAACACACCTGACATCTGCTTCAGAAGATCTCCACCGCCGACACAGTCTGGCACCCCAAGTGTGGGACCATCTACCACACCAACAATGTTTTTTTTTTTAATTTTTATTTTTATTTTACACTATAAGTAGAGGTGCCTATACTCAGCATTAAGCTGTGTATATGATCAATGTCAACATATTTAGAAGGCTTCCTTTTTCCTATCCTGTTTTTTCCTTTCATCACTGGTTTTTGTTTTTCCCCATTCATGTAATAGAACCCCTACCTATGCACAGTCGGTCACAGCTTTTACATTGGACTATTCCACTCATAGTCTGCCCAGTGCCGGCCAGAAGCAGATGGGCTTCCCCTCTGAGCCGGGTTCTGCTCAAGGTTTCTTCCTATTAGTCAGGAAGTTTTTCCTTGCCACTGTCGCCTATAAGCTTGCTCTGAAGGGGTCTCACGCCTGGGATCTATGTAAAGCTACTTTGCAAACAATCACTGGTCAACTTATACTGCCTCTACCTTTGTAATTCATTCTGTTAAAGGTTAATCGTAAGGTTGATCTCATTATTCGTTGTATGTTGGGTCAAACAGGAGGGACTGTTAGGAGACAGTTTTGTGGAACGGCACAGCATTTGATCTGGAGGCAAGCAATGTGTATTAGAATACAAACGCCGGAGACAAGCGAGGTGTATTCGAATACAAAGCGATGCCGCTACATCCGTCCAGAGCCAAAAGGTGCCAATTCACAATTACCACTACTTCCAGTCCGGGAATTGCGGGGTTCCTCATGACCATATATGGACTTCCTTTCCAAGGGTTTCCTGGCCATCACATGTAAATGTACCTCCTGAAAACTGTATAAATGTGAATCATACATTGTACCTGTCGAACTTCTGCTCAATGCTGATGTTCCCATGGCTGGCTGTGCAAATAAACCTTCCTGTCTTTTACTGCGAACATCGGATCTGCTTCTTCGTCGGAAGATAACTTATTTCGCTCCTCCAGGAGTTGACTAACAATGTCAACTGTGCTCACGTGTTATTGACCCCTAGATGAATATTTGATAGTACCTATGTGGTTAACATAATGCATGAAGTACTACTTGATTTAGCCAAAGAGCTAATCTGCACCTAATTATAAATGCTCCTCTGTTTTTGTGTTGTGATGCTATGAGTCACAAGTTGTAATTGTGTTGTAGATGTCCAAATGAATGAGCCAAGAATGTGGTCAGGTTGATGTTCTTTTAGGTATCAAATACTTTCTCTGTTGTTGATAAGCACTTTGCTTTGGATTCTAGGAACAATCAGAAGCCATCATGAGTCAAATCCATAAGAATGATGAGACAGAATGGTCTTCCTGCTGAGATGAAGACAAAGCCAGTTCACAGGAGAAGCCTTTAGTTCTTGGAGAAACTGAGGTATGAACATGACTTGCCATACACTTACTTGCCTATGTGCCTGTCCCCAATATGGGAAATGTAGAATGTGTGTGTATGCTCAGCGTCCCCAGTTGGAGCTTCTAGGAGCAGAGAAGGCGAGTGTAGGATGGCCATGATTTAGCATGTCCCCAGTCTCCCTTAGTGGTTTGTGTATGTGTGTCCAGTGACCCCAGCTTGAGTATTCAGCTCATGTCATTGGTTCAAAGTTGAACCTTCGGTCCACTGCTGTATGTATTTCCCCTTTAGATGTATGTAGATGATGGTATGAAATAAAAATTCTGCATTTCTAATCTGGAGTTTTATTTAAAATAAAGATTAAGCCTCTCAAGATTCATGAATTTTTATGATGGCATTTCAAATTCTTTGAAATTTGGCTTTTAATTTCTTTTTGATTTATATGTACTTTGTTTTTAATTGAAGGTGCAGCCAGAACATTCCAAAAAACACTCAATAAAACACAAGAAGTCTCTTGCCACTGCCAGAAGAACTAAAAAAAGGAATAAGATATTGAACCTTTTTAGAACCAGAGAAAGTGAGATATGGACTGCCAACACAATACCACTTCAATATGTTTCTAACGTTCTGGTGATTGTCTTGATGTATGCTACCAGCTATACCCCATTGCTGTATATGCTGGCATTTCAAGTTCTGTGAAATTTGGCTTTTAATTTACTCTTGGTTTACATGTACTTTTTTTTGATTGAAGGTGAAACTGGAACTTTCCAAAAAACACTCAAAGAACAAGCAGTCTCTTGCCACTGCCAGAAGAACTAAAAAGAAGGCTAACATGTTGAAGAATCCTCTTAGAACCAGAGAAAGTGAGGTATGGACTGCCGACACAATACCACTTACTGGTGGTTGCCACGATGTATGTTACCAGCTATACCCCATTGCCATTGCATTTCTAAGTAGAAGTGGCAAGTGTGGGGTTTCTGTGTGAACGGTGCTCCTGTGTCACTGACCCTTAGATGAATGTTTGATAATACTTATGTGGTTAACATATTGCATGATTTTTACTTGATTTAGCTGATGAGCTAATCTGCATGTAACTATAAATAAATTGATGTTTTTCTCTGTTTTGTATTATGATGCTAGTGTGAAAAGTTGGAATTGTGTTGATCTCCAAATTAATGAGCCATGAATGTGGTCAAGTTGAAGTTCCTTTAGGTGTTTGATACTTTCTCTGTTGTTGATAAGCACTTTGCTTTGGATTCTAGGAACAATCAGAAGCCATCGTGGGCCAAATCGAGAAGAATGATGAGACAGAATGGTCTTCTGGCATTGGTAGAAGCAAGGCCAGTTCACAGGAGAAGCCTGTAGTTCCTGGAGAAACTGAGGTATGAACATGACTTGCCATACACCTACTTGCCTATGTGCCTGTCCCCAGTATGGGAAATGTAGAATGTGTGTTGTTACGACCCTGTCTAGGGTGAGGTGTGACATAAAATAAAACATGTGGACACCCCCCCTCTTCTTGTCTCCAGTCCAGAACACACACCGTAAATAAAGCCAGGGTTCTTTTATTGAACACAAAACTTCAGGGTTGGGCAAGGCCAAAAAAAACAAACAGAACACAACTTCCTGAGGAGAAAGGGAATAAATTACCTACCCAAAGAAAATAAGAAAACAAAAATGCACAGTCTCTTCCCTGACTCCCTAACTATCCGAAAACAGGAGAAAAACCTACAACAGAAAACGGCACCCAGCCCCTACTACCCGCTGGCTAAATAACAAAACGGTAACACAAAGAAAGTATTTACAGCTGTTTACAAATTTCAGAGTGCACACACACAAAACGCGCATCATCAGGAAGCACTCTAGCAATTCACGGAAAGGCATTAGCAAGAGGGGAAGCACCGCTCCATCCTGAGGTTTCCTCCTTTTAAATCTTCCCGCTCGTTCCTCACCCAATCACAGCAGGGCGTCAATCTGCAGAAAAAAAAAGAAAACGGAGGGCATAACAGCGCGAGAGCAGGAGCAGACACACAAACGCCATACGTCCAGGGACGTAACACCCCCACACACAAAATAAAATATCCCCATGTTTTTTCCTTTTAAGAGGTGTTTGTCCAAGGACACCATAGTGCCCACACACGAGCAACCCAATAACTTATGCCCTAGATCGGGCATCTGCCACAACATTGTCTGATCCCTTTTTGTGACGTATTTCCAGGGGAAACGACTGCGCCAGCAACACCCACCTCATTAAGCGTTGGTTTGAATTGTTCATCCGACTTAAAAACACAAGAGGGTTATGATCTGTGTACACCACTATAAGAAGAGTGCTGGACTCGAGATATACCTCGAAGTGCTGGAGAGCCAGCAGTAGAGCTAACATCACCTTCTCAATTGTGCTGTAATTGAGCTGGTGTTTGGTAAACTTCTTGGAATAAAAACTGATGGGATGATCCACGCTGTTGGAGTCCTCTTGCAGCAGTACAGTGCCAGCTCCAGTAGCACTTGCGTCTACCTCTAATTTAAAAGGCAGTGCAAAGTCGGGAGCAGCAAGCACGGGGGTACTGCAAAGCAGGCTTTTCATGGACTCAAACGCCCGCTGGCACTCCACTGACCATACGAACTCTCTGTCCTTATGGAGTAGATCAGTGAGTGGCGAGACAATAGTGGAGACGTTTCAGCAGAAGGCGCAGTAATAGCCAGCCATGCTGAGGAAACACCGTAACTCCCATCAAGAAGTAGGCACTGGGAAGTTTACGATGCCCTCGACTTTGGTCTCCACAGGGTGCACCTCGCCCTGACCCACCTGTTTCTCCAAGCAGGTAACAGTAGCCTTCCCAAATTCACACTTGGCCAGGTTAAGAGTGAGAGACGCATCTTGCAACCGACCAAACACAAGCGACAGACATTTCAGATGCTCAGCTCAGGTGGACGTGTACACTACAACGTCGTCCAGATAGGCTTCGCAGTTGGGAACATCACCAAGGACTTTATTCGTGAGTCTTTGAAACGTTGCTGGAGCGTTTCGTAGACCGAATGGCAAGACCGTGTACTGCAGGAAACAGTCTGGGGTCACAAAAGCAGAGATCTCCGAAGCAGAGGGAGTTAATGGCACTTGCCAGTAACCTTCTAACAAGTCTAGCTTGGTTACAAACCGAACAGAACCAACCTTATCTATGCAATCCTCCTTACAAGGTAGAGGAAAAGAGTCGGGTTTGGTTACTGCATTTACCCTCCGGTAATCTGTGCAGAAACGGACTGTGCCGTCAGGCTTTGGCACCAGAATACAAGGTGAACTCCAGGAGCTAGCACTGGGGATGGCAAAACCGTTATGGACTAAATACTCCACCTTCTTCTGCATTAGGTCCTTTTTAGCAGGGTTCACATGGTAAGCATGCTGCTTGATTGGTGAATGATCACCTATATCGATGTCATGAGACAGAACATCGGTCTGTGTGGGAACATCGGAAAAATGGTGGGATGATTTTGAATTAACTGAATCACTTCTGCTGAGCTCGATTGCACTTCCGGTTGAGTGAACGCTGTGCGTGCTTGTCTGCCGCTGCTCACCGGTGTCTCTCCTTCTTTGCTATTGTTTTCTGCTGTTTATTGAACTCTTGAAACTTTTGTGGATTACCGCATCCTCATCCGGTGTTTGCTGAACTCTACTGCCTTGTCGCTGGGGCTTTGTTGCTGTACTATTGTGTCAAATCCGTGGATTTATTGTTGCTACAAACTTTGCTCCGCCAGTTCTGTTGTTACTGCCTGGCGCACCTGCTGCTTTTTCCCTGCATGAGCCTTCTACCTCTCTCCCCTCACAGTGACTGCATCAGTGGTTAGTGTGTCTCTACCCTCTTACCTTGTTGTTGTCCCCGGTTGGTTCTGTGATTAGCGTACTAAACTGCGTCGATTGCAGTACTGGCTGGGTTGTGTTGTGAGCCTGGTTGGCTAACATGTAGCGTAGCGTGGTGTCGCTGTGTGTGGCAGCTTTTATGTCGGTTGCCGTATGTCTACTGCTGGCATCTGGATTAAAGCCTTCTCAGCTCACTGTTCATGGCCTCGCTTTGTGCTGTGCATGTGTGCTTTCTACCATTTGGCATGCAAGCTTGACCCAGCCCCTACCCCACTACTTAAAGCATGTACCATGGTCATCTCTGAACCCATCACATTGCTTGTAAACTCCTGCCTCAATTCTGGTGATGTTCCTGCTGCCCTTATAACTGCTGCAGTGACTCCTATTCTTAAAAAGACTGATTCCGATCCAACCTCCCTGTCCAACTACTGCCCTATCTCCAACCTACCCTTTTTAGCCAAGGTACTGGAAAGAGTGGTGGCCTCACAACTACACACCTTTCTCAGTCACCACGACCTATATGAGCCCTTTCAATCTGGTTTCCGCACACATCACAGCACAGAGACAGCCCTATTACGAGTGGTCAATGACCTTCTCCTGTCTGCTGACTCTGGTTCATTAAACATCCTCATTCTCCTTGACCTAAGTGCTGCTTTTTATACTGTCAATCACAAAGTTCTCATCTCCCGTCTGTCTGCTATTGGTGTCTCTGGCACAGCTCTCACATGGTTTCAGTCATACCTCACCAATAGAAAGCAGTTTGTCACACTTGGTCCACATAAATCCCCCATGTCCCCTGTCACTTGTGGTGTCCCCCAGGGTTCTGTTCTTGGGGCTCTCCTCTTCCTCATATATATCCTTCCACTTGGCCAGATTATTCGCAGCCACAGCTTAAATTTCCACTGCTATGCAGATGACATTCAATTATATCTTACCACTTCCTCCTCCACTGACCCCCCACCCAGCTCCCTCACTGACTGCCTTCCCGACTTAAAACTATGAATGCATAGCAATTTTTTCAAACTCAACACAGACAAAACCAAAATTCTTCTTATTGGCCCTAAATCTCTGCTTTCCAAATCTCCCAGTTTCACTCTCAACATTGATGGTACACTTGTCAACTCCACTCCTGTTGTTAAAAACCTTGGCATACAGCTTGACTCCACTCTTAGCTTTGATCCCCATATTAAAACACTCACCAAGACTGCCTTCTTTCACCTCCGGAACATTGCTCGCCTCCGACCCTTTCTCTCTATCAGCGATGCACAAACGTTGGTTCACTCCTTCATTATGTCCTGCCTAGATTACTGCAACTCACTTTTCATTGGTCTCCCCACTAAATCCCTACAAAGACTCCAATATATTCAAAACTCTGCAGCCAGACTCCTCACCCATACCAAACGGTCTGCACACATCACCCCCATTCTTCATCAGCTTCACTGGCTACCAGTTCGGTCCCGGATTAAATACTAAGTACTGCTTCTCACCTTCAAAGCCCTCCATAACCTTGCTCCTCCCTACATCCGTGACCTCTTGACCCCCTACTCTCCATCCCGCTCTCTTAGATCCTTTGACCGAAATCTCTTAGCTGTCCCCCGCACTAGACTCTCCACCCTGGGCGGCAGGTCCTTCAGTGCCATGGCCCCCAAACTCTGGAACTCTCTCCCTCAACCTTTTCGTGACTGCCCTTCTCTTCCGTTCTTTAAAGCACATCTCAAGACCTTTCTTTTCAATGATCACTTCTCCTCCACCGCCACTGCATAGCTCTACCCTTTTTTTTTTTTTTTTTTTTTTTTTTGATTACCATGTAAAGCGACCTTGGGTATTGAGAAAGGCGCTACATAAATGTAACATTATTATTATTATTTATTACTTCAACACAGGCAGGCAGAGACAGGTGGGACAGATGAGACTCCAAGTCTCCCAGGATCTCAGAAGATGATCGGATCGGAGATGACACAGATGACACGTTGTCGATAGCCACACTTCGAGAGACATAAGCTTTTATCATGTTCACATGGCAGACACAACTTTTTTGCTTTCTATCTGGAGTTTTAACCACATAGTCGGTCTCACTAAGTTTTGACTCGGTGACGTAAGGGCCAGAGAATAAGGCTTGCAGAGCAGAGCCAGGGATGGGAAGCAAAACCAGGACTTGGTCGCCAGGCGAGAAGTCTCGGTGCCTCGTCCTTTTGTCAAAGTGAGTGTTCATTTTGGACTGGGTCAGTCCCAGAGACTGTTTCGCAGCAGCACAAGCATTGTGAAGCTGCTCGCAAAAAAATCCAGCACGTTATACTCAGCACGATTTTCATTAGACACCATGGACTCACGTAACAGTTTCAGCGGACCATGAACCGTATGGCCAAATACAAGTTCAGCAGGGTTGAAACCAAGGGACTCCTGCACGGTCTCCCGTACGGCAAATAAAACGAGGAGAAGTCCATCGTCCCACTCATTACCCGAATTCAGGCAATAGGTCCGCAACATAGACTTGAGAGTCTGATGGAAGTGCTCTAGCGCACCTTGGGACTCTGGGTAATAGGCACTAGACACCTGGTGTTTCACGGACAACTGTTGTAGGATTTAGGCAAAGTTTGGAGTTTGGAGATGAAATTCGTACCTTGGTCCGTTTGGATGACCTTAGGTAACCCGAAGGTAGAACAGAATTTCACCAGTGCCTTCACAACTGCCTTTGCCTTGAGTGTGTGTAGCGGCACAGCTTCAGGGTAGCATGTGGCAGCACACATCAAGGTCAAAACATACTGATGTCCTCATTTAGTTTTAGGCAGGGGACCCACGCAATCAATAATAAGCCTCTCAAATGGCTCACCAATAACCGGGATAGGGTGAAGCAGAGCCTGGGGAATCACCTGATTAGGCTTCCCTGCCAACTGACAAGTGTGACACGAACCGCAATGAGTTGACACATCCGACTTCAACCCGGGCCAAAAGAAATATCAGGAGACCCGATGCTACGTTTTCTGGACCCCTAAATGACCAGCCAAGGCATGATCATGTGTTAAAGCCAGTACTTGTGGCTGATACCCGACAGGAACAACAAGCTGATAAATTGTGTTCCACCTCATAGCATCTTGTGTAGTCGGTGTCCGTTTTTGCATTAAAATTCCCTGATCATAAAAGTAAGCTGCCTTTTTGGTTTTCAGCTTACTGTAGGGAACAACGGCAGAAAAACATGTTGACAGGGAAGGGTCAGCCTTTTGAGCTGCTAGGAGCTGCTCCTTCCCGATTTTTAAAGGCGGCGTTTTATCATCCTCAACCAAAGAAAACGACAGCTCAGTCGGGGATGTGAAAACCGGAGACACATTTGCCTCTGAGGACACACTGGACACGTTCATAAATGTGTTGGCAAGGTCCACGTCCCTGCCAAACTTGCGCGCCTGAGCACGCGTCACTACACAGGCCGGGAAGGTAGAAGGAATCTGTTCGGCTAATTGGTCACACACACTCGGTTCGTCAACCGCCTCCGGCAAAGGAAACACTTAACCTCCCGCCAAATTGTTGCCAAGGAGGAGAGAAACACCTTCCACAGGCAACCTTGAACACACCCCAATCCATACATAGCCGGATACAAGCTTAGAATGAAGGTAAATGGTTTGGAGGGGAACTGACACACAGCCCAGTTCTATACCACACACCAACACATGCGACCCACAAAATGATGCCTCCGAGAAAGGAAGCATACTGTAAAGAATAAGAGATTGTGCCGCACCAGTGTCTCTCAGCACAGTAACAGCTCTTTCTTATCATTACTGAAAGAAACAAAACATTTCCCCAAGGATGGGCTATAACCAGTATCCCCCCCTTCCGCGATGGGTGGGACAAGATCCCGGTGGCACAGTCTGGAGCAACGCAACACTTGGGATCTGAACGTTTTTTGTTCCGAGCCTTGCAGTCCACAATCAAATGACCAGGCTTATGACAATAAAAACATTCCCGTTTTTCTCCCGCACAAGGGGAACCGGATGAGACATTTTCATAGCATCCTGTCCTGAGGCTGAGAACCCCCTTGGTTCTTTTGCTACCTGTGGCAATAGCGTTTCCCAAGTGCATGCAGAAAATACCATCTTATGGGTCAACACAAACTCATCCGCTAGAACAGCAGCATCAGACAAAGACATCATTTTCTGCTCATTTAGGTACACCACAATATCCTCATGCAAACACCCCTTAAAATCAATAAAAACCAATTCACGGAGCTGCTCAAAGGTAACCACCTTACAGGCTGCACACCATTTGTCAAAATGTGAGGCTTTTTCACGGGCGAATTCCACAAATCTTTGGCCAGCAGTTTTCATATGTTTCCGGAACTTTTGCCAGTAAGCTTCAGGGACAAGCTTGTACGTATGCAGTACAGTGCTCTTAACTACGTCATAATTCAAACTCTGCTCAATAGACAAGGCTGAACAGACTTCCTGAGCTTTCCCGACTTACTTGCACCGGAGCAACAATGACCACACATCCTTCGGCCAGCGCAGAGTCGCGGCAATACGCTCGAAGGCAGTAAAATAGGAATCCATCTCCGATGGCCATGATTTAGCATGTCTCCAGTCTCCTGTAGTGTATGTGTGTCCTGTGACCAGAAATTGAGTATTCAGCTCATGTTATTGGTTCAGAGTTGAATCTTTGATCCACTGTTGTATGTATTTCCCCTTCAGATGTATATAGATGATGGTACTGTTAGGAGACAGTTTTGTGGAATGGCATGGTGTTTGATCCGGAGACATGCGATATGTATTAGAATACAAACGCTGGAGACAAGCGATGTGTATTAGAATACATAGCGATGCCGCTACATCCGACTGGAGCCAAACTGCGCCTATTGATGGTAATAGTCTGCGGAACACAGGGTTTCCCATGACCATATATGGACCTCACTTCCGTCTGAAGTTTGAGTTTGAACCTTACAGAGCCAATTAGGTTACAAGGTTCAGGGGGAACCCAATTAGAGAGGGAGCTGTTTAGCTATGCACAACACCACAAAACCGATCAGAAACAGCACCCCCACTGGTTATTGTAACTACAATGTAAATGTAATTGTATAAAAAGGAACAAAATGTTATACTTGTTGAACTTCTGCTCAATGCTGATGTTCCCACGGCTGGCTGTGCAAATAAACCTTCCTGTCTTTTTCTACGAACATCGGATCTGCTTCTTTGTCAGAATATAACTTATTTCGCTCCTCCAGGAGTTGACTAACAGTACTAAATGAAGAATTGTGCATTTCTAATCTGGAGTTGTATTTAAAATAAAGATTAAGCCTCTCAAGATTCATGAGTTGCATTCCGTTTATGTTGACATTTCAAATTCTTAAAAATGTGGCTTTTTAATTTATTTTTGATTTATTTGTACTTTGTTTTTAATTGAAGGTGCAGACAGAACATTCCAAAAAACACTCAATAAAACACAAGCAGTCTCTTGCCACTGCCAGAAGAACTAAAAAAAAGGGCTAAGATGTTGAACCTTTTTAGAACCAGAGAAAGTGAGGTATGTACTGCCGTGTGTGTATGCTCAGCGTCCCCAGTTGGAGCTTCTAGGAGCAGAGAAGGCGAGTGTGGGATGGCCATGATTTAGCATGTCCCCAGTCTCCCTTAGTGGTTTGTGTATGTGTGTCCAGTGTGACCCCAGAATGAGTATTAAGCTCATGTTTTTGGTTTCCATGTGAACTCTATGTGTTGTTGATCCTTAGATGAATATTTGGTAATACTTATATGGTTAACATAATGCATGAATTTGTGCTTGATCTTATCTGCACATAACTATAAATGGTTGATGTGCTCCTCTATTTTTGTGTTCTGATACTATGAGTCACAAGTTTGAATTGTGTTGTAGATGTCCAAATGAATGAGCCATGAATGTGGTCAAGTTGAAGTTCCTTTAGGTATTTGATATACTTTCTCTGTTGTTGATAAGCGCTTTGCTTTGGATTCTAGGAACAATCAGAAGCCATCGTGGGCCAAATCCAGAAGAACGGTGAGACAGAATGGTCTTCCTGCAGTGAGCGAGGCCAGTTCACAACAGAAGCCTTTCAGTCCTGGAGAAAGAAAGGTATAGCTTGCTATATTACATACCATTGTATCAGTGTGTTCCCAATTTAGAGTTTGTAGAGTGTGTGTGCCTAGTATCCATCTATGAGTAATGAAGGCAGGTACAGGGTGGCCATAATCCATCTTACACTTTATCTGTCAATGGCTCTTGACCCCCGATCATGGGCTCTAATTTAGTGACATTACTTTATAGAGAGTTGTTAAGCAAGATGCCAAGATCCATAAACTATATATATATGGTGGTGTTTTGAATTCTGTTCTAGGTTAGTTTAAATATGCTTTTGGTTTTGATTCAAGTTAATGGCAGGGCTGCCCATGAAGAACACATTGGGTCACATTGGCCTTGATTGGGTTTGTAATAGTTGCATTTACCACGTGCCAAATTTATAATTGGACTGTAGAAGTGGCAAGAGACTGTAATAATACATCACATGAGATGTCTATCCTGCTGTTTTCCACTGTCATCCTTGTTCTAAAGGCAGAAGGTATATTTTTTTAAAGCGATGGAGGTTGCTCTCTTTTATGCCTTTGACAGTGGCCAGTGGGTTTATTTACGTAATAGTGATACTACTTTGTTTTATACTCTGCATTTGTATGTATTTTTCTCTTCACAGCTGAGACTTGCAGAACAAAAAAGCACACCACAACAAAGGCTTTGAGGATGACAAACGAAAGAAACCTAATGTGCTGGGGAAACAACATAGATATCTGTTAAATAACTGTGCAGAGTTTGCACAAAAAATATCCCTAATAGACAAATTGGTAAGTTAAGTAACAAATTATGTAACCTGATTGCTCAACATAATGATTGACTAGATAGTCTGCACAGTTTAAATAACATTGGTACAGGTGCATGTAAATACATTATCCTCTTTCAGTACTGGTCTTATTGTTTTTGTTTGTTTGTTTGTTTCTTTCCAAGCTGGACTCATCTCCTGCAGCTCACAACACTGACATCCATTCCTCACTTTATGATAGTGGCATAGAGGTAAGTTGAGCGGCCCACAAATACATTCTTGATTTGAATATGGAAATGGAAAACTGAGGAAGACTGTCACTAGTTCAGTAATCATATGCCACTAGCTCTAAAGTTTCCTGTAGAGAGAGCATGTGGAATTGGGTATTTAGCCCTGATAAACTAATGGTTGCCAAATCATTAAGCTCATTTCTTTACCATCACTCGCACCACATTCTCCCATATAGTCCCAGGTACATGCTATCAGGGACTTTCATGGTGTGTTACTTTTATGTCCGCTCACCTCCAACTCATTCCATTATAACCTCAAGGAAATTCAATGAGAAGTGTCTTCACATCATTGCTTTTCTTCTGGTCATATCAGCACAATTACTAAATATTGTGTGTTATGCCTAACTGATTTGATATGGCAAGTCTTGCCTATGTCATCCTGTTTTTCTTGACTGTCAACTTTGTCTTTTTTTTAAAAGGCAAAACCCCCAATGACTGCCAAATCTTTATCTAGAAGACAGGTATTTGCACAGGTATTTCTCAAGAAATAATTTTTTTCTTAAACCATTGTCTTCTGTCTACACTATGCCTAGTGTAATTTAGTCAGTGACCCAGATGTGAGTAGCATTAGTCCAGTGCACCAGGCAGACCTAACAGGGAACCAAAGTAAACTAGAAAACGTATCCGTATAGTGTGCATCTAGTCGGCGTTCGGCATCGGTCCAGGATACGGATAAGTGTATCGTTTCATTACTTATCGATAGTTGTTGTTTAGCTGTAGCTAATCAGTTTGTGATTGTGTGACCAGCTAGTTTCGATCTTTTGTTGATTTGTTGATTTGTTAATTTGTTAATTTGTCGATTTGTCACACCTGTGCTTAGATTTAGCCAGCTGTGAGTCATTATTGCTTTGAACTAGGTAATTAGCACTCGCAGGTATTTAACTCTAGTCAGAGGCTGCTGGTATTTATAGCTTACTCTTAGGCTGCATCTTCCAGTATGGCAGCCTCGTCGCCAATCCGCTCACCAGTTGCTTGTCCTGTGCTGTTCTCTTTCTCTATACTGACTTTACCACTCACTAAACCATGTGCTTTCTCCCTATCCCTGTGCACTTCTCCCCTCTTCGCAGACGATACAACCACCGCAGACGCAACCCGGCCAAGCTGCTCCATCCCGCTCTGTCCTCTCTGGAGGTACTCTCAGTGGCGGGCGGACTCTGGAACTGCCAGTCATCGGTCCAGAAAGCGGACTTCATCACCGCCTACGCTGAGACCAACTCCCTGCAGTTCCTGGCTCTCACGGAGACATGGATCTCTCCCACCAACACTGCTACCCCTGCTGCCCTGTCTTCATCCTACTCCTTCACACACACACCACGGTCTTCAGGCAGAGGAGGGGGCACGGGTCTGCTAGTATCTCCATCCTGGAGATACTGCCTTGTACCCCTCCAGCGCCTCTCCATCACCTCTTTCGAATTCCATGCAATAACTGTCTCTCATCCTATCAAACTCACCATTGTCGTTCTATATCCCTTCATTGAGGAACTCGACACGCTCCTGAGCTCCCTCCCGGACAACCCGCTGATTCTTCTGGGCGACTTCAACGTCCAACCAGAAAAGCTCCTCATCGGCCAGCGTGCTCTCGCTCCTGCGCTCCTTCTCCCTCACCCTCTCCCCGTCTCCTGCGACCCACAAAGCCGGCAACCAGCTCGACCTTGTGCTCATGAAGAACTGCGCCATGTCCAACCTCATGGTGACTCCTCTCCACTTATCCGATCACTACTTTGTATCTTTCTCTCTCTCTCTCCCTACCACTCTCGACTCCTCTGACACCACCGCTACTACCTTCAGGAGGAATCTCCACTCCCTTTCTCACTCCACATTCACCTCCGCTGTTCTCTCCTCCCTCCCTCCCCTCACCTCCTTTTCAAACATGTCTGCTAATGCTGCTACAACTGTTTTTAACACATGTCTTTCTCAGTCTCTAGATGGTCTCTGTCCCCTTGTCTCCAGGACATCACGGCCGTCGCCCTCCTCCCCATGGCTAACCGACTCCCTCCGCTCTGACAGAACTGCGCTGCGGGCCGCTGAGAGGAAGTGGAGGAAATCTAGATCCTCCAACGATCTAGCGTCCTACCACTCCCTGCTGACAGCATTCACGGCTGCAACAACAACAGCTAAGTCCTCATTTTTCATAACAAAATCAACGCCAACATCACTAACCCCGCAATCTCTTCTCTACCTTCTCCACCCTCCTCTATCCCCCCTCCCTTCCATTTTTCTCCAAATTTCAAGGCCCCTTCGAGAAGAAGGTGTCCAGCATCCGGGACTCCATCACTCCTCCATCCACAGCCTCAACCACCTTAATCAGCCACCACCTGTCTCCTTCTCTACACTCAGCGACTCTGAAGTTCTTCAACTCACAACCTGCCCCCTGGATTCCCTCCACCTTCTCCAGTCTGGGTTCAGACCCGGTATCTCTCCTCCATCATTAACACATCTCTGACTACTGGCCTGGTTCCCAAGAGGCCTAAAAACCCATTGCACCCATCCAGAGCCTCCAGTATCCCTCCTGCCATTTGTATCCGGTCCTCATCTTAATCAACTGTCTCCCTCTCCGCTGCACAACCTTCTGACCAGTCCGGGTTCAGACCACTCCAGCACTCCTGGCGGTGACAGATTGCCAGAGCCTCCGACCTGTCTCTCTGTCCTCATCCTCCCTCGACCTCTCCGCTGCATTTGCTTGGCAGCTTGGCATCTCTGGGATGGCCCTTTCTTGGTTCAGGTCCTACCTGACCGGTAGATCTTCCCAGGTCTATTGGAAAGGCTCCACCTCCACTCCCACTACCCTCACTACAGGTGTCCCCCAGGGATCTGTATTGGGACCCCTCCTCTTCTCCATCTACACTAACTCTCGGTTCAGTTATTGGCTCGCATGGTTTCTCCTACCACTGCTATGCTGATGACACTCAACTAATTTTTTCTTTTCCCCCTCCACCCCCCAGGTCAACGAAAAGATCTCCGCGTGCCTGGCTGACATCTCCAGATGGATGGCCTCCAACCACCTCAAGCTTAACCTGGACAAGACCGATCTGCTGCTTATCCCGGCCAGGACCTCTCCTCATCAAGAGCTCTCGGTTACTGTTGACGGCACCACAGTAACTTCCTCCACTTCGGTGAAGAGCCTGGGCGTCACCCTCGACAACAGGTTGGACTTCACCGACAACATCTCCCAGACGGCACGCTCCTGTCGATTCCTCCTCTACAACATCAGGAGGATTCGCCCTTTTTTGACCACCTACTCCACCCAGCTGCTCGTCCAGGCCACTATGCTCTCCCGCTTGGACTACTGTAACGCCCTCCTCGCAGGCCTCCCAGCTTGCACCATTCAGCCGCTGCAGCTCATCCAAAACGCAGCTGCTAGGCTGATCTACAATCTCCCAAGTTCTCCCGCGTCACCCCCTACTGAGATCCCTCCACTGGCTCCCAATCGCAGCCAGGATCCGCTTCAAGACCCTGACTCTCACCTTTTCCGCTGCAAGAAAGACTGCCCCGACCTACCTCCAGGACCTCATCCTACCCTACGCACCCGCTCGTCAACTTCGCTCTGCTACATCCGGACGCCTCGCTCCACCCACCAACAGAACGAAAGGCCCACGCTCCACAACGACGCTTTTCCATCATCGCCCCCAGTGGTGGAATGAACTCCCCACCCCCTGAGAACAACTCCTTCAATCCAACCCTTCAGACGTGCGCTGAAGACACACCTCTTCAGACTCTACCTGGACTGATACCTCTCCCTCTTCGACCTTGTAACTTTGACGTTGAGAATCTGACTCCTGTCTTGTATTTGTTGCTCACTTACCTAGGTAGTATAGCGGTACTCCATTTTTTCTGTAATTGTATTTGAGATGCAATCCTAGTTTCAGATTAGTTGGCTCGCGTCACTGACCTTGCGCTCAGCTTCAGCACTATCTGCATTGTATGACCTGTACACATCTTGCTCTTGTGCCTGTTGCTTGCTCACTATTTGCACTTTTGTACGTCGCTTTGGATAAAAGTGTCTGCCAAATGAATAAATGTAAATGTATCCAATTCCTAACCAGTTTTTAGTTAGACCAGCAGTTTGTCTACAGATAATTATCAGCTGTTATACAATATGACACAATCCTGGTTGAGTGCAAGTAGGATATATGGTAGCTATCAATCACAAATTGAAACACTTAACTGTTGTTCCAGTATTTGCTATGGGCTAAGGAAATGTGATTTATGCTAATTGAAAGGTGTTGGATAAACCCCACAATACCTACTTCCTGGTACATATCTCTGGTCTTATGCCAAATACATTTATTCAGGTTTATTTTTCCTCATTGATGTACTTTTGAAATCACATGAGAGTAATTTAGTTTTTTGTGAGTCTGTTACAATAATCATACATTCATTTACTTTTAGGGCATAGCAAGTTCCACAGATGACTCTGAGTCTGATTGCACAGACTAAAGTGATACTGATTACGTAACCTGACACTGATGGAAGCTCATCGGATGGATCAGAAAATCTATACCCTGACTAGCCAAAGATTTCCTATGTTACCTGTGAAGCAAGAAAATGCAGAAGAGTCTGAAAGTTCAACTGAAAGCAACAGCAAGATGCATGTATTGCCTCCATCAAATTCTAAATCATGCAGAGTGTATGACAAGAGGAACTACTGTGTATTTTGCTTCAAACCATCATCCAAAATTGGCCGCCACCTTGAAACTGTCAGTTGGAATGAAGTGGAGGTTGCACAAGCATTTCAGTACCCAAAATAGTCAAAGCAAAGAAGAATCCCATTGAATATTCTATGAAATTGGGGAAATTTCGCCCACAATGATGAAGTTGTGAGAAGGGGATCAGGACAATTGGTTTCATGTTATCGACCTCGAAAACAAAAAGATGCCAAAGATTTCATTCATTGTGTTCACTGCCAAGGACATTAGTGGAGACACATGAAATGCTGTCCAAAGAAGACAAATGAATCTGACGAATCCCAAAATTCAAGAAAACGAGTTAGATCTCTATGTGCTCTTGCAACACCAATTGCCCGGGGGATCAGTGATGGATTCAAAAAGATTGTATCCCAAATGACCTATGATGACGTGTCACGCACTGTCCAGAATGATAAGTGTATCTTGCAGTTTGGAGAACACCTTTTTAATCGGCATGGGTCAGATGTTAGTAGGCATGATTACATACGCCAAAAAATGATAGGAAGACTTCTGTTGGAAGCTCGAAAAATTACTCCACTGAAAAAGATGGAAGACTTCATCATACCTACAAACTACTCACATGTTGTTTCTGCGGTGAAGGTGGTTGCTGGCTACAGTCCTGAAAATAACACTTAGCACATACCTTCATTGGCTCTCAAGGTAGGCCACAGTCTACAGAAGATTTGTAGCATAGTTGAGAGTTCTTCCATGATGAATGGAGACCACGCCATGGCAGAACGAGCCAAGAATTTCCGAATCATACACAAGGCCAGATGGAATGAGTACATCTCTGCTGGGGCACGAACAACTCTCATTGAAGCCAAGTGGAATGCCCCTCAAATTTTGCCATTCACCCTAGATGTAAAACTTTTGAATTCTTACCTGGAAAACAAACAAGATGAGTATGAAAGACGGGTAAGAATATGCCCAACAGCAAACAGCTATGCTGACCTGGCTAAAGTAACACTTACTTTAGCAATTATATTCAATAGGAGAAGAGCAGGTGAGGTATCAAGAATGAATTTAACTGCACTTATGTGAAGAAATCATAGGGAGCTGCATGAAGATATTGCAGTGTGTCTGCCAGAATTTGAACAGAAGATGTGCAAGTTCTTCTCCAGAGTTGAGTTCCGTGGGAAACGTGGAAGAATGGTTGCTGTACTTCTAAAACCATCCATGGCCTCATCTCTTGAGCTCCTGGCTGAAATGCATGAGATGTGTGGAGTACCGACAGAATCCCTTCATGTGCGCCAGACCAGGTGCACTGTCTGCATACAGAGGAGGGGAATGCCTTCGCAAGTATGCAAATGAATGTGGTACCAAACATCCTCAGGCCCTGACCTCAACAAGGCTCTGAAAACATATTGCAACTATGACCCAAGTCCTAAATCTGGAAGAAAATGAGGCTGATCAACTTGCCGACTTCTTAGGTCATGATATTCGCATCCACCGACAATATTACCGTCTGCCACAAGGGACTTTACAACTTGCCAAAATGAGCAAAGTGCTGATGGCGATGGAAAGGGGCACACTGTAAAAATTCAAGGGACAGTCACTGGATGAAATTGAAATACATCCTGAAGGTTTGAACTTAATTGAAAATTTCAGTGCATGCTTAACACTTGTTTTTTGTTACCAAACGTCACCCATTTGGGATTAGGCTTGGTATTCATATATTTTTTTGAACACTTTATTTTATTTTTATACAAAGGCTTTTTCAAATACCCTGAAAGCTGACCTCTTTAAAAAAGATACTAAACTCCCTAAAAAAAAGGCCGTTAAATGCTTGATAATCAGGGTCATTGACCTCTAACGGCAAGCCCTAAAATCAGAGGTCACATAAGGTACTTTCAGTGCAACAGATTAGGTGTAAACCTTAAAATAGGTAGAACAGGTAGACAGGTAGAACAGCCTGCTTTTGAAACCCAAACTAAACCGCTGACAAAACTTGTAGCATATATCAAATTTGCAACTACCCAACATTCAAACCACTTTGGTAATTACTCACTGACAGAATGCTGGTAATAAAATATTTAAAATAAATAAATAGCAACTGAAAAATATATATGTAAAATACAAAGATAGAGGAGTTGTTATTTTGTCATGTATCAATTCTCAGTCACTCTTCCATTGTAGGTACCCATAGTCTGCATGCGTATAACAAATGTAAACCAGCATCTGGTCAGTGTTCAATAGTTTATGACCTCAGCATGATGTTCTGT
This sequence comes from Megalops atlanticus, assembly GCA_019176425.1. Taxonomy (NCBI): domain Eukaryota; kingdom Metazoa; phylum Chordata; class Actinopteri; order Elopiformes; family Megalopidae; genus Megalops; species Megalops atlanticus. Next base: position 47,063,594 of record CM032878.1, read on the forward strand.
GTCACGTACACCCGTGCCTCTTCAGGGTCTGAAAAGGTTCTCCATTGAAGGTGATGTGGAGCCGGGCTGGATGTAAGATACCGAGTCGGACTCCCTCAACTCCTCTTAGCTGTTTTCTGACTCCGTTAAAGGATGCCCGAGCCTTGGCCACTCGTACTGTGTAATCAGGGAAGGTGTTCACACGCACATTGCTATTTGCATGGCACTAGGGGCTCACACTGCTCTCTCTCACGGCACTAGGGGCTTGCTCTGCACTAGAGGCTTATTCTGCACTAGGGGCTCATGCTGCACTATAGGCTTACTCTGCTCTTTCTCACACTGCACTAGGGGCTCACACTGCTTATGCTCACTTGGCACTAGGGGCTCACACTGCTTTTTCTTACTTGGCACTAGGGGCGTACACTGGCCTAGTTGCTCACACGGGACTAGCTGCTCATACTGGACTATCTGATGATACTTTTCTTTCTCACACTGTACTATGTTTGAAGCTATGATTGTTGCCTGGTGAGTAGTTTTGATGGTTTCATGTTGCATCTTTTATAAAGGTCTTTGCAGTCAAGCATTTCAGATTTGTCTGTGTTTTTGTAGTTATCTAAATAGTATTATTATTATTATTATTATTATTATTATTATTATTAGTAGTAGTAGTAGATGCTGTTGTAGTTGTATTGCCAGATTGAACACATTGCTTAGGCTATACGTAATGGTTTGCACAATAAAATTATCAATAAATTAAAACAACATAAGCTAGGCTACTTGTGGAAAACAAAACAAAAACACACATTGGTTTTCCAAAACTACCCCTATTAGCATAATTGACAAATCCTTGAAGGAAATTTATTTAATATACATACACACGTGTAAAACATTTCGGTCAATCTATAGGCTATAAAATGCCCAATAATGCAGTGGTTTGCAAGAGGAAGAATGGCAGCATTGGCACTTCTCGAAGATACCGCCAACCACGCAATAAGAAGGGAGCAAGTTTTTACAGTTCGGGCAGACGTCTTTGTGCATGATGACGAGTGGCTGATAAGCTAGTACCGTTTGCCGAGAACTACGCTATTAGAGCTTTGTGCCCAGATGGCACGTACTTGGTTTTAGTGGTAATGCCACTGGAAACAGCGTCCCTGCACGTATCTGCACCTCCACCAACAGGACCTCGATTTCGCCTCGCTAAAAATTTTTTTTCTTGCAGCTTGCCATTACCAAGTAGAGGATTTGGGTTTTGATTCGAGCTCCTTCATATGCTAATGAAATTAATTAGGGCGTTTACAAGGCGGAGATCTAAAACTATTCAGCTACGCACAATTTCACATCTTGGAGAGTGGCGTACACACGTTTTTTTGTGCGTACGTTCATTTTCTCTGAATCACACGTACGCACAATTCCGAAAAGATCTTAGATCAAATGTAGGGTTGTTTCTATGCAACTTTTTTATAAGTGAGGCCCCAGCTCTCAGAGAACTTGAGAGTGAGGCATGAAAGAAGCCCCAGCCTTGTTTTCAGTGCTTTCAGTTGGATAAAGCAACAATTTATGAAGGCTCTTCTCCAAAGACAATCCACACTGCAGTGTTGGATCTATTGAAGAGCAACATTTTTGCTCTGGTCACATCCTTCCAGCTACTGCTGTGGTAAGTTGCAGGGGTGGAAAGAGTACCAAAATATCTTACTCAAATATAAATACTGTTACATCAATGATATCTAACCTCAGCTCAACTTAAGTTGTGATTTTACTTGTGTAAAAAGTAAAAAGTAAAAAGTAGCTCATTTGAAAAGTAGTCTTTTCCATGGTGTGATATTATTTTAATGTTCTTGTATAATTTTCATCAATCTGTAAAAATAAAAGATTTGTAAAAAATATTCCATTAACATAAATCAAAGTAATTCAAATGTCTTAAATAAATTGTTCTATAAAATAAAGTGCATAAATTTAAATAAAGTTGCCAGACTTCAGTAAACTACAGGCTAGAGCTAAACCATTTCAATGTTTTCCCTCATGCATGTATCTTGTCACTCTTGGCTTGTCCATAAACAACCGCTGGCCGCTGGCCATTAGAAACTAGTGACATTCAAAATGATTGAATATAAAACAATGTGATCAATGTCATATCTCATCTAGGGCATCAGAGGTCAAGGTGGAGCAAAAACCACATTGCTTTACATCCAAACTTTTTAAGGTCAGCACAAGAATCTACAGAGAAAGAGTTGGGGTGGTTTTTGTACAGGGCCTCCCTCTCTCACCAGCACACTGCACGGTTCCAGTTCACTCCCCAACCCTGCCCCTTAGGGCCAATCCTTGAGTCTTGCAGATCTGAAAGGTGTAACTAATTTGGTGAAATGTAGTCTACACTACAACAATGCTTACACCTCTCCAAATCTCCAATACTACTCAGATCTGTAAACCCCAAGATGCTAGGGGTCAGGGGGGTGGTGGTTGGGGAGGTGATTGGGACCGCCTGAAATTCACTCACTCCCACACCCATTCACTCTTTCCTTTCTCAAATAACTCCTTTCCCCTCAATCCATCACTCATACAAGGCCAAAAGATCTGTGACATTTAGTTGATATAACACTGTGCTCTAAATGTCGGGAGGCAGGCAGGCAACAATAGAACATGGATATACAAAATGAATGAACAAACCTTGAAATGGAAAACAGGGCTACAGATGTTAAAGTCGGTACATCGAACAACAGGATAAAATACTACTTTAATTCTCTCTCTGCTGTCCTCAGTCACTGTGTTGAGATGACGTTTCAGGTAGACCAGACTTGTATGGTGGCAAATATAGAACATACACATGTTGAATATTTCTGTAAATTCTGCTTTGTACGTCAACTTAGTTCATGTCACAGACACTGCAATAGCCTAAACCCAAATTCACCATACCTATTACTGTCTGATATAGAGACTGTAGTGAGTTTGTGAGACATTGTCAGATTTCAAAAATTGTCTAATATTGAGAACAATTCATATTTAAGGTTCATCAGGCTTCAGTATTCATTCAAGAAAAGAACCTCTGCAGAGCTCAGCCTGTAGATCATACAGCATATTTTAAGCATACAGCATATTTTAACACCAGTCATAAATCACCTTGAATGGTCCCCCCTATTTTCCTATGATACATGTGATCCTCTCCACAGCACAGTCAGAATGTTCAATCTGACCAAATCAGCTGCAGTTGGCACTCATCATCTACAACTACTGCAGCCAAATATGACTCCCCTATTTCATTCCAAATGGCTTGGCATTTTGTAAAGGTTGCATGAGAAAACCAAAACCCTGTAGGTGTCATTTATGTTTTCTGTAAGGGCAGCATCTGTTGTTGCAATGAGATTCAGCAAGTGGCATGCATATTGTTGATGCTGAAGTTGTTGAAACTCTAGCCCACTGTCATCTTCCAGGATGTCTCTTGGTACTCCAACTACTCTCCAGGCTTTTCTGCATCTAGATATATTTCAACTGCTTCTGTCTGGTTCAGCTCCCCAAAAACATAGAATAATTTGATAAAGTTCGATCAACTGTCAGTGGTGGTTTACCAACAGTCAATATCATGAATGACAACTGCAAGTACGTTGAAGGCGTCGGACCCTCTCAGTCTATTTAATGTTACTAGTAACATTGCAAATGAATGTTTGTCTCCTAAAGTAGCTTGTTTAGTTTATATTTTGAAAGGCAATATTTACATTAGCTGTGGAACTTTAGTGCTGACATAACATAACTAGCTAGCTAGCAAGCTAGCTACCTGAAAAGCTAACACCAGTGAAAGCCTAGCAAACAACTAGAGTCATGGGGAATTTTTGATTAGTTTATCATTCATCGTACTTCTACATGTTGAAATCATCATTCAAATTTGGCCAGGGTTTCTCATCTTGCCCTTCCTCATACTGAGCCTCATCTGTTGTTCGCTACCTGATGCCTGCTGCCTGTTGCTCACTACCTGTTGCTCGCTACCTGCTTCCTGTTTCTTGCTTCCCGAACGCCAGACGCAGACGCCGATCGACTAGGACCCAGCCAGGACCCAAACTCGGAGTGTTTGCGGTTTTCAACACCATATTAAAAAAGAAAAGTTACAACAAAACAAAACTACAACGCGAACTACAACACTTAACTAAAGAAGGAAAATATAGTAAGTAATGTCTGAGATAATGGCCTCTACCAATTCTTCTGTCTCGCCTATTCTCAACTCTCCTCCCTCTCGCTGTCTCCCCTGCATTGTGTGTAATATGTATAGTTACGCCTTCTCTGCCGGTAGCGCTAATTTCACCTGTGCAAAATGTGAGTTAAATGCTAGGTTGACAGAGAATAGTTAGAGGCACGCATCCGCACTTTATACAAGATAAAAGCTAGCGAGGAGTTTATTAAATCTTTCTCGGTACCAGATGCATCAGGTAGCGGCTCCCCTAGCTCAGTCCCGGCAGAGCCTTCGCAGCAAGGTGAGTGGGTTACGGTTCGTGATAATAGACAAAAACTTATGCCTTCGGTGCACCACCAACCCCCAGTTCACGTTTCAAACAGGTTCTCCCCCCTCAGTAACACACCGACTGAGAAACCTGTTAAAAGAGCCCTGATAATTGGTGACTCTATTTTGAGAAACGTGAACGTAGAGACTCCAGCGACCACGGTTAATTGCATTCCCGGGGCCAGAGCATCCGATATTGAAGCAAATTTGAAAGTGCTGGCTAAAGGAAAAAGTAAAAATAAATTCTCGAAAATTATTATTCATGTCAGCGCTAACAACGTCCGTATGAGACAATCAGAAATAACTACGTTACTGATTAAATTGGTGTGTAAACTTGCAAAACATATGTCGGAGTCAGTAACTTTCTCTGGTCCCATCCCTATGCGGCGCGGTGATGAGATCTACAGCAGATTAACGTCACTAAATCGTTGGCTGTCTGAGTGGTGTCCGTCCAATAGTGTAGGCTGCATAGACAATTGGCACACCTTTGGGGGAGGCCTGGTCTTTTAAAAAGAGATGGTATCCACCCCTCAAGGGAGGGTGCAGCTCTTATCTCCAGAAATTTGGCCTATAGTCTACATATCTCAAAACCTTGGCTCATCAGAGCCAAGACCAGGCAGCAGACTTTCTGTCTTAAACAGATCTCTGCTTCTTACCATGAACCACCACTTAAATTTAGCATACTGTTTAAAGAAATCTATTAGGGGCATTTGCTCTGACAACTTGATAAAAATTAAATCCGGTGAACCTGAAATTAATACCTGCAAACAAATGGTCCTTAGGATTGGTTTATTAAATATAAGGCCATTAACACCCAAAGCAATGCTAGTAAATTAATTGATTACTGACCATAAATTCGACATCCTATGTCTGACTGAAACTTGGCTTAAACCAAATGAATTTATTGCTTTAAATGAATCAACGCCTCCCAGTGACAGTAACTACTAGGTCCCTTGTTCAACTGGTAGAGGTGGTGGTGTTGCTGCTGTATATAACTCTAATCTTTGTGCCACTTTTAAATCTGGCCATAACTTTAATTCATTTGAATTGCTAGTACTTAGCTTTGTACATCCTGACAAGACTGCATCTCAGGTATTTACGCTTGTAATTGTTTACAGGCCACCTGGCCCTTATACTATTTTCTTACTATGTCAGAACAAAGCACTTTGAGCACATCACCCCAGTATTAGCCTCTCTCCACTGGCTACCTATCAAATACCACTTTGACTTCAAAATACTTCTTACATTTAAAGCTTTGCCCCTCCCTACCTTAAGGACCTTCTTCACCCATATTCTCCAAAACAAACTCTATGTTCCCAAAGCGCAGGACTTCTCATTGTTCCAAGATTGGGTAAAAGTAATAGTACTTTTACCCACTCTTGGAACAATGAGAAGTTCTCCCGAACCGAGAAGTGGTAGAGCCTTTTCATACCGAGCCCCTCTTTTGTGGAACAATTTACCCACTGAGGTTCGGGGAGCAGACTGTCTCTCCGCCTTTAAGTCTGGGCTAAAAACTTTCCTTTATTTCAATTCCTTTAGTTGAGGGACACGGCATGGTGCTGACATTGATGGTAGAGTCTCTGGTGGACTAAGTGGTCATTGCTGTCACTACATCATGGCCTGGGTACTCTGTGTTCAGCTGATCCGGCTGTGGTCTGCTGTTGACTGCCTGAGGTTACCCTCATGATTGTGCTGGCCCCTTGCCTCTCATCCCCTAGGTATGCTGCCGTAGTGCTTATCTGCCAGAATTTTTCCTTATTACACACATGCATCCCTCTTCCCCCCTCTGTTCCCCCCTTTGCCTTTATGCCTTTATGTTTCCATTCCTGCAATTAACATCCACTAATCACTGTTTTCTATTTGTTTCCTATCCCTGCTCCGGGCTCCTGCCTGGAGCTGTTGCCCAAGCGTCACATCCTGATTTCCAGTCCTGCTACCCCACTGCCCTGCCTATCAAGCTAACTGCGTGCCAAGAACCGGACATTCTAGAATACATTTTGTAATTACTCTGTTGTTAATTACTACTGTCTATGAAACTCAAATGTCTTAAAGTACATTGTACAACTTTGTTTTCTCTCTAATTCTATCTGCCCAGTGCCGGCCAGAAGCAGATGGGCTCCCGCTCTGAGCTGGGTTCTGCTCAAGGTTTCTTCCTGTTAATTAGGGAGTTTTTCCTTGCCACTGTTGCCTTAGGCTTGCTCTCGGGCGGTCTCAGGCCTGGAAACAATGTATAGCTGCTTTGTGACAACTTTAAACTGTAAAAAGCGCTATACAAATAAAAGTGAATTGAATTGAATTGAAAAATAAGATGGCCTCCTCTCTCTTCTACAAAACACTCACAGCAAGCATGTCGTTCACTTTGTGTCTCAAGGGTTCTCTTCTGATAAACTGATTTTTTTGGCAGTTTTATGTCATTTGTGTCAACTTTAGACACGGACTGAAACAAATCCTCCCCCCTAGTATGGCCCTTCAGACTCTTAAGGTCAAGTAATTCTTCAGTAATGTTCATATCATCATCAAGTTACTCCCCTCAAAAATAAGTAGCTGAGCTGTATCGGTTTGGTCAGTGCTCTCATCGCAGGCTAGTGAAAAAAAGTGTAACCATGCCCACCTCTCACTCACTTGTCTCTTGATGTCTGTAGATAATTCTCTTCTCCATGCCATGGTATTTAGAGCCAGGCAAACATTGGAAAACTCCTGCTTTTTCTCAGGACAAATGGCATCCACCATCTTCATTACACAGTCTTTCACAAACTCGCCCTCAGCAAAGGTTTAGCGCGTTTCGCAATTAGCATCATAGCATCGCCACTTCATAGCTAGCTCTGGCTAGCTACCTTTTTTCTTTGAATCTTTTGCCCGTGAGAAGAGTTGTTGCTGAGAGGCCAAGCTAGCTTTCAGTTGCTTCACATTGTTAGTCCTTTCGCAGCTCGACAGTTTCTGGTACAAACTATGCTTAGTTTTGTAATGTCTCTTCACATTGAATTCTTTCATAACAGTGACAGTCTCTTGGCAAATGAGACAGATGCAATTATTTCGGCTTTCAGTGAAAAAGTATTCCATTTTCCATTGCTCTTGAAAGCATCAGCCTTCGCTATCGACTTTGCGCTTCTTTGCAGCCATAGTGAATGACTGGTAAGCTATTGACTGAATAACCAATCAGTTTGTTATTAAGGGACAAGTTTAATTTCTTCTTCAATATTTTGCAGGTCTACAAACTGTTAGTGCTGCCATCGTGTGGTGGGCCACTTGAATAGCACATTTCGTCTTCACCACATAGCCTAATATTGTACTGTAGTGCTGGCAGCATTGTGGGCCGCTCGCACTATATTTTAGGGGAGAGGCCACGGGCCATTTAAGATCTGCCCCCGGGCCGCATGTGGCCCGCGGGCCATACTTTGGCCACCCCTAGCATAAACAGGCCAATTCCCATTTCAAAATACTCTTTGATTTACTCTACTGTCAATCACATGGGTTGTGGAGCATGGTTAGCTATGATATTACCAATTTTTTCAGGGTTATACTGCTCCACTCAGACTATTGGCACTTGTGCAGCATTAAATAGTATGAAAAGTTCTATTTTTCTGTGCATTTATTTGGCAGTCCCAAAATTTTCGATTTGCTGTTGGAGGCACTTTGCTGGGTGCTCGTTAATACCATCTGGATGACTTGTCATCACATCTCCATTTGCTCCTCTGGCCTCTGGCATTACCACCGTCCAACTGAGTGTCCTCTACAAAACTTCCAGCTTTTCTACCTTACTAGAGTTTGGGCATCATTTTGGATTTTGAGGCTTTTCAAGCATCTCTCCTGAGAGAAGCTTAATGGCATCATCACCATCTTGACAGCTTGCCTAGCCTCCCTTCACAACTCTAAACATGAATTGCTGCTGCTCCCCAGTCACTTCAACTTTGCTATGCACATCATTCTATGAGGGAAGTGTTTCATTTCCTACCTCCTCTCCATAGCTTCCCCCATTGGACCTGGTCACCCTTGACTCCTCCTAGGCTTTGATGGCTTCCACCAGGCCATTGGTGTGCTGCCCACTGGCCCAATGAGATCTCCTCCCTCTCGGTCAGTAACTTAACCATGTAACCATGTATAAACCAGTAAAATTTGATTAGTATGCCCACAACCATGACGCAAGGCAATATTTCAATCTCGGTGTCAATCTCGGCTTTGCATTGCAATCACACTAACTAGAAAAGTGCATTTCCTGAAGAAAATGTAGAGTGTGATTGATTGGTTTGGGGTCAATATCTCGAAAACTGTGGGAGGAGAAGCAGGACAAAATTTGGTGGAAGAAGAAGAAGAAGAAGAAGAAGAAGAAGAAGAAGAAGAAGAAGAAGAAAACTATTGGATAATAACAGTGTGCCTGCAATGCTTCGCATTGCAATCACAATAAAAAGGATGGTTATTAGTGTGAAGCACACTATTGTTATCTGATAGATTTATTCTTCTTCTTATTCCACCACATTTTGTCCCGCTTCTCCTCCCGCAGTTTTTGAGATATTGACCCCAAACCAACTGTAACCCATCCGGTCTGACTCCGATCGGGTTGTTTGTATACAGCTAAGCCGTACCCGCACTCGTTCTCTGGTTTTTGTCATTTTTTCATCCCTTTTTTCCCATAGACTCCCATTCATTTTCAAAATCACCCCTTCACACTTCATGGCCTTCCCCCTCGGTCACTTTTCACCCCATAGCCCCCATACCTCACATGTTGCCTCGGGACAAATCGCCCAACATTCATCCAAGACCGTCTTGATCCGCACTCGTCTTTTTGTCGTTCACTCATCCCTCCATCCTCCCATTGACTTCAATTCATTTTTCAAAGTCTTACCACTTGGTTACCTTTCGGCCTACGGTCATAGTACCTCATGCGCTGGCTCAGGTCAAATCACCCAACACTCATTGAAACACATACTGACCCGCACTCGTCTTTCTGTCGTTCACTCATCCCTCCATCCTCCCATTCACCTCAGTTCATTTTTAAGATCTTACCACTCAGTCACCTTTGGCCCGACAGCCACCCTACCTCATATGCTGGCTCAGGTCATTCCTTCCAACACTCACTGAGACCCATACTGACCCGCACTCATCTTTTACTCTTTTATTCATCCCGCCATCCTCCCATTCACTTCAGTTCATTTTTCAAAGTCTTACCACTCGGTCACCATTTGACTGATTACCACTGGACCTGATATGCTGTTTTGGGTCATGTGACCCAACACTCACCAAAGATGGGTGTGTCCCTACCAACCATATTGTGTACCCTAGCATCCACCTAGCAACCACTTAGCAACACCCTAGCAAACACCCAGGAACACCCTAGCAACCACCTAGCAACAACGTTTCCCAGAAGTTGCAAAAAATGTTTCTGGAGGAGAATTTTCAGACATTCCCTGTGCCATCGTGCAATCATGCAATCAACAATTCCATCCCACCCTCAAGTATAAAAACCCCCTCACCATTTACCTTCCATGTAACCTGTTCACAGCATTCCTCCTCTACCCCATCTCCTTCTTATTTGTATTCCTAAGAATGATTTACAAGGATTGGGGTCAACAGGCTTAGCCCATGGCAAGGTACAGCCCCTTCCTCAGATTCCAAACTAAAGAACTGTATCACTATACCATCATCATCAGCAAAGTCCTTTATTGTATTAAGAGTCATACCTACTGATATGTCATAGTAACATAGTAACATAGCTTTCTCCTGGAGGCCTCTGATGAGTGTATACTGAGCTACTGAAGAAAGTCTGAATTTTAAGGAAACAAATCGGCATTAGGATGCTTGACTTTGGGAGTCACTCTGGAACAGATGATGGATGTCAAAAATATGAAAGTAAAATTAAATATACTGGACTTCCAGTTTTGAGGGAGTAGCGAATGGCTGCGTAACTTCTCTGCTCCTGACAGTTGGAAAATAATAATCCCACAAACTCAAATTATACACTTGAAAATACCAGTAAATCAAAAAATTGGAGACAGGGCACTCTTCAGGAACAAGACCTGGAACCGAGTATTTTGGAAGAAGGAAACATCCTGATTGACCAAGAGAAAAATGGCAGTGATGGTACAGGTAATACCTCTATGTGCGATACAGTCGATAATGCTCTTCGCCAGGAGCTCCAAATTATAAGTAAGCATTTAAGAACGAAATGAAGGCCGAATTCAGATCATTTATTGAGGACTTTAAGAAAAATATGCGACAGCAATTTGCCAAATTCAAACAAGACATTAATCAAAAGCTCGAAAGTAATGTCACTGAACTTCAGAACCAGAAGACAGCTATTGGAGAAGCAGAGGCACACATCGAAAAGTTAGAGACATGGGCCATAGAGGTGAATGAGACACATCACTACTCTGCGGGGGAAGAGGGCCTTACAGGACAAAGTCACGGACCTAGAGTCGAGGTCAAGATGAAATAATATTTGCATCTTTGGCCTGCCTGATGATTCTGAGAGGGGAACGTCAGTTCTCAAGTTCATAGACAATTGTCTTAAAATGCGGCTCTCCCTCCCCAGTGAAACGGATTTGCAAATTCAAACAGCACATAGAGCACTGGTATCGAAGCTGAATTCCAACTTGCCTCCGAGATCTATTATTGTATATGAGTAAAACACATATAGTTAGACCCTTTGACACATCACTAGATGAATTAGGCCTGATTGAAGTATGGCAAGAGCTTCATCCGTATAAGAGAGACTATACTCATTACTCTGCCACACATGGCGTGTACTCACAAATTGATTTTTTTCTAATGAACAAAATAGATATACACAGAGTGACGGAATGCAAAATAAGAGTGGTGGACATATCAGATTATAATGCAATATACCTAAAAATTGAAATAAGGGGGAGACAGAAAAATACATTGTGGAGACTGAATGTAGGGATTTTGAATAAAAAAGGATGGTTGACCAGTTGAAAACAGAAATACAAAGACACATACAAGACAATGATAACGGAGAAGTTGACCAAACAATACTATGGGATGCTCTTAAAGCAGTACTTAGAGGAAAGCTAATCTCCATTACTAGCACACTAAAGAAGGCCAATCTAGAAACTCATAAAAATCTTGTTAACAAACTGAGGGACTTAGAACAAAAGCACATACAGACATTTGATACTGAGATATTAAATCAAATAAAGGAAGTAAAAGGGAAGATAGATGATATCTTAATGCATGAAACGGAGAAAAAGATAATATTCTTAAAACAGAGATTTCATGAGTCAGGACCCAAGGCTACAAAGATGTTAGCAAGACATTTAAGAAAACAACAAGTAGCCAATACTATTCATGAAATTAGGGACCCTCAGACTAACAAACCCTTATATAAACCTGGAAAAATAGAGAATGCTTTTAAGGATTATTACCAATCCGTGTATTCTAAGTGCCCAACAGCTGAGGATGACTTAAGAAATTCCTAAATTCCCTTGACCTTCCTTGACCTACAAAACAAAGCCCTGACTTCACTGATAACTGAGGAAGAGTTAGAAAGGGCAGTTGACAAACTAAAGCTGGGTAAGTCACCAGGAAGTGATGGCTTTCCAAGCAAAAGACATTTAGGAAGGAGCTCTGCCCTCTTCTTATAAGATCTTTTAACTATACCCTGAAAGAGGGCAAAATCCCCCCAGCTGGAAAGAGGCCATTATCTCAATCATTCCCAAAGAGAGCAAAGACAAATAATATTGTGGGTCATATAGACCAATCTTTTTAAAAAGTTTTAAACATTGATTATAAACTGTATACCTCAATACTAACAGAAAAAATACAGAGAATACAAGAATTACAAGAATTTCAGTACTTGTTGTTTTTGTCTCTGATTGTACTTAGTGTTGTATCTGTATGGAGCACCATCAATCACACCAAAAAAAATTCCTTGTAGGGGCAACCTACTTGGCAATAAACACAATTCTGATTCTGAATAAACAAGTTTACATTTACATTTACATTTATTCATTTGGCAGACGCTTTTATCCAAAGCGACGTACAAAAGTGCAAATAGTGGGCAAACAACAGGCACAAGAGCAAGATGTGTACAGGTCATACAATGCAAATAGTGCTGAAGCTGAGCGCAAGGTCAGTGTCACGAGCCAACTAATCTGAACTAGGATTACATATCAAATACAATTAGAGGGACAATAAAGTACCGCTTTAATACCTAGGTAAGTGAGCAACAAGTACAAGGCAGGAGTCAGATTTACAACGTCAAAGTTACAAGGTCAAAGTGGCAGAGGTATCAGTTCCTGCCTGAGTTAATTGATGAAGACCAAACAGGCCAAACATTAAAGGTCAACAAACTCAGGATAACATTAGGACAACCCTGCACATGGTGGAAGAGATTCAGAAAAGGGGGATGAGTGCACTTATGATAAGTCTAGATGCTGAAAAAGCATTTGATAGTGTCAGTTGGGCTTTTCTATATTGTGTATTAGAGAGATTCAGGTTCAAAGAAAAATCAATTCAGTGCATTAAGACAATCTAGACATTTAGCAGAGGCTTTTACCCAGAGTGACTTACATCAGTTACAATGTTATCCATTTATACAGCTGAGTATTTACTGAGACAATTGGGGGTTAAGTATCTTGCCCAAGGGTACAACAGCAGTGCCCCCGCGGGTAAACAAACCGGGCAACCTTTTGGTCACAAGTCCTGTTCCTGAACCACTATGTTACACAGCTGCCCCATTTATTACATTCGAAGAATTGAAAGTAAAGTATGCCCTTGAAAATCAGGACTTTTTCTGATACCTCCAACTGAGAGACTTTTATGACAAAAACATCAAAACTGATCTATCAATATAAGCTAATAAGGTTCTTGAGGTTATCGTAAAGGCATCCCAAGGAAAGAACCAAAGAATTATCTCAGCTCTCTATCAAGCCCTCAGGGAATGCTGAGAACACGCTACAGTATATATTAAAAACAAATGGGAAGATGAACTTAAAACAACTATCTCAGAAGATGAGTGGTCTTCTATATGGGAAACACAATGTACTTCTACATCCTCAAGAGGTTGGAGAGAATTTGGGTGGAAGAATATAGTTTTTTTCTTTATTACACCAAAGATAAAGGGTAAAAAATTATCAACACAGCAAAGATGTTGGAGGTTATGTGAGGAAGTCAATGCTGGTCACTGCCATGTTTTCTGGAGCTGCCAAAAAATAAAAGGCTTTTGAGAAATGGTCTGCATAACACTGAGAGAAGTATTAGGCTATAATATTATCAGAGAATGCTCAGTACTCAATCTAGGAAATTTAACAGATAAAGTGATTAACACACAAGATAAATACCTTGTTAAAATACTGCTAATGGGTTGTAAAAAAAGCTATAACTAGGCATTGGTATCGAACAGAATCTCCCACACAAAAACAATGGATTGAGATGATTGACCAAATCTATATAATGGGAGAATTAACTTTCAGACTAAAAGGGGCATTGTTCCATAAGAAATGGCAAAAATGGACAAACTATAAACAAAAAAATGAAGACACCACCTGAAGGCCACCCTATGTTATACGATCAAAAATATATTATGTATTGTTTATATATATTCTACGTCTGTCATAGATATAAGACTGAACATGTACCCCATGTTGGTGTGTTGTTGTTCTGTGAAGCTTATTTTTTGTACCATATCTGAAAACTCAACAAAAATAAAAGTGTAGGAAAAAAATTAAATGTACTCACATCTTGTACATCATTCTGGATAGTGTGTCTGCTAAGTAACAAAATGTAAATGTAAAATGAACTGATCTCAGACCATCTGCTGAGGTGGTCTTAGCTTGGTTTGTTTTAATTGAATTTTAATGGGGTTTGGGGCCCATTAACACATCATAACAAACAGCTCTGAGTCCAGAAAAAATGGTGAAAAGGACAGTGAAAACTAAGAATGGAATTCTTTTCTTTTGCAAAACACCAGACACAGCTCAAAGGACACACATGTAGCTCAGTGATCTTCACTGACCCTGCCTCCTCATCTGCAGACTGTGGAGCAAATCTGGTTGTTACCTGAGCAACTGGCCAGATGGAACTAGGAATTGTAACAGCTGGTAGTCTGGTAGTTGTCTGTGGCATTTTCAGATCACTCTCTGGCTCCAAGTACAAGTACAGCTTGTGTTTCCCCTGTCGTTTTTGGCATTCTGTAATAATAAAAAAAAAACAGAAAAACCAATACAACAAGGATTTCATATTTTATTTTATTATTATGATACATTTCAAAAGGATAAACATTTGAATTGAATATGTATTGTACTTAATGTATTGAATAAACCCTGGAGGTTGACACTTGATGGAACGATATGTTCAGGAAAGTGAAATTTGCCATGGGAACTGAGTATTATGATTATTGAGTTTAGGTGGGAAGATACAGGTGGGGTTAAGTGTAGTCAAAGGTCTTAATCTGATCCTGGAACAAGTACTATTCTATCAAACAGCAACAAACACTCTTTGATCATGGCGTAACAGTCAGTTAATCTGCTCAGAAACAGTAGTCAATTAACCTAAGTAACAGTGTATTTCATATAACAAATATTTCTCAATGTTTGCGTACATTAACTATATTGACGACATGCATGAGGTTATAGTCAACACTGAAGACATCAAGCACTTCAATCCCTTGTCAAGCGACGTCAGAATATACTGGGTGTGTTGGCTAGGAGGCAATTTTTTCATAGCTCAAGTGATATGACTGAAAGGTGAGTACAAGTTATCAGTAACTATCATCTAATGGTGTTAGCTAGCTAAACATATTTAAGTCATGTCTGCACATTTGTCAGCTAGCATATGCCAATGAGCTAAGCAACAGCCAGATAACTAAGAGTAATAAGAAACTGAGGCACATTTGGCATCAGGAAAATGAACCTGTGTGCTGGAATTTATTATATTATATATATATGAGCTTGGACACACAGTTTGCGACTAGTGTTCTGCAGTTTACGAGCAAATGAATCTTTTTGAACAAATCTTTTCAGTGTACTGTATGTAGTGGTTCACTATTCTAAAAAAATTGTTCATTTGACTCACCAGTCAGGCAACCTCTCCAACATGCTTTGAGCAACAATAGAACAAGGTCAATACAGTGAATTAAACATGCAGAGATGGGACTTGCAAATCCAACTTGTAATTGCTTCAGATTTGAATTAGACTACCTAATAATGATAGCAGATGTTTCTAAAACTAAGTATGAATAGTTTTGCTATTTTTACTGAATGCTTAAATCATACTTTTTCATATGATAAGCTTTTATTTTACTTTTATTTTAAACGTTTATTTTACAGTGACTCAGTGAGTCACTTGAGCACTTTCTGTAATTTTTTTTTTTTTTTGGGGGAGCAAAAAAACTCTACTCCATGACCTGTGTTTTTTTTTTATTATTTTAGTATTTCACATGTATCAGAGAAGCACAGTCTACCAGAATATTCATTCAGTCAGGCATTGCTCTTTCACTAGTAACTACCACTGTAGAAAAGGGCCACATGCCTTTGTCTTCGTCTTTGTTCGTGCACCACCCCCACCTCTCACAGGCACTTGTTTACAACTCAGTTGAAAGCTGCCCAAACTAGTCCTGCTTGCTCCCCTTATCAGCAGGACCCCTGCAGGTAACCCAAGGCACAGGCATACCCCCAAGGATGGCCCCCAGGTCACCATTTGCCCTCTGACTTATCTGTATCCTTTGGCCACCAATAAGAACCCCAACAGGCCCAAGGATACGGGACAATATAAAGGTAGTCGTGACCTCCCCCACCTCAGTACTGCACCAATACAGTAGAATTTAGGAAGGAAGGGTATTTGATGACATTATATTATTTTTAAATGGTTGCATTTTTATTTTTACAGTATGTCTTAGAGATCGAGATGGTGGCGCGTGCACAACGCAAGGCTCAGCATCTCCCCAGAATCTGCAAATTAGCAGTAGTTTTCCTGCTTGTTTCGGGTCTGTTCGTACAGGACAGCCTTACTTTAACATCGTACACCCGACAGGAACTTTTGGACATCGGTCTATGCCACACCAACAGCTGTATCACCGATCTTCAACTCATCCCTGAGATCTCCAAAACACCGGAGGCTACGCACTCCACCCGGCTGGGCGGAAGTGCTCGCAGACAGCGACGAGACCATAAACAAAGGCGAGGGAAGCGAGGAGGACTAAGAGCTAAGCTAAAGCTAACACCACACCGGCTCTCTTTACCCAGCATTTTCCTTGCTAATGTGCGGTCACTGGTGAACAAGATGGACGAATTATGACTTCGCATCACCAACAGTAAGAGACTTACGGATTGTAACATCATGATTCTTACAGAAACTTGGTTAAACAGCTGCATACCCGACAGCGCTATTGAGCTAGCTGGTCGCTACATCCTCCGGGCAGATAGAACGGCAGATGACTCCGGTAAAACCAGAGGCGGAGGACTGTGCATTTATGTAAACAAAGCTTGGTGTACAAATTCTGTCATCACTGAGAGACACTGCTCGGCTAACCTGGAATTTCTCATGGTTAAGTGTAGACCTTTTTATCTGCCGAGGGAGTTTACTTCCACAATAACCGCTACTTATATCCCCCCGGATGCTAATGCAAAGCTTGCTATGAAAGAACTACATGCAGCTATTAGCAAACAACAGACTGCACATCCGGAGGCTGCTTTTATCGTTGCGGGTGATTTTAATCACTCCAACTTGAAGGCAGTGCTGCCTAAATTTTACCAGCATGTTTCCTGTCACACCAGAGGAAACAAAACTTTGGACCATGTTTACACAAACATAGCTGGAGCATACAAAGCTACCCCCCTCCCCCACCTAGGACAGTCAGACCACCTTTCTTTGTTTCTCACCCCCAAGTACTCACCACTCATCCAACGTGTGAAGCCATCAGTGAGAACCATCAAAGTGTGGCCTGAAGGGACTGACTCTGTACTACAGGACAGGTTCCAATGCACGGACTGGAGAATGTTTGCCTCCCGGGCTACCTGAGACTCTCACATGGACATTGACATCTACACCTCCTCTGTGCTGGATTATATTAATACCACCATTGACAGTGTCACTACCCAGAAACAGATCACCACATACCCAAATCAGAAGCCGTGGATGAACAAGGAGGTCCAGCTCCTGCTGAAGACCCGCAACGCAGCCTTCAGATCAGGTGATGCTCAAGCCTACAGTTTATCCAGGGCCAACCTGAGGAGGGGCATCAAGAAGGCCAAGCACTGTTACAAGTTAAGGGTCGAGGAACACCTCACCAACTCCGACCCCCAACGTATGTGGCAGGGCATTCAGGCCATCAGTGACTACAAGTCCAGCAACGCCACCCCTACAACCACTCCTTCCTCAACGAGCTAAATGACTTCTATGCTCGCTTCGATCGGGACAACCAGGAGACAGCTTTTAAGATCAGACTCCCTGCAGACCACCAGCCCCTCACACTCTCCACCACAGAAGTCTATGCAGCACTGAGCCGGATCAACGCACGCAAGGCTGCTGGCCCTGACGGCATCCCTGGACGCGTGCTCAGGACATGCGCTGGACAGCTGGCTGGGGTTTTTACGGACATTTTCAACCTGTCCCTCAACCAGGCAGCTGTGCCGACATGCTTCAAGACCACCTCCATTGTGCCAGTGCCTAAACAGTCCACCCCAATGTGCCTGAATGACTACCGCCCATAGTTATGAAGTGCTTCGAGCGACTGGTCCTGGCACACCTAAAGACCTGTCTCCCACCCACACTGGACCCCCACCAATTTGCCTACCGCAGGAATCGGAGCACGGAGGATGCCGTCTCCACAGCATTGCACTCTGTCCTCACACATCTGGAGAATAACAACTCATATGCAAGAATGCTGTTCGTGGACTTTAGCTCAGCATTCAACACCGTCATCCCGTCCAAGTTAACCACCAAACTTCAAGCTGTAGGCATCAATACATCTCTCTGCAACTGGATCTTGAACTTCCTGACCAATAGACCTCAGCATGTTAAGTCAGACAACACTTGCTCCTCCACCATCACACTGAACACTGGTGTACCACAGGGCTGTGTGCTGAGCCCGTTCCTCTACTCCCTCTTCACCCATGACTGCAGGCCTGTATATGGTTCCAACACCATCATCAAGTTCGCAGATGACACCACGGTGATTGGCCTCATCAGTGACAACGATGAGACAGCCTACAGGGAGGAGGTAAAGTACCTGGCAGCATGGTGTGCTGACAATAACCTGCTCCTTAACACAAAAAAGACAAAGGAGCTCATTGTGGACTTCAGGAGGAAGAAAGGAGGCACGCTTGACCCCATCCACATTAACGGGATGGCTGTCGAACGTGTCTCTAGCTTCAAGTTCCTGGGGATCCACATTTCGGAGGACCTGTCCTGGACCACCAACACCTCCAGCCTGGTCAAGAAGGCTCACCAGCGCCTCTTCTTCCTGAGGACACTGAAGAAAAACCATCTCTCTTCAGCAATCCTGGTGAACTTTTATCGCTGTGCCATCGAGAGCATCTTGACCAGCTGTATCACAGTCTGGTATGGGAACTGCTCGGTTTCAGACCGCAAGGCTTTGCAGCGGCTGGTGAAGACTGCCCAACGCATCACAGGGTCTCCGCTTCCAGCCATTGAGGACATACAGAGGATACGCTGTCTATGTCGAGCCTGAGGCATCATCAAGGACTCTTCTCACCCAGCTCACAAACTGTTTGTCCTCCTGCCTTCTGGGAGGCGCTTCCAGGAGCCTCAGTCCAAGACCAGCAGATTCAGGAACAGCTTTTTCCCCACAGCTGTCTCCTTATTGAATTCTGTCCCCCGCTGACTCCCCTACACCACTACGCACATCTCATTGCCCCTCACATCCTTATCCCCCTGGCCGGGACCGATTGTAATACATTTCCCACCTGCACTACTAGAAGGTTATCTGCACTTACAGTAATACTATACTTGACACAGTTGCTTACCGTAGCTTATACTGCACTATTCTTTGTCCTATTTAGAGCTACTGCACACACTATCAGTCTATTGTTTGTAATTTTAATCCAGAACCACTTTATATATTACACAACTGTAAATATCATAGTATATATTATATTCACTGTATATATCAACTGTATGTATCTATCTGTAAATTTGTCCATAACTACTGACCTCATAATATACATATCATATTGTATATACCCATCTGTACAAAATGTTCTTAGCAGTGATCTTATACTGTTCATACATATAACTGTAGATATTATATCCTCTGCACTTGCTGCTTACTGCACTTCTGGTTAGATGCTAACTGCATTTTGTTGCCTTGTACTTGTTATATGTGTAATGACAATAAAGTTGAATCTAATATAATCTAATGTCTGCATGTCTGGGTGAATTAAAATGGCATTTCATTTGCCTTGTGGCTGAAAAAAATCAGTGACTCAATTAACAAATCTTCTTAGTGTGCACGGCCTCAGTGAAGGAGGAGACGGGGACAGGATTTCGCAGACGGAGAAAATTTATTTCCTGATCTGACAGACTAGGGTGGGTTGTGCATGTCGCCGAAAGCAATAAACTTTTATGTCTGGTGCTTGGTTTGCAAGAATCAGCGCGCTAAGTCTCTAGGCCCTCATACAATGCCTCTTCCCCTAAAACTAGCTATGGACAAATCCATAGGTCTCAAAATACTTGTTACAGCAATGTACTACAAACACCTACCACTTCAACTAAATTTCTTTTGTGATGGGACCAGAGGTAAGGCACAGGGTTGTGCAATAAAATGAAGGACCAAACACAAGATAATACGAAAAAGACCGTAGGACTTTTATTGTGACAGGTATGCGCCACCTACAGCAACATCACAAAACAAAGCAAAAAAAAAAACACAAAACAAATCCTAACTCCGTTTAGAACCTACCTCCACCTCCCCAAGTCTCTCTCTATTACTAGCCAGCTAAGCTGGTACCCAATGCAGCAAACAAATCCAAGCCAATAAGCAAGAGCGTAGTCAAAACACAATCCAGGGTCAAACACCAATGCAGTTTCTCATACAAAAATATTTGGTACAGATTCAATTACCAGCTCAGTCAAAACAGTACTCACTCCCTCTACAAATTCTGTAGGCACATAGCAGCCTTCCACCACCACTCCCCTGGTCCTGTTCCACCGTCTTGTTATTATCATTTTGTAAATAACATAATTTCAGGAATATTTAATATGACAAAATGCTAAATTTGACTGTGTGTTCAATCATATGTTAAATTGCTGAGAATCAGCAGGTGATATGAAAATACATTTAAATCTTTCAATGTGATGTGCTCGGAATCAGTGTTTGTGTGTGTGCTCTGCTTTATACAAACTTACTCTATATTATCTTCTTGGCTTGCTTCTAGCTAGCTTCTGACTGCATACTCTATGAATATCATTAATATTGCTTTTAGGTACTACATGAGTGATGTCTCATGTAATCAATAAAGCTTGAAAAATTTGGTCTCTCCTGTTACTTCATGTAACAGGCAGCAGTGTAGCATAGTGGTTAAGGAGCAGGACTTAGGACCAAAAGGTTGTTGGTTCAATTCCCCACTTTTGTTTCTTGGGCAAGGTACTTAACCTCCAATTGCACCATCCAGTTGTATAAATGAATAACATTGTAACTGATGTAAATCACTCTGAGTAAGAGCGTCTGCTAAATGCCAATAATGTAACACAATGTAAGGTACCTAGCTACGCAGCTAGCTAATGTTTAGCCTGAAGTATATTACTTCAATCTCATTTTAGCAAATGCTGTTAACCAGAGCCACTTACACAGGTAACAGTTCTTAAATGCAATTCATTTATACATCTGGATATTTTATGAGGTACTTGTGGGTTAAGTACCTGGCCCAAAGGTACAGCAGCAGTGACCCAGCAGGGAACAGAACCAGCAACCTTTCAGTTATAAGCCCAGCTCCTTAACACTATACTACACTGATGCCCAGCAATCATTCCTTTGGTTGGGGTCCATTCATTTCATGGGGGTCCTTATACATAAATCCTGATCAGGATGTCCATCACCTCCAGCAAGTTAACACTATAAGCTTCTTGCACCTCATGCCACTGCCAGGTTCAAGAAAGAAATTGGTAAGTTTTTGAATGGTGCACATTCAGGCATACTACAGATCACAAACTTAAATATTTAATTAAAAACATGCCAGCAAAGCATGTTTTTGCATTTTAACCAAGGTCCACAAAAGGCTCCAGGCTCCAGGGCACCCCATGGTAACAGGTATTAACAGCGTTAGTGAACGTCTGGGTTAGTTGGAGAGGAGAAGCTTGAAGACATTAGCTTCACAGAGAGGGGAGAATGTGCACAGTAATGTGTTGTGCATGGGTGGAGACTGGCTGTAAATGTGTGGAGTGGAGAACCGACTGCTGATGGCTTTCACTCAGTGAAAAAAGTGGCGAAGTCATCAGCAGTCAGAGAGGTGGTGGGTGGAGGTAGGGGAGAGCAGAGGAGAGATTTGAATGTCATGAACGTTTGCGTGTGTCTAAAGTGCCGTTGATCTTGTCCTGGTAGTAAGTGGCCTAGGCCGTGGAGATGTTGGAGGAGAAAGAGAGAGAGAGATTGATATTTGCTCAGATCAGCAGGGTCTTTTGATTTGCGCCACTACCTCTCAGCTGCCCTGAGCCTGGTCCAATGGTCACGGAGTACCTCAAAAAGCCAAGGACTGAAGGGTATCACACAGGCTGGCCTGGAGGAGAGAGGGCAGATGCTTTTGAAGCAGGAGGGTAGGGTGGAGCACAGAGTCTTGGTGGCATCATCAACATCAAGTGAAGAGAAGTGGTTGTGAGAGGGGAGGGAGGTGGAGACGAGGGAGGAAAATTGAGTGGGTGAGAGGGAACAGAGGTTGTGGTGAAAGGAAAAAAGAGGAGGAGAGGGTGGCGGACATAGGGAGACACACAGTAAACTGAATAAAGAAATGATCAGACATTTGTAGAGGAGTGACAAGGAGATTGCCTGGGACACAGTTACATATCAGGATGAGGTCCAGCTGGTTGGCCACTTTGTGAGTCGCTAGGGTGCAGTAATTTCAGGTTTAACAAGGCCAATTGAGTCAGGAAGTCTGCAAACTGAGGTCTGTAGAGGTGGATGTTCAGGTCACTGATGATCACAAGCAGGCTGCTGTCATCAGTGAAGAAGGACAGTAACATGTCCAGCTCTTCAATGAAGTTGCCCAGCTGACCTGGTGGACAATATATGACAACAAAATAGATTTTGACAGATACAGTAATATCCCTCAGTCCCTGCAGTAAAAGTAACCTTCCCTCCCTGGAGGCTTTAACATTCTTTTTGAATTCACATCCATATGTTCAGATAGGTTTACCTTTACAGCCTCACACAGTGGAATATCCATCTACTCATGGAAAGAAGACAGAACAGGAAACATAGCATGCATACCAGTATCCACCTGTGACAACCACAATCCAAAACAGTGAACCCTTTGATGCCATATTCAAGATCCAGAATGGTAGATTCCTTGCCCTGGGGGCTGGTATTCAGATAATCGAGATTTCCAAATATGTCCAAAAGACAGGCCAGTCAGCCACAGCCAGTCATGGAAGAGGTCAGCCAGGCCTTGCTCCTTTTTGCCCATATAGACCTGAACCTCCTCTCTCAGTTTCCATAGTCTCTTCATGACCTTTGCCCTGGACAGCCACCTCAGCTCATAATGAAAGAGTATGTGCTAAAGGAATTCCAGCCACATCTACTGACTCTCCTGAATGAAGTGCATACGTCTTGTGCTTTAATATCTTCTGTATAACAGATGCTTGAATGTTCACTGGCATGTCTTTTGTTCTTTTAGCCACTGCGTTGTTTGACACAGGGACTAGGTCTTCTTTCTTGGCCGCTTCCTTACCCAGAAAAGAGATACATGCGCTCACCATTTTATAACGAGTCTCACGCAAGCTATATGCAAGATAACTTCACAAACATTCCATAGGACAGTTCACATAAGAAATCCACATACCTGTTCAAAGATAAAATAAAAGTACATGCAGTCAGCGTCACAGGTTCCAGCTCCGTATGCCCTAGTAAACCAGGCAAAATATATACTGTAAGTGCTGCTATCAGTGCTTGATTGAAACACATGGCCGTATACTAAAACTAGCCAGCTAGCTAAACTGGCTAGTTGATCAGCGAATTTTCCCGTTAATATATCAATACCAGTTACAGCCACGATATTACATTACAAAACAACACTTATGCACATTACAATCCAAATTCTACTGTTATACGTTGAAATAGTTCACGTTTTAACAACATTTAAACTAATTCGTTCTGGAGCATACTTAAAATCTGCTCGCCTCTCCCTTTCATCAGAAGGGAAGAAAAGGAGCCGAAGTGCGCTGACTTGAAGAACCAGCTGCGCGCTACCAAAATAAAAGTGCCTGTGCGCCTATGCATGTAAAACAAAGTAAAACTTCAAAAGGTAGTGGATTTCCGAACCCAGTGTAAGGTTTCAAAACAAATATATTAACCACACTTTGGTGAATATTCATTAGCTTATTTACCTCTGTTACATTCACCTCCCCTGAATTTCACCAAAATCCTGTCACATCCCCTGTGTGTAATACAGAACCCACAGAGAGTAAAATACCTACACTAGACTTGACTAGGCACAAACAAACAAGAGAATGCCATTCCCTACCTCAGCTATTCAAGCTACCTGCATAACAGGTTCAGAGGAAACAGAGGTTGATCAGGCCTCGGAACCTCCTAGAAAAAAGTATGATGCCTCATACGTCATACCATATTTGGCCCTGGTATGGACTGTCTAATAGTGACATGAATACTGAGAAGAAAACAAAATAAAAAAATGACACAATACATAAAACTCTAATGCCCCACTAAAGTAAGGATAGACTGAGTACGATTACCAATTGTCTTTGTAATTCCCTTGTAGGCTTCTATACCATAGATTCAATAAGGCGGTATACCGATTTAACCAATCTACCTGCCCATGTTATAACAGGTTTGTGTGCCTGCCTAAGATCTGGTGGAACTAAAGAAGCGTGAGGCTGAGAGACATGTGGCATAGAAGTGTCAGCAATGCTAGGAGCTGTGACAGGGACAGGGTGCACAGAGTCTTGGACAGGTGACGGAGCAGCAGCAGAACTGACAGTATCAAGGTGGTGCCCAAGCAAATAAACAGGGTATGCCTCACCCATGTCCAAAGCTTCTGACTCAGAGGTCATGTCAGTGACTAAGGCATGATTGGTCAGGGTCTGTGTTCACATAGTCCTCATCATTATCCATCTGCTCACCACCATCAGGGACTGGGAGATCAGCAGCATTGCCATCCATAGAAAAAATATCTGTGGGGAGTGGCAGGAAATTCACTTCCATTAGCAGGTTCTTGTGCACAACTCTGACATTTCCAGATGCATCCCTGATCTTATAAACATGGATGTCAGGATACACCCGATCTTCCCACTTGTCAGCAAGTTTCTTCTTCCCGCGTTCACTCTTGTTTGCTACTAGCACGCGGTCCCCAGGACTGAGGTAAGTACCTTTAATGTGCTTGTTGTACTGGCGGGCTTGATGCTGTTACTCAACTGAGGAATGCTTTTGAGCAATCTCCATGGCACTCCTGAGGCCAGAATGCAATGACTTTGTGTATGAGTCATAGTCAACGACATTGGGGTCCCAGAATGCCTGCTTGAACATGATGTCCACTGAAATTCTTGGGACATGGCCGAACATCAAGAAAAATGGAACATAGCCCATAGTCTTGTGCACGGTGGCATTGTATGCAAAGGTGAGGGACTGAATCTGTTGGAGCCAGTGCTGTTTCGCTCCAAGAGCATATTCCCCAGGGTCCGGTTGAATCTTTCCGTACCTCCATTCCCCATGGGATGGTATGTGGTGGTGTGGGATTTCGCCACACCAGACAGATGAAGTAACTATGCTATGAGGGCGCTCTCAAAATTGGTTCCTTGATCTGAATGGATCCTCTCAGGAAACCCATAGACACAAAAGATGTTATCCCAAAACTTCCTGGCGACCTACATCGCAGTCTGGTTGGCACAGGGGAAGACATGGGCCAACTTTGTAAAGTGGTCCGTGACCACTAGGACATCAACTGATCGCTGTTTGTTGTCTTCTGCTGACCAGAAATCCAAACACACCAACTGCATCGGGGCTGAGGTTCTAATACTCTCTAAGGGTGCATGGGCAGCAGGCTGTGTAGACTTCCCAAGAACACACTTTTGACAGCATTTCACATATTCCCGGATATCTGCCTCCATATCCGGCCACAAGAACCTCTTTCTTGCGAGAAGCAGCATCCGCACTTGTCCCTGATGTCCTGCCAAGTCATGAACACCCGTCATTGCTCTGTCCTGTAGAACCCGGGGTAACACATACTGAAACCTTTTTTGTTTTGTCATCGGGTCCCTTGTCACCCTATACAAGATGCCATCCATGACTTCCAGTTTGTCATATTGCTTGATCAGCTGGAGAACCTTCGTGTCAACACCATGCCTTTCCCTCCTCAATGGTCTTCTTTTCCGCAAGACAAAGGGCAACACTCTTGAAATGCAAAGGTCTTGCTGCTGAGCCTGCCGCAGCTCTTGTAAAAAGAAAACTGGCAAAGTGTCTTGACCTGCTGCCAGCTGCTGGATCTGCTGTGTCAGACTGATAGCCCTAGACTCTATGGCCAAATCCCAACTGCCATGAGCCTGGCAAAGAGCATCAATCTTTGCAGAGGCGTAAACATTCTTGGGCATTGGGTTCTGCCTCCTGCTCAAAGTAAGCTCAGACTGAGACTGGCAAGTGAGCTGGAAGACATCTTGGACAGATTCATTTTCAGTCCTGTCTGCTTCATTAATGAGGCGACAATAAGGTTCCTTCAACAGCCTCTGGCCCACAGGCCCTGCAAATGGATCTGGGCTCAGAGTGTCAGTGATGATGTTCTTCCTCCCGAAGATGCGCTTGATATCAAATGTATAGGATGCGAGCGTAGCAACCCAACGCTGCTCACATGCATCGAGTTTAGACTTTGTAAGGAGATAAGTGAGCAGGCTGTTGTCGGTCCACACTGTAAAACAATGGCCCTTCAACCAGTTGGAGAACGTCTCGCACCCACTCCACTTCAAAGCCATAAACATCAGCCTGTGTGCTGGATACTTCCACTGTGCTGCAGGTAGGGTCTGACAAAGCCAGACCTGCAAGTAGTCGGTCTGGCTTTGTCTCCCCCATGTGGGATCTGGGAAAGCACTGCGCCTAAACCATCCAATGAAAAATCCACGGAGAGGATGAAGGGCTCCTCAAAGTTCAGACGAGCCAACACAACACACTCCAACAGCTTTGTCTTCAGCATGTTGAAGGCAGCCTCGCATTCAGAAGTCCAGTCGGATGGTGTGAGTTTCCAAAATGTACCCTGACTCTTCCTGTCCCTAGCCAGCTTCCCTCTTCTCTTCTGTCCAGCTGTTAACGCAAACAAGGGCCTGGCAATAGATGAGCAGTTTGGAATAAAGTGTTGATAATAGAATATCATTCCAAGAAAGGACTTAATTCTCCGCACAGATGGGACACAGCCACCATCCTCCATCAGATTGTTAACCTGTATTTGAGTGATCACCTCCACCTTGGCAGGATCTGTTGCCACACCATGTCCATCTATGACGTGACCAAGAAATTTAACTGCCTTCCGCATCAGGTGGAATTTCTTAGAGGTCAACTTCACATTGTTCTCCTGCAACCTCTGGAAAATGATGTGAAGCCTTGCCAGGGCCTCCTCTTCCGAGGGTGCAAAGACAAGAAGGTTGTCCAAGTAACACAGAAGCTTTGTGAAGTTCAGGTCACCGAAAATTCCAAGCATCATCCTCATAAATGATGTGGGACTATTACACAAACCCTGGGGCATCCGGTTATACACATGCAATCCCATAGGCGTTGTGAAGGCAGTATATTTCTTATCCTCTTCGTGCACGGGGATGTTATAGAAGCCCGAAGTAAGGTCCATTGTGCTGGACAAGGTGTTGCCTCAAAGAACAGCTAAACATTCAGACTGGTGGGGTAATGGGTGAGCATCTTTTAAGGTTCTGGCATTTAGCCACCGGAAATCCATACAGATCCGCAGCCCGCCATCCTTCTTCCATACCATCACCAGGGGGCTAGCAAAATCACTCAGCAACTTCCTGATTATGCCCCTTTCCTGAGCGTGACATGGAATGGGTGTTTGTGTGCTCCATGTGAACCTGAGTCTACTGTGTTACCAAACGATCTAACAGGTTCACCAAGCTCTTCATACAATCACTGTCAGATTGGATGGAATTTCGGGGAAGCAGGGTGGGCATCAGAGCAGGCACAGGGGCAGGTGCTGGAGGCGCCCCTGAGCTCGCATATACATCATTCAATGGCACTGGTAGTGACACCTTGGAATGCACAGCTTGCCATACCACTTCTGGCTTGTATGACTGGACTGATGCGTGAGTCCTCTTTACCCACATTGACTCATCAAGTCTTTGTTGAATCTCCCGTGCCGACCACTGCTCAGCTGACTTCAACTGAAAGATGTTAACCAGAGAAGGATTGGGACAGTGTTGAATGAACATCATACAGACTTCGTGACTAGGGTCACTGACACTGCGGCCCCCGAAGGCACTCATCTGCCAGGTCTGTGGCCTTATTCAAGCAGATCCAATAATTCATCACAGTCTCTCCTGGTGTTGGGTGTGTGTTGTAAAAGTCTGCCAATGGCATGGTCGGACAGCACCTCTCACCAAAATGTTGCTTCAGAATGTCAAAGATCAGCGAAGGATTCTGAATGTGGTTGATGGATGGATCAGTGCGAAGTCTGACTTTGACGACGTCACTCACTTTACCCAGAAGTCTTGAAAGTATTTCCTGTGAATGCTTGTGAGATGGAATCCCCCTCTTCCTCAGGTATGCGGTCATGAGTGTCTCCCATTCATGGACTGTGTACTTGTCAGTGCCATCTCCTCTAAATATGGGTGGTTCCTTAGCATCAGACTGCATGACGAACCTTACACCTGGCAACGTCTTGTCTGCTGACTGGCTCTGTCAAAGACCCCCTGCACTGTTAGTGTCCTGTCTGCTGCTGCTGTGACTCGATTTGGGCCGGAGCTGGGAGGTTATGAACTGGCCTATTTGTTCAGCTAACCGTGTAATGACAGTGCCTAGATCTGGGCTCTGTTGTGTATGATGCTGCGCAATGTGGCCTGGGTCAGAGTGATTACTATAATGCGTGGAAGTGAGAACAGGTGTGTCCGCGCTGCCAACTCTCTTGACTGGTGTCTTGAACAAAACACCCCTCCCTGAACCAAGCTGGTTCCAAAAAGAGTCACTGACAGCAACACCGCTATCAGCACCACTCACTAAATAAGAATCATCCTCTGACATGATGAAAACAGTACACTTGCATAAAATAAAAAATAAGATGGCAATGTCCTGCCTTCAAATAATCAACTCCTTAACTGTCTCAACAAAAGATTACACACAAAAAATAAATTGAAAATATGATTAGTAATACAGAACAGAGGTCACAAGCATCCACTAAATGCTAATGTTACAATATAAATGTCCCCTGTTGTGGTTAACTGTAACAATGCCACCATAGTAGACATCCGCAGCTTCCCACGGCGACCGTTCCGAGGTCAATCCATCCATTGATCCATAAAATGTCATGGCACCATTGTAACATGTGGAACTGAGTCTGTCCCTTCGCCATTACATAAACCGCCAGGCCACTTGTGACTCCAGGACAAGCGATCTGTCATCGGGAGTCTACTGTAACCGTAAGTGATGTATACTGTTTTAAGGGTAGTCAGACTAGTGCTGTTGCTAGCTACGAGTTTGTTTGTTTGTGTGTTACCGCTGTGTGTTTGTCGATCCTTGGCTAGAATTTGCTAGTTTTGTCAATCTGGTTTTTAATCTCCATGCTTTGAAGTAGTATTGTTATAGTAGTATTGTTAAGTGGTACAGTTTTGGCGACGGGAAACCATTCATTCGTCAGAACTGTTGTTGTACTAATTAGACAAATGTCCTCAGCTGTGAACACAGCTCGCTTATTTTAAATACATAAGTAGCGCTGACGAGGAAATACAAAACTACAAACCCGTCTCTCTCCTCCCGTTCCTATCTAAAACCCTTCAATGAGCCCTTTTCACCCAGGTCTCTGCTTTTCTCTTCTAGAATGACTTGTTGGACTCCAATCAGTCAGGATTCAAAACCGGCCACTCCACTGAAACGGCCCTCCTGTCTTGTTGACACCTTGCGGACGGCCTCCATGTCGTCAGCCCTCATCCTCCCAGACCAGTCCGCCGCATTTGACACCATGAACCACCAGATCCTCCTGTCCACCCTTGCTGAACTGGGCATCAACGGTACTGCACTTCACTGGTTCGAGTCCTACCTCACAGACAGATCATTTCAGGTATCCTGGAGGGGAGGGGAGGGGAGGCCAAGCCCCACCGGCTAACCACTGGGGTACCCCAGGGATTGATGCTTGGCCCCCTCTTCTCTCTATATACAACTGCTCTGGGTCTGATCATCCAGGCACATGGCTTTTCCTACCGCTGCTATGCTGATGACACCCAGCTCTACCTCTCGGTCCAACCTGAGGACCTCACTGTCTCAGCGTGGATCTCAGCCTGTCTTTCAGATATCTCAGCCTGGATGAGGGAGCACCACCTTCAACTCAACTTATCCAAGGCTGAGCTCCTAGTGAGCCCACACAGCCCGATGATCCAGCACGACATCACCGTTCAGCTAGGCTCAATGACACTGACTGCGTCCAGGTCTGCAAGGAACCTGGGGGTAGTGATTGATGACCAGCTGAAATTTACTGACCGCATCACTACAACTACCAGATCATGCAGATTTGCGCTGTACAATATCAGGAAAACCAGGCCCTACCTATCTGAGCATGCTGCGCAGCTCCTTGTCCAGGCACTGGTCATCAAGACTGGAATACTGCAATGCTCTCTTGGCCGGCCTACCTGCATGCACTATCAACCTTCTGCAGTTGATACAGAATGCAGCTGCATGTCTGGTTTTCAACCAACCAAAAAGGGCCCATGTTACACCCCTCTTAGTCTCACTCCACTGGCTCCCTGTAGCTGCCCGCATCATGTTCAAGGCCTTGATGCTTGCGTACAGGGTGACCAATAGGGATGGGCGAATCGATACTGCAGGATCGTTACTTCAATACTCACAAGCTACTCAATTGGTATCTATTCCTTTAAATATCGATAATTATATACATACAAAACGTGGTTGGCTGCATCACTTCCAAACGTTTTCAGTACTTTTGTACAATGTTTGTGCCAAAACAGCTCTGATCCTGACATATTTAGCTGGCCCGTGTCACATTACCTATGTGGCATGAGAACCAAGCGCACAGCCGCACACTTCCGCATCAAACTTACGCGAGAATGGCAGAAAGGAAACGTAGCGTGGTGTGGTGCTACTTTTCACCTGTGAATACAAATACAGCAAGATGCACAATTTGTGACAAGAAAGTGCCACACAGCAGTAACCTCTTCAAACATTTAAAAACACACCCTGAAAGTTATAAGGAGGCTGAGCAAAAATGAGAAGATACCCAAACATGAGTCTCCTGCACCACCCTCTGTCTGACAAAAGACGTTGCAGGAGAGTTTTCAGAGAGGCAAAGCATATCCAGGTACAGGTAGCACTGTTATTACCTCTGCCAAGAAAGTGGCGGAGGTTGTGTGTCAGGGCTCAGGCAAGGACTCAAGCACAGACCCAAGAGCTTCAGGTTCCAAAGAGCTTTAATAAAGATGTCAGGCAAAGTAGCAAAACCAGAACAGGCAGTGTTGGTAACAGGCAGGCAGTCCGTGGGCAAACCAGGGTCAAAACAGGAACAGGCATGGTCGGTAACCAGGCAGGCAGACAATCAGAGCAAGACAGCGAGCAGAATCACGGTCAAGGTACAGGCAGGAACAACAACGGCAAGACTTACAGGCAAAAACACAGCAGGAACGAAACAGGAGAAACACTGCAACGATCTGGCAAACAAGACAGAGACAAGCAGGGTTGATATAGGGCTGGGCTGATGAGGTGATGGGAAGCAGGTGTGCAGGCAGGCAGGTGAAGATGATCAGGTGGGCGGAGACAGGGCGGAGAGCAGGGCAGGTCTGGAACACAAGGAAAAACAAAAGCACATGGACACAATGACAGATGGGGAGAACATAAACACAACAGCTAGGGGGCCGGAGTACTGACATGTTTTTGCCGTGTCTGTCCAAATTCCTACACATCATCATCACAATCATGAGGGTAATCAGAATAAAAAATATAACTATATTATGACAATTAGAATTCAGCTTCCCTTTTGTAATGGGAAACCTTAATCCTTTTCAGATGATTCCCAAAGAGCCTGAGACATCACAAGGAGCCTAGCCAAGATGATTGTTACAGACTTGCAACCTGTTTCAATGGTTGAGGATGCAGGTTTCCATCATTTTATGAAGGTGGTTGATCCCCGCTACAAAATCCCTGGTAGGAAATCCTTGATGTCTAGTGAAATTCCAAAGCTATAAGAGCAAGTCAAAACAACATTGAAAGACTCCATAGAATCTGCAACCAGTGTGGTTTTAACAAGTGATATGTGCAGTTTGTGAATGAACGAATCCTTTTGAACGAATCTTTGAGGTGAACTGAGTGTACTGAATCCCTGGTCTAAAAGATTCGTTCCCTCCTCTTTGCAAACATGCGCGCTGATTAGCTGGCATAGCAGGTATAACTCTCCCTCCAGTGGATATTAGATATGTGGTCTGTCCATGAAGCAGCCTATCAAAACTATATCAGCAGTATGTTCATGGCAACAACTAGCCAATGGCTGAAATGCTAAAACTCTCGAAGCACCTCCCACTGGCTATCTCGGCACAGTTGACGATGTGGGACAATGCCAAAGATCCGGTGACTATGAAGACTCTAAACTCCCCCTACTGACCCGATGAACTGTTGACAAGTTCCTCAGTTCAGCAGTTCCTTTGGACTCAAAGGACCCGATGAACTGTTGACAAGGTCCTCAGTTCACCAGTTCCTTCGGACTCAAAGGACCCAATGAACTGTTGACAAGTTCCACAGTTCACCAGTTCCTTCGGATTCCAAAGATTCACTAACTATGAAGACCTGGTGACTACGTGTTGCCAGAATCGCTAGTTCTCAGTATAGCAGGCTTGGGCTACATCCACCATTGACTGTGACGATGCAAAAGGAATCAGAGCACATCCGTGACATTATTATAGGAATTAAAAATATTAAATATTATTTTGCTCATCTACCTGGAATATTATTTTATATTTTTAGCAGTAGCATATTTTAGGTGCACACAATGTATCGCAGTTCTTGTTTATCACAACTGCAATTTTATGTAGGCTACGATGTATTTAATGTTGACATCACATTTCCTTTTAATATAAATAAAGTCCTTATTAATAAATACTGATAAATCAACATAGTAGGCTACAAAACAAAACAGAAATGTGATGCATAAGCCTATGCATCACATTTGCTGCGTACTATGTCTACATTAACAACAAATAAAAATACAACATCACTGACTAGGCCTACAAGTATATTAAAATGGTTAGATCAAAACTTGTAAAACGAAGTTTTTCGCTTCGGATATAAGCGTGGCTCTTTCTTCTTCAGTGCTTTTCTTTTTTAGTTTTAGCAAATGACATGTACTTCAGCTATTATACGCGTTAAAATGTGGGGTTCTATTACCTTCCTAAAGACGAAGTATACTTTGCGGCTACATGATTGTTTGAATAGCATGGTGCAGTTTCACGTAATGAATATTAGGATTTAATTATTATTAATTTCATTGACATTTGGTTTCACACATGCTATTTTGCTGCACAGCAGGCTAATAATGGACATGATGTTTGGAACAATGTAGAGTAACTATCTGAACTCCTCACAAAAATATCTGATGACTGGGACATTACCAGCAAGGTCCGTGCTGTTATTACAGACAATGGAGCTAATATGGTCTCAGCTGTGCAGAAAACCCACTGGAAACACATTCCGTGTTTTTCACACACCCTCAATTTAGTTGTGAAGGACTCCATTAAGGCTGACAGGAGTTTGGAGTTCTTTACAAAGTGTAACTCATTATGTAAAAAGATAGCTTGCTTGCTTCACATTATTTCTGTAAAAAACTGGACTATTTTTTACATTTATTAGCAAAAACATTTTTATTTAATTGTACTCATTTATTTTCTTTTGTAATAAATTTGATATTAATGGCCGGTATGTGTCATGTAATTTGCCTTTAAGTGTAATGATCTTGTTTTTTCTAAAAATGACCATTATTTTGAAAAATCATATTCCCATTTAAGAAATGATCAGTATCGGTATCAGCAGGGGCACTGTAAGGGGGGGAAAGGTTGGGACGATTCCAAGGGCCCCAAGCAGACAGGGGCCCTCAAAGATTCTACCATATATTTTTGTTACATATATATAGGGGCCCATTACATTAACCTTTCAGGGGGCTCAAAAGTCCTACCGGCGCCCCTGGGTATCAGTATCGTTAAAATTGTAACAAAAAGTATCGGTATGGTATTGAATTTAAAAAGTTTGGTATCGCCCATCCCTAGTGACCAACAAAACTGCACCTAAGTACCTGAACTCACTGCTGCAAGTTGGTACCTCGCCTGGCCAACCTTTGGAACTTTGTCATGCAGTACTTCTAATATTGTTGACTCTGTATGGTTTTTCGCTTGTGTTGTATTGTACCTCACTTGTAAGTCGCTTTGGATAAAAGTGTCTGCCAAATGAATAAATGTAAATGTTACCCTCTGTGTTGTGTTGATAATGACAAAAGAGCTGGGTTTTGCAGTGAGTCTGTATTTATTGGCGCAGTCCAGCCAGTACAGGTTGCAACCCTGTATGCTCTCTGCTCAAGGCTGTTCAAAGATAAAATAAAAGTACACGCACTCAGCGTCACAGGTGTCAGCTCCGTATGCCCTCTCTCGTTCATCAGAAGGGAAGAGAACGAGCGGAAGTGCGCTGACTTGAAGAGCCAGGTGCGCACTATCAAAATAAAAGTGCCTGTGCGCCTATGCACGTAAAACAAAGTAAAACTTCAAAAGGTAGTGGATTTCCGAACCCACTGTAAGGTTTCAAAACAAATATATTAACCACGATTTTGGTGAATATTCATTAGCTTATTTACCTTTGTTACATTGACAATAGCTACCTAGCTAACTGATCAGCTGTCTTATCCCGACCATTACTCGCTGAATGGTTGCCGGCGAGATAATCATAATATTTAAGTTAGTTGAAGAGAAACCAGACTCTTATCTGTTATTCCCGTGACTTAAAATCTCCCGATATACAGCAATTACTGCTTCCACGTTGGCTGCCTAACATTAGTCGTTTTACTATCAAAACACTGTCTTTTGACGTTTTCTTAAGTGCACTACAAGAACTCCCTCGGTTTCAAGTTTTCTGTGGGTGTTTTCATTCAAGTTGTCTTTTGACTTCGTTCAACTTTAGACTTTCGTCGCTTAAAATGTCCCCACACAAACCACACTGAGGGTGTTTGTATGAGTTTTGATGACACCGAAAGAAAGAAATTCATCCTTTTGCATGTCAACATGATGAGGACTCAACTCTGACTGGGGTTGTCGTAATGAATGAGACGCAGTACTGCAGCTGACTGGCCGCAGCCCGTCAAAACCCACACTAAAACGCTATACGGCACAAGAACCCGTGGAATATAGCGAACATTCGCTTCATGTCATGTTTAACAACACCTGCAGCTGTACCAATAATATGCCACGGGTCCTCGTGCCATAACGCGATTACAAAACGGATCGATAGTTCGTTGAACTTTCTACTTAAGTTATATAGCTACATAAGGTAGAAACAGAGACCGAATTTAAGTTTAACTGATTGCATGAAACATCATTCCGCTAATTAAAGTATGCACCTAGCTTGTTTCGACAGTTTTTTATAGTAGTGTATGAATATGATTGGCTCCGCTTTGGGTATTTTTAGTTACTGCGCGAATGATGTTTCATGCAACCAGTAAAGTTGTTGGACTAGCTCAGCAGCTAGGAGAAGTTAGCCTTATTAATCACGCAACGATTTTTGATGTGCAGTGACATTAAAATGTACGAAAATTCAGTTTACCCGTGGTATATCAGGGAATATTGTCACATCTTGAACGCATATTGTCCAATAGGAACAGTGGGTCAGAACGTTTTAAAGGGGAATATCATGCGCCCAACAACACACACAACTGTGGAGTTCTGGCTGAACAACACGGTCGAGAAAATGAAATCGCACTGAGCGCAGTTTAATTCTGTGTGATCAATTCAGTTGCAAAAGCATAACTATAGATGTCCCCAACGGTGTGGCGACCCATCAGAAACGCCACCCACAGTTTAAGAAACGATCTAGATGCATATAAAATGTTTTTTTTTTTTTGTTGTTTTGTTTTTTTAGACCAGTGGTTAATAAAGAAGCGCTTCCTATTTAAAACGGTTTCCCCCTTGAATGTCCCTATATTTTGAATCACTGACATATCTTGAAAAGTGACAATCAATTTAAAGATGTTTAAATCCCCGTTTATCCCCTGTTTATCAAGAGGTGGAAGTCGCATTGGTCCATGCTTACACATTTGTAAGCAAGGTACTTGTACCTTTGATCATGCCAAAGCCAATTTCCTGTTCTGTCATTATTCTGTCGGTTCATATTACAGGCAGTACAAACACTTCACTCATCCTCTTATGTCCAAGGAGTATGAAATTCAGCAACTGATGGCGACTAAATATACTCATGTCATATACTGGCGTAACTATCGACGGTGCGCATGTAGGAAGGCGATTTTTTGCTGCTTTACTCTGCGCTCACACCGGCAGCGACGACGAGCGACAAAGCGGCCGGAAGTCATTCATTTTCAATGGTCGCTGGGCGATTCTCAGCGACATGGCGAATGGCGTGTCCTGGCGACGCGATCGCCGCGATTTGGCGACGAAAAAAAAAGTTAAGCCAAATTCAACTTTATGCAAATAAGCAGCGACAGAGTCGAGCAACGGCCAATCAGGGCGGAAGTGTTCCGCTTATATTCTTTCGCTGTGAACGAAAGAATATAAGAGGAACACTATAAACTTTAGTGCCTATAGTCGCATTTTAGTTCCCATAGCGGCGATTGCGAATGCTACTTTGCGGTCCATGGCGAAACGGTAGTGTTCAAAGCAAGATCACACTCTTTATAGGAAAATAAATTCCCCCCAAAACATATTTTTCAGTGGGAATGCACCTGATTTGTGGGTTCTGTGGTGGAAAATTTTTGACTAAGTGTATACCCCATATGTAAATTATGAGTATTGCCACTTTCACCCCACCAGAGAAAAGCAGAGCTTGACGATTGACGATTAAGCTTGTTGCATGGTGGAGATAAATTATTGCCAGCAGACGTCATAAGCATTGCTAATAGACGTCGGTGTATTACTATTATCTCTTGAAGGTTACAAGCATTGCCGAGTGTTGATGTCAGTTTTTGTTTTTAACCACAGAATTGACATATTTCAGACAGTATTGTATATCAATTACTATATCAACCACTTACTCTATCCCTACTGTGCATGTGGAGGTCTGGAAGGGTATAAGGAAACCAGAAAATCCATTATGTTAGCCTTAAAGGAATCCTATTGTACTTTGTATGCATTTGAGCAGAGACAGAGGGAGGGGGGTCGAAGGTGTGCAGGAGACTGTGGGAAGGTATGTAGCAGTGAGATATCATGACGTAGAGCCGAGAGGGAGAGAAGAGAACAATTTTATGTGTGTGCCGTAAGTTACAAAGTAAGGCCTGTTGTGTTGTCCGGACAGTGCCCAGGAGATGGACCGTGAGCGTAGGATAGAGAGGAATCGGACTCTGGGGGTTTGATCAGTACTATTGAGGTGGAAAATGTGACAATTTGTATATCCACATGCAGTAAATCCATGTGCAGTTCATAAGCATTGCCAGTAGATGTTAGGGTAAAGCAGGTAATTAGTTATTTTTAAGGTGTGTGAACCTTGGAAATAATGTAAAATTAAGGCAGGATATATATTTTTTAAAAAGAAGACAGAAGTGTGCTGATGTACCACAGGGGCATGCTGGAGGGGGGAGAGATAACAGGAGAATGTGGTGGCTGTGAAGAAGTAACAATAGTGTACAGAAAAGATGGAGTGACTTTAAGGGAGGAGTTTGAGTCTCATAAGCAAGCATTGCCAGTGGGTTACATTATGTTAGGGTTATTCTAGGTTAAAGTCGATAGTCAATTATATTGTTTTAGCAGCCAAGGCAGATATGGAGCTGGAACAATAGGTTTCTGTTTGAGTCAGGGGGCATGTGACAGAAGCCAAAATAATGTTGCTTCTCTTGGTGCAGATGCAGATCTTCACTTCTCCTGGTGTCTTGTGTTAGGCAAGGGGAGGAGGTATCAGGCGTATCCCTCTGACCACTGTGAGGAAGTTTTCATCTTGTTCAGCAATGACGTTTTGTGTATAACAGGAGGAGCTAGGGGAAAGTAATAAAAGAGAAAAATGTATGCAGATCAAAGGGGTGGGGGCTTGCTTTGGGGGGTGTGAATGAATGAGTGATTGGGGAAGTGCTTGCGAATGCATATACACCTGTTGCTCCGTGGACCAACCCGGTTTACTGTATGTGATTGATCACCATATGCAATAAACCAAAACGATCGATGTAAATTACGTTAAATGCTCATGACACATCACAGCTTTTGTGAGGTCTGTGTTCTAAACGTTATTGTTCATTGCACTCAACCTAACCTGAAAGTTTATTCTCAGTAATTTAAATCGATTTAACTAAATTTAGCTCCGTTTTGTAATTTGAATTGTTTAACACAAGCTATAATTTGAAACATTTAAGAGAAAGCTTTGGGGTTACCTGCCACTTATTCAAATTGCCATCCTTGTTATTTTGAGCATTTAAAATAATTTAAATCGATAAATGCCATCCTTGTTAATTATACAATCTCACGTTGTCGCTTTGGCAAGCACACAAACTACAGACAATCTGCGCTGTTTCGGAGCATAATCATTTATTTACGATTGGTGTCAATTATTCTGTGAATTATTTGTTTTATTGTTAATCAAGGAGGATAAAGGGGAACAGGCTGAAAGTAATGATAGATTTAAAGGTAGTGTTTCCGCTTCCCCTGTTTCCAGCTCACCCGCAGCCACTGAAAAACATACGGGAAAAAAACCTAACGCCACATACCAGGGATAGCCGTTATTGCGCTAAAATAGCTGTGCATACATCGCGATGGCTATATCGTGCATCCCTACTTGAGAGTAAGAAAGGCTAAGATGTAGTGAGCAAAGATGAATTTAACATTATAGCTTTGCCTCTGTCCTAACCAAATATAAATGATATCACTACTGTTGTAATCACAATAAAAACAAGAACAGTTCCAATTTTTCAAATGAACATTATCCAAGGAATTTAGGTTTCTTATATCGGCGAAAATTTTACTATCGGAGTTCTGAATGACAATTTTTTGCAATATCGGGCCGATAGTTCTGTGCATCTAGAAAATACGAACATACAACTCCACGATGAATACAGCAAAGACGATGTAGCCTAAATATAACATGTCAAGGGCTAGCCGACCCAGACACTAAACCGCCCCGACCACTGTCAGCCCACCACAACGCGAGACCAGGTAGGTAGCAAAGAAAAACTTTCAAGTTGGGGTTAACTTACACACACACCAAAAAAAAAAAAAAAAACCCCCCACACACACCCCATTACTGACAGCACACCCTGGAGTCACCCCCTCTGCCTACTCTTCCCACTGTAAGCCCCAGCAGAACCGTAACCCTCCCCCCAATGGATAGTGCCCCCCACAGGTAAGTGTACACACCAAATCCACAGCACACAGTGGTCCTTCACACCTTCATGCTCAGGCAGTAAGCAAACACTGCAATTCCCCTCACAA
The DNA here is from genome assembly GCA_019176425.1 of Megalops atlanticus. Taxonomy (NCBI): domain Eukaryota; kingdom Metazoa; phylum Chordata; class Actinopteri; order Elopiformes; family Megalopidae; genus Megalops; species Megalops atlanticus. The sequence goes on from CM032878.1 coordinate 47,103,009, forward strand.
GCTGCAGTTGGCGCCACCCTCTGGCTGGGGGTGAGCCAGTCCCGACACGGGGCTGACCAAGTGGGGGTCACAGGCTGCCACCGGGAGCGCTCACACATTCAGACGCACACGTATATAGAACAGGCGTTGCTGCTGATCACCTTCTTTCCAGCAGCAACGCCAAAAAAAATAAGTCTAACAGGAAAAAAAGAATCCCCCCCAAAAAAACACCCTCGTGTACCATAAAACAGAGTCCTTTGCTGTCCGGACGCCAGGCTCCACGTAGTCGTGCTGCCGGGTGGAATTGCGCTGCCTCTCCAATCCGATCCCTCGCCGCACTCTGCAATCCCTACGAACGCGAAGAGGAAACTGAGAAGCCAGCGGAGCCACCCCTGGTCCCACACACACACACACACACACACACACACACACACACACACACACACACACACACACACGCCTCGTGCGGGACGAAATGAAATACTTTCCTTACGGGAAGCAGGGCGGACGCTCCTGCTATTTGCGCCAATCGACCAGCCAGGCAGCAGCTTCTCCGCGGCAGGTCTGCGTTCAGCAATCTTCCTTTTCCCCGGCTCTCTGCTGCGGCGACGCTCCGCCCTGCCGAAGTCCCGCACGAACACAAACACGCAACCACAACCGAATAAAGGAAACCCCGAAAACAAACAAACGTAAAGAAAAAACAAAAGAAAAAACTCAAAAAGCAACTCAATAACCGCCAAGACAGAGCGCTCCTCACGCACTCCTCCTGCTGCTTTCTCCAGGCGGCTGTCCCCCTTCTCACCCCAACTGCCTGCCTTTTAAAGGCAGCAAAGCTCCCCTACACGCCCCGCTCACAGGTGCCCGGCGTTACTCGCTCGTTTATTCCATGATTGAATAATTGCTGTGCCGCGACCACATGCAACTCCCCAGGCTGCCCAAACCACCGCCCGACATATATTTATAATATTTATTAGTATATACATTTTTATTAGAAAATTGATGCATCTCCTGGTCAATACATTTGTAGCCCACTTCGTCAAAACTACGTTCAGCAACGCCCACAAGCTGGCTGCAGCAAGCAACAGCGACAAAGTCGCTGCCGGTGTGAGCACAGGGTTATTATTATAGGTAGGCCCTCTCGCACATTGACTATTTCATACAGCTTTCAAAGTAACCATTCAACGATATAACTGGAGTTAAAGGTAATTATAATAGCTATATATCACCCTCCCACCTTGTGTATTACACTTACGGTTTTGAGTCATAGCCTGTTTTTTATGTATTTTTATTTGTCCTTATTGAAATGTTCCAAAACTGCAAACTGTTTTATTAAAAATAAATACCATTTCTACCCACTACTTATTTAATCTGGTTGCTTTCTTCTCAAAGTTACGAAGGAAGAAGGCTTGCTGGGAAATGCTAATTTGCTCCCTGACCCTGTCATTTGTGATAACCTGCGTGGACGTGGTGACGTTAATTTTTCGGAGTGTCTATTTGCACCCTGGGTATTAATAGTGGAATGAAGGCTATTCTTCTGTTTACAACCAGCTCCAGAAAAGCATAACATTGCGTGCCTGGTTGCACGTCACTTCATTATGTAGGTGGAAAGCTTCATCTCTAACAGTAGATGGCGCTGTCGATGGCCGATCGTATACCTGCGACAGGCGCCAAAAGAAAATTCAAAATTCAACGGTGATGGTATGTGGCTCCCATACTTTTGCGGACCTGTGTCGAACTTGGAGGGACGTGCGAACAATACAAGGTAGGTTACAGTAAACAAAAAACATACACTTTTCCAGGCTGTTTTCCCAATGTCTGTATAATTGAAATTGATTCAAGAGACGTGCTAGCAAGAAAGCTAGCAGCCTGGCGCTCAGTTGCTGTTACACTCGCCTCCTAATCCGAGGTGCTGTGAGTTCTGGGTTCGAGTCTGGGCAGGATGCAGGGCTGAACTGCGCGGTAGACACAACGCAGTTTATCGTTACATGCAAATAACACTTAACCGGTAAAAACACCAGCTCATTTGAACACACCATTTAGACTAGAAAGATAGCCACATTGTAATCATGGTAAATGTTAGCATTATTTGGACAAATGGGCTTGGATATGTCATATTTTTTAACATATCCTACAGTTTGTAGAAATACTCTGCTGTTTTGCCATGTAGTTCTATTCCTTACTGTAAAATTCAATTCAATTCAATTCATTTTTATTTATATAGCGCTTTTTACAACACAAGTTGTCACAAAGCAGCTTTACAATGATCCCAGGCCTGAGACCCCCTGTGAGCAAGCCTAAGGCAACAGTGGCAAGGAAAAACTCCCTAATAGGAAGAAACCTTGAGCAGAACCCGGCTCAGAGGGCTAGCCCATCTGCCCATCTGCAAACTAAAAACGTGTAGACAGTTAACACTACCATCTTAAAGCGAATTAACATTACCAGCTAGTTTGGCTGGTTGAAGGTGTGTTTTCATTTGATTTTTGATTATTTAGCTGGTTATATCAACTGACCAGTTCAAACCACAAACCAGCATGTTTTCCAGAGATTTATTCTGGTAAAACGAAAAATGGTTTTACCTCAATTTTAGATGTCCACAAGATGGAGGCAGCTATGTAACAGTAACTGTGGTGCAATCTTGTGTTTCAGATAAAAGATGAAGAAAAAATTCTTCAAAGACAATCAGTGGTAAGTAATCCAATGAGACATTGCTTAAGCAACCTTTTTATTCACAATACACAATCCATGTTAGTATGGAGAGTAGTCTAGCTTGTATTTTATATCATGTTGAAGTTTTCTTGAAGATTGGCTTAGAAATAACAAAAGTTGGAAACACTTGGTCTCTAAAATGAACCATAATGCCTAGTGGTCAAATAAGAATATTTATCAGAGTTTGTTTACATTAAACCCAAATTCACAAAAAACATGAAACCACTTAAATCTTAAGTTTATTTATTATCTAGCATATTCACTATCTTTCTGCACCATGTTTTCACTTAATTGATAACATATACTGAATACAACAATATTGTTTGGCTTCCCATTTTTCATGAATTGAAGTAAAAGATATCAGATTTCTTCTGTACACATAAAAGTCTTGGGCCCTGTTTCTCACAAAATTTGTTCACCAGTTTGTTCAAATCTGTGTTGGTGTGCACTTCACCTTCTACAAGATAATCCATTCACCCAACATGTTACTTATCAAGATATGATTGTTGATTGTTACACTGATGTCCCTTGGACTGGTCACAATAAATGTGCAGTTTTATCACAGACAGTGCCAGTGATGTCTTAAGTTTTGAGGGAGTCTGTAATGCAGATTGCAAGAATATCCACCAGAGTGGTTATCTGTGAACGGAATGTACAGGTGAAGAGCTCACTAATACTGATTCTTACCACATTTCTGAACAAATAAACATTTTGTGTGCATAGAAGTTGTAAATGTTTTACTTCAACTCATGAAAAATGGGAGCGAAAAGTAATGTGTTGTGTTAATGTTTTTGTATAATAGGTTTGTGTTAATGTTTAGGTATAATAGATGCTATTGAGATGTAGGAGGTTTCATGATTTTCCATGAGTTTGTGAATTTGAGTCTTTCCAGACTCTTGGATATTCTGTGCCCAGACACAGATTTGTTTTGCATTGAGAAACCATGAACATCTGACCCCTTATTTCAGATCTTCACTGAGGTTCCATTATTTTTGTTTCCAATGTGTCATGTGTAGGGTACATAACAAAGAATTATTAGCACCAGAAATCCTGAAGACCCTCTCCTGCAAAAATCAACTTTTTAACCTTTCAATAAGTCAACTGATAAATATTCTTATTCACTGCTCTTCATGTCTTGAAAAAAAATGGGCACTAATGGGCCGACCTTTTAAAAAACTGTTCTTGGAGAGAAACTCTGGTCAACAAACGACCTAGGGTCTATTAAAAAAGCGATTTTAAAAAAGCGATTTACTTAGATGTAGCGAAGCTGCCCCCAAAGGCTATATGCTATGTTATTCAGTTGTAAATGCATATTCCGGTCGTACTCAAAACTGCACCAATTGACATCTGTCATGGTCTTGGCTTTTGTGTATTTAGTTCTTGTCTTGGAGTCTTAGTCTGGAGTAGTCTTGTGTCCCCCTTGCTGTACTTCAGTTTCCTGTTGTCACCATGTGCTTTTGTTTACTTTCTTGTTTCTCTTGTTCACACCCCTTGTGTACTTCCTGGTTTGTCATGTGTTCTCTTGTTTACTTCCTGTGCTCCTCGCCTTCATGTACCATGTGCCTCTGTCATTTCCTGTTTCCATGTCTTAGATCTTTAGTTTCACCTGTGTTTCGTAGCCTTGATTGTCTACTCACCTGTGTCCTGTTCTCGTTTAGCTCTTTATTTAAACCCCTGGTTTTGTTCTGTTCTTTGGTTAGTCATTGTGTTGTAATATCACTGTGCTGTCCTGCTGTGTATGCTTGTCTCAAGTAGTAAGTAATGTTTGCCTTGGAATCTAAGAACCTTTGTGTGTGTTGTCTGAACCCATTTGCTTTTGAATATCCTGTAAGCATTGTGACAGTTGCCAAGCATAATTGAATATTGAATGAATTTTTTTACCCATAATTTGAATATGAAGCTCATTTCCCTCATTACTTGTGGCCTTCATCTTGTTATTGTCAGGGATGCGGGGTGAGGACTCACACGCAGACCCGGAGGTGAGTGGCGGAGTGACTTTATTAAAGCCCCAAAACAGGAGCAGACGAGGACAGGGTCAAAGACAGGCAGGGTCAAAACCAGGGAAGTCAGTCCAAAAGCAAACAGAGAGCAAGCACGTGGTCTGGACAGGCGAGGGTCGGCAACGGGCAGGCAGGCAGCGGAGCAACCAGAACAGAGCGGCAGGCAGAGATGAGATCCGAAGGCCAGGCAGGGGTCACAAACTGGGCAGGCAGGTCCGGAGCAGGGCAGACGAGAAGCGGGGAGCGAAGTCTGGGAAGGGGCAGAACCAGGGAGACCGGCAACAGGGAGCTGGGGCAGAACCACGGGCAACCCAGGCAGCCGAAGCAGAACGGCAGGCTGGACCGGGGCTGAGCAGGCGGGAAGCAGGGTCTGGACAGGGGCAGAACCGGGCAGGCCGGCAACAGGGAGCGGAGGCAGAACAGCTGGCGGCCCAGGCCGCCGGAGCGGAAAGGCAGGCGGGTGCCAAGGAGACAGGAGCAGACCAACACAGACAGGGAAACACAAAGACAGGACGAAACAGAAAACAGACTGACAGAACTTACGTGACAGAACAGCGGGACAATACAGAGACCCAGGGCGGGAGAAAGAAGACCGCTGAGAAAACTGGTAACAAATGGCAAGGACGAAGCAGAATACTGAGACGAACTGGCAACAAGACAGAGAAAAGCAGGGTAAATATAGGGTAGGGCTGATGAGGCGATGGGAAGCAGGTGTGCAGGCAGGCAGGTGGAGATGATCAGGTGGGCGGAGACAGGGCGGAGAGTGGGGCAGGGCTGGAACACAAGGAAAAACAAAAGCACATGGACAGGGGAAGAACACAAACACACAGCCAGGGGGGCGGAGCACTGACAGTTATAGTTTGCAGATATCTGCTGTACTTTTTTACTTTGTATAATAGCAACAGCTAAGCCACAAGACGCTAATGTAATTAAATACCGGGGGGGTTGTTGTCACATGTAGATAGTACATGCCTACCTTGGAGTCCTGTCAGAAGAATCCTCCAAGCGACTGTTTGTTCAGTGTGCCATTGTGAATTTTTGGATCAAGTCTCAGTACACTGTCTGGGACTACAAAAAGTTAAAACAGTTCTGTAGTCAGTAATGCAGACTTAATTGTGCTCTTATTGACTTTTTTGTGAGTAGGTGTTTTGAAGAGTATCACTGGATTTTTCTGCCAGTGTGCAGACATGGACACTGGTTCCTTGTTGCTGCCAATGTGGAACTCGACAGGTCTACATCATGGACTCCTTACCAGGTCCTGCAAGAGAGCGACAATTCATGCACTAAAGGTATGGCTACTCCTTTTGGTGGTGTAACATTAGTAAAGCCAGTAAGTTGTTTCACTAATGTTTGTCTCTTTAAACCATCAGAAAGTTCATGAAGGAGAGAGGCACCTCAACAGGGGAGTGTCTGGATGGATGGACCTTACAGAAAGTTCCAGTTGCCAAACAGCAGGATGGCTCAAGCTGTGGCCTGTTTGTGCTGATGGAAAGTATTGTTTTTAAAAGCACATACTTGTTTGTGGGTTAAAGCCACACAAATGTGAGGCATGAAGTGATTTTTTTTTTTTTTTTTTTTTTTTTTGTGTGTTGTCTTTCAGAATGCTGAGGCCCTGCTCAAAGATGCTGACCCTGCAGTGGTCCAGCAGGAACATATGTCTGGTCTCCAGGGTTATATCAAAAGGATTGATTGGAGCACAACCACAGAAGTTGTAAACTTCCTGCCTTTTTTGAACTGCTTCCTTTGTTTGTTGTACTGTAGTTTTGTTATGTTAAAGTTTCAAGGTTGATTTGACCTGCATTTGACTAAGTACTTTGGTTATGTGACATTTGTGATAAGAAATGATTTTATGGCTAAACGCACATTCAGTGCCTGCAGCAAAAGGCCTTAACGTGAAAGCTTCTTTGCCATGGTCATCCAAAAAATGACTTGTTATAGGTAGAACTACACTAGGCATTCTGGGAGTTTTTAGCATTAGTGGTATAAAGCAATTTCCACAAATATCTATACATCAAAAAAGTAAAAGATGGAAATATTTGTGTGCTTATACAGTACAGTTATCTGTGTATACAGTATATTGTTTATAAGCCCAACAAGCTGTGGCTTACAGATTTTAAGTTAACATTGACTGGGACGTCCCAGTACTTAATATGTCCCATTTGTGAAGCACAGCATACTACAACTCAGGAATGGGGTTATTGTGGCAGTACAGCACTCAGGTGTACAAATGGCTACTTAGGATGTACATTTATTGACAATTCAATTTGATGCAGCACAAGAGAATGTTAACATGAAAAAAGCAGATACAGTAACAGGTGGTGTGTGTATATAATGTACAACATCGGTGTGGAAAAACTGAATGTTGCCTATGGATGAAACACAAAGGGCTGCAACTCAGGGTTCAGTTAATGTTGAGTCCAAATGGTCCCCCGATGCCTGTTACAATATGTGGTAGAGACTATCAGAGTGGTTCTGGTCTTTATGTGGTGCAGCAGATCAGGGCTCTGAGGCTCTGTACGAAGAGTACATATACAGTATCTGATGTGTGCACGGGTGTAAATAGCCATATTGCCTATGTGTACCTGGGTGTAAATAGCCGTATTGGCTAGGTGTACCCGGGTGTAAGTAGCGTTGACTATGGACACCTGGGTGCAAATAGCATCTGCCTTAATTTTTTTTTTTTTCTCAGGGTTCAACCTTTTAGCAAGAAGCAAGTGTTCTTCAGCAAATGATAAGTTAGCATAATAAATGTCTAGCAAGCCCAAACAAAAAAGTGGCGCTCAAAAGAGGAAGGAAAAAAGAGACCAGGATGAGTGTACTGCTAAACTGACGAAATTAGATGATTATGCTTGCGAAACACCGCAGATTGTCTGAAGTTTGTGTGCTTTTGCGATAGCGACAGCATGAGATTGTTTAATTAACAAGGATGGCAATTTGAATAATTAAGTGGCAAGTAATCCCAAAGTGTTCTCTTAAACGTTTCACATTATAGCTTTCTTGTGTTACAAAATCCAAATGACAAAATGGAGCTAAATTTAGTTAAATCGATTTAAATTACTGAGAATAAACTTTTAGGTTAGGTTGAGTGCAATGAACAATAACGTTTAGAACACAGACCTCACAAAAGCTGTGATGTGTCATGAGCATTTAACGTAAATTGCCGTCCTTGTTAATTAAACAATCTCACGTTGTAGCTTTTGCAAGCACACAAACTACAATCTGTGCTGTTTTGCAAGCATAACCATTTCTTCTAATTATCAACTGCTAACTTCTATTAACTGCTAATATTATTCTCTCATGTGTTTGACAAGTTGTCTACATAACAGATGGTTGCTTTAAGACTGATAATTTTGCTGCTTCCACTCACCTTGTCTCCTTTTGGATAAAAGTGTCAGCCAAATGAATAAATGAAAATTATCAGTTGTCAATATCATCAAATCTCTGTGAAATGTTAATTATGTGTTTGGCTATTCCCTTACCTAATAGATGATCGTTTTCCCACCTGAGCTGACGTGTCTCAATTAACTCCTCCGTTTAAGTGCTTGTGACTATGGGACTGGTCAGCACTAATGAAGGTCTGAATGACACAAACATCTGTGTACTTGACCTTTTGTTGGTGCGCTGGAGCAGTTCTTGTTTTTGCACTTATTTGTTAATATGTGACATAAAAATATATTTATTTAGGGGTCAGATTGATATAGATTTGTAGTGTATGGGTAACACTTTCTCTGTGTCCAGATTAAATGAAGAAATGTGCAACTGCAGACAGTGATAATTACAACCTGCTATTGTCACAAGATGGAATTCCCAGCTCAAAATGATTCTCTCTGTTCTTGAGGCTCATGAAACAAAAACCAGTTTTCAGTCACCAAGCTATCTATTCATGAGAGGAATGTGCTTAGTGAAACTGTTGATGTCCTTACCCTCTTCAAGGTAGCCACAGATTGGGTGTGTTAGTCAACTCCCGGAGGAGCGAAATAAATTATTTTCCGACAAAGAAGCAGATCCGATGTTCGTAGTAAAAGACAGGAAGGTTTATTTACACAGCCGGCCGTGGGAATAACAGCATGGAGCCGAAGTTCGACAGTTACAATGTATGGTTCACATTTATACAGTTTTCAGGAGGTACATTTACATGTGATGGCCAGGAAACCCCCGGAAAGGAAGTCCATATATGGTCATGGGGAACCCCGCGTTCCCCGGACTGGCAGTAGCGGTAATTGTGAATTGGCACCTTTTTGGCTCCGGTCAGATGTAGCGGCATCGCTTTGTATTCGAATACACATCGCTTGTCTCCGGCGTTTGTATTCTAATACACATTGCTTGCCTCCAGATTAAATGCTGTGCCGTTCCACAAAACTCTCCTAACAGGTGCAAGGTTCTAATACTTAATGTTACATTCAGCTACATCATTCCATGCAGTAAGGCGTCTGTTTAACCCAGGTACAAGGCTTAAGTTTTAGATCCACACTTCAGATTAGTTTGGTGCAGGGGCGGTTTGTTTCCTTAGGGCGATAGGGTGACGCACCACCAAAGGCGGAAAGGGACGGAATTTTTCTATCACATTCTACCACAGTGTTACGCTAGCTGTGACTGTTGTAGACAGTTTGTCCTGCCTCTGAATATCATAGTCCAATCAGCGTCAAGTCGTGTTCCGTGGAGTACCGCCCCTTTCGGGCGATTTCAGTCTGGTTGAAAATCGCACACATCGCTCTGATAGACTCTCATGTTAAGACAATTTTTTTCGAACTGCAGGCACTGCAATGCAATCTTTATGGGTTCTTGCACTAACCTGCTCAGAAGAAGAATCAGAATCATCTTTAATGACCACACGACTGAGGTCGGTGGAATTTGCTTTTGGTACAGCATGGTGGGTAAGCTCAATTTCAACAGTGTCAGTAACATCAAACATAGGCAGATAATAACATCACATTAGACATTCAACATCACATTAGACATTAGAGACAATGACTAGCACGGCAGACAATGTTCACAGATGCTACATGGCAAATTTCACAGACTATTCACAAACACTATTTACAAGATTAACATAGGGGAATTCACAGATGCCACAAGACAAGATACACAGACAATATTTACAAGACTGGCACAGGAGATTTGTGCAGGTACCTCTTTCAGGGTAAGACAGAGGTGTTCAGAGTCCTTATTGCTGTGGGGAAAAAACTTTTTAAAACGGGATGTTTTGGCGGGCAGGGACCTATAGCACCTCCTAGAGGGCATCAGCTGGAAGAGGTGGTGAGCAGGATGACAGGGGTCAGAGATAATTTTTTTACTCTTTTGATTTGCGTTTGTGATATAGTGATTCAACTGATGGGAGGAGGGTGCCAATAATCTTGGATGATTTGTTGACTATGCACTGCAGTTTTTTGCGTGTGTGACTGTCCGAGCTGCCGTACCAAACTGTTATAGATGAGGTGAGTATGCTCTCAATGATGGCTGTGTACAACTGAAGGAGGAGGCTTTGTTTTGAAGGAAGAGGCTTTGTTTTTGAAGGAGGAGGCTTCATTTTAGAAGGAGGAGGCTTCGTTTTACGTAACCTGGTGTAGGGATCGCCGGGACAGCCCCATCTGCGGCTCTGCAGTCAGACCCTTCTTGGGCAGACAGCGATCTTGTCACATTCAAGGTCAACATGGCTAATGTTACCTCAACTCAGAGCAACTTGATCGTGTCATTAAGAGAAATACCGTTCAGTTGTCGTAGTAATCAGGATAAATTGGCAACTAAAGAATTAGGACCACCCAGACCAAATTTAAACATCAAGCAAGTATCTAGAATGGTATAATCAGGGATTTTCACGGAGCTGGTACGAGCGGAAAACGTGGCTTGCAGGCTGTGAAGTAGCTAATGCTTTGCTCTGCTAGGTATTTGTGAGAGCAAACTGATAGATGACAATTTACAAATTGTTCAATGCAGTGTGACAATGTCAAGTTAGCTAGCTGACTAATTTGCACAATGCAATGTGACAATGTCTAGTCAGCTAGCTGTTAATTTACCCATTGAATGGGTCACCTTAGCCATCATTGCAACAATTGCCCCCCCGAGAGATTTGGCAGGAGCTGCCACTGGTTTGGTGTAACAGCACTGGGAAGGATACCTTCACTACTCATGTCAGTGATCTCAATACAAAGTTCACTAACACAGCAGAGGGACAGCAACCCAATGATCTACCAGTCAAGAAAATAGAACTGGTAGTGATGCTGTCCATGGGGAGCCAGAATATACAATATGATATAGATATGCTACTTTGTAATTATAAATAGTTTCAAAATTTTCAAAAATTTCAGTGGAAATGTTTCAAATATTTGCTTCAATTATTTCAAAAATAAATATATTTCCAAATACATCAAATTATCAAATACTTGCATTTGTCAGTGTTTGGTTTTTTTAAATACATCAAAGCATAAGAAATATGAAATGTGATAAAATATCTGAAATACATATTTGATCCAGGTCTGGTAGTCCGATGGCTGGCTACATCATACATGCAGTATAACTGAGAGTTAAAAAACAATATCAACAAATGTATAGCAAAAGTCAAAGTAGAAAAATATCTGATTTTACATATGAGTTTCTAAAACTCTTAGATGTAGTAGAGTGCCACTTAAATCTGCTTTGTGCCTTACATCTAGTGCCCCATACCAAACAGGGCTCATGATGTCAAAGATTATCATCATAAACCCTGTCATGGTGTTAGTTATGTTCTCTTCTGCTGGGTTCTCTGGATAAGGGTGTCTGTGAAATGCAGGTAATGTAATGCAATATCCTACATCGTAAGCCAAAACTTTTTTATTGGTATTGCAGTTCTTTAAGTATAGCAAACAAAAAATATTCTAAAATGCAACACTGCTGCTTTTGTTTGGAAGGAAAGTCTGAAACCATACCTCCTGCAGTCACACTTCTCTTCCGTACCTCCATGATTTGATTTGTATTCTTAGTGGGTGTGTATTAAAATGTATTAAAGGTTAAGACCACATCTGCTGATATTTCATTTATGTGCATACCCTCAGCTCTAAATTTCATCAGGTTTGTCTTGTCATAAGTCACACTGAAGCAACCCTTGGCAGTAATGTTTGTTGAAATAGTCATGTTGCAATACCCTGTGAATGGGGTTTATATAAGGATCCATGTAGACCATCTTGTTTCACAATCAATAGCACTGCACAAGTGGAAATCATTAACAAGTGGACACTTCTAAATTGGAAGGCTTTTGGAATTGGTCTATGTATTTAATTTAGACAGTGAGAGGATTCAAGGATCATTTGTGTCTCTCACAGGATTTTCAGTATTTCAAGGTATTTATGATGAACTGCTGTCTTGTTTGATTGGTGTTTCATTTCTTTTAAAGGCATTTGAGAAATTATTTCAGTTGTATTTTTGCAATAACTTGAAAACATAATTTCTAGAAGTATTTATCCTTCTGCAGTTAATGCATGTTCCTAACATAATTTTGGTTGAAAAATGATATCAGTGTTAGTGAAATAGTTCCTCTTTACTGCTGTCAAGCATTAAGAAAACGTAGTATTTGATTAGCACAAGCGCTGTTGTGCTTTCATTTCCTACTAACCTCATATTGAGCTTCAAGTATTCCCTCTGTGTAGTGACTGCAAGATGCCTATGAATAGAGTTGAGATTCCTACTGAAGAAGCAGTCTCTCGCAATGGATTGCATGTCATGGAGGAAGTTTCAGACAGGTACTGTGCATCCACTTCAACTCTGTCAAACTTTCTTTGACACCTACAATAGAGACACATGCCTATTCATGTTTCCCTGTCAGGAGAAAAGTATAACTGAAATATTTGTACAGTGGTCTTTTTGTGAGTTTTACAGTTTTATCATTAGGGCTGTGCCTTTAGGAATTTGGGGTGCATTTAAGATTAATTATAACATATACAGACTGTTTTACATGATAGAAAATTATCTGGCAGAAAAACATTGTGTGAATACTATTTATATATTATACTCATTCAGTGTATGCATCTTGACAAGTGCTAAAAGAATTCATATTAGAATTCATAAGCTGTCATTCAAGAGTTATTTCTTTTCTGTTTCACAAAAGTTTCATGCGTGTCTCTCCTCCTGGAAAAGAAATCCCAGGAAAGTCTCAGATCACAGAATCATTCCAAGATTCAAAAGTCAAGAAGAATAACAATTCATACCCCTTTATCAATGCTGGACCAGATTACATCTCCCTTGAAGATGGTCAGAGCAGTTGCATAGGGCTGAGAGTGAATGATGAGAACACATTCATGGAAAAGAATGGGCACACTAGAGAAGGTAGCTCTGGTCTTGAGAGATGGGCAAACACTTTGGAAGTGCAGTGCCTGCAGAAAGAGTTCAGCCTACCCAACCAAACCAAGCCCAACATAACTAACTTCAGACCATCTTCCAACCTCAAACTACTTAACACAGAGCAAAAAAACATTGTTGTGCCAGAACTAAAAGCAAAAAGGAATGTCAACCAGATGTCATCAAAATGTTCTGTCAAAGAAAGTGCTTCAGATACATCCAAGGCCCCACAAAAGCCACCCAGATCACCGGGAGCAAATGGACTGAAAGGTAAAGCAACTGCTTACTGCAGAGCTCTTTCACATATACCCACAGCATTTAAATGCAAATCTATTTGCAGTGTTTCTCAGAATGCAGATGATAGAGTAATCTGAAAGGCAGTTCCTACATTATATTATTTGAATGCTATTCAGTGATCACTAAAAGGTAAAAGGGCCTTTATAATTGCGCCACAGAAATGGCCTACTGTTCCCAAATTTTATAATGGGCAGTCCAGGATTGCACTGGCCTAAACACACAGGGGGAATTGGCTGATTCCCCAAATAAAGAGAAATCAGCCAATCCAACACAAAGTAGATTTTGCTTTGTTGTTTTGGCTGTCCCATTTTTTCAAGAAAATAATTGAACCACCTTCAGTGATCTGTATTTGTCATATCTCATTTTGTACATAAACAGTACATTATATGGTGATTGGGTAGACTTTGTATTCCATACAAACAAGTATGTTAAAGCTGTCTGCCTTGTGGTAGCTTTATAAAAGTGTTGGTTCTGGTTTTCTTTTCACTTCATCATTCATTTCAACAAGAAGACTCCAAGAAAACCTAAGTGGAAACTCTTTTTGTGAGAATTGAGTAAATAATTTCATGACACTAAGTATAAATTGGCTAATGACACTAGATACTTTTTCTGTTCTACATCATAGTTCCAAGTTTGAAATGTCTCATTTTCATCCCTCTGAATGAAATGAAACATTTATAAACAGATTCCTAATGCAAACGATCCTAGTCTATCACTCCTAACAACAGCAATGTTAAGAGATGTACAAAGTTAATTGCTGTTGATGTAGTTCTTTTAAAATATAAAGAATGGGCTGTAACCAATGGAAATGTGTCATTGTATGAATATAAAACTATGCTCCTTTCTAGTATATTTTAGCTTTGGTGAGTGTCAGCTCAAACATCAAGAATTTAATTGGCATCATTACCTCTTAAATCTGATTACTGATGTGAGCAAAGGAGGAAAAGAATTTTGTTTTATACTTTCTGTTTACATTTTTTGGCAACATAATGACGCAAATTCCCTTGTCAAAACCGGTTTAACAGTGGAAACCTGATGTGGGTGACATTCCATTGCCTGCTTCTGCTGTAACCTGATATAGCTCTGTAGAAGAAAATCCTACCTCACTTCTGTGTCTGTGTGAGGTGTGACTCCTGGATAGAGAGAAAGTAGGATAGATGTCAGACTAGAGATGGAAGAGCCTGTCACACAGACGTGCTGACAAAGTGTCTTTGCATGTTCAGGAGTAAATACATTTTAAGGAGTATACATGATATTGTGACTCATGGCGTGCCAATGTTGCCCATGTTGTGATTCTTCCAAAGAGAATGCAATTCCAATTGAGCCAGTGAAAGCTGAGGTCAAACTTGCCCCTGCGGAGCAACTATGGAGCACTGTGAGAGACCGGGCTGTCAAGCTGAGAATTTCTGAGTCAGGCCCTGGCTCTGAGACCCCTTTGACCATCTGTCAGATGTTCCAGGAGACAGTGACGAATTATGGGGACTTACCGGCATTGGCAAGCAAAAAGGACGGCATCTGGTTGACACTGACATACAAGGAATATTTCCAGCAGTGCAGAGCAGCAGCTAAGAGCTTCCTTAAGGTCAGTTATAAGATTAACATCTTGTAATTCTGGGATTCTTTTTACTATTAAATAATTTTCATATTTTAGTCTGACAGGAAATGTGCATCATGCGCATGATGGTTAAACAAGGATTCTTTGATTTACATGAAAGATCATTTTGATTATTTTATTTTCTTCATGTTCTGCATTTGTGCATATGCATGTGAAATAGGAAATGTCTTTTAGTAAAATCAGACTGAACAGTCAAAAGAAGGGTCAAAAAGTAGGTTGTGAATTCCATTGATCTTTCGCTTGTCTCCATGATACTCAGTTTTTATCAAAGGGCAGTATATTGCAGAAAGCTAACACCTGGGTGTGTTTCAGGTTAAGCTTCTTGTTACATATCCAGTTTCTTCCATGTCAAGAACAACAGTAGTGGAGTCGGTTTCAAAGCATCATGTAGGTCAAACATGGCTGATGGCAACATGTTGCATGCTTTTTTTTCCTCTTTTTCAGCTGGGACTAGAACGTTACCATGGCATTGGTATTCTAGGCTTTAATTCCCCAGAGTGGTTCATTGCAGACATAGGGTGCATTATGGCAGGGTAAAGCCTCCACATTTTCACAGTTATTTGTAATATACATATTATGTGAAATGTTGTATAGAATTGGTTGCAATTCCATGTGTTGCGTATTTAATGTGAATATACATTTAATAAACAACTGGCAAATCGCTATTTTGTTTGGAAAATGCATGGATTTAAGTTAAGCATGAACATATATGCATATTTCTACAGTGTATCTTGGTAGAGGTGCAGCATGGGCCAAACTGTAATGGTACAGCATTTATCATATAAGCATACCTAAGAGAGTATAACAACATTCTTGGAACTAGCAATGGACATATTATAGCATTTGTAGTGCTGGGGTACTTCATGGTAAAAATTCTTACCTGAATTTCTTGCATATTTCTAAATTCTAGTTTTGTGGTATGGCAGCTTTGTAATGAAAATTCTTCAAATTTCACTTCTTGTAACATGTTTGCATTGGTGCTGTAGGGGCCTAGCAACAGGTATTTATGCAACCAACTCCCCAGAGGCATGTCAGTATGTGGCAAATAACTGTGAAGCTAATATTCTGGTAGTGGAGAATCACAAACAACTCATAAAGATCTTAAAGGTGAGTGGTCAGAAAAACCATTGAAAATTCAACTTTAATTCTCAATTTTTTGAACCACAGTTTAAAGAAATATGTACACTTGTAACTGAAAATACTTGAGGATCTTACTGCAGGATTTTCTAATTCAGTCTTCCCTCACATTACAGATTAAGGATCAACTGCCACACTTGAAAGCTATTGTTCAGTACAAGGATGAACTGGAACAAAAACTGCCAAATTTGTACACGGTAAGCTTATGGGAGAGAATGTTAATTTTAGGAAACATTACATCAGCCACTTGTTCAGCCATTCCATCTATCTGGATTGGAATGGTTCCACTGCTCCTATTGTGAAATTTGCCAAATGAGGAGATATGACAGGGTTTCTGTTTTTTCCACATACATTTTCCAGATTTCTCTTTTCACTACAGACATAAACTGGCTTTCACTCATTGTCATTCTGCAGCAGTTTTGAATTTGGATACATTTTTTCTTCTAAACAGTGGGAGGAATTTCTAAAAGTCGGTGAGGATGTGTCCAGTGAGGTCTTGGACAATATCATCTTGAGTCAGAAAGCAAATGAGTGCTGTACTCTTATCTACACTTCTGGAACCACAGGAAACCCCAAGGGAGTCATGTTGAGCCATGACAATGTGAGTTGGTCAATCCTGTTGAATGCAGAATTGAAGTGTGTTGAGGTTTGCACAAAAATGTCATGACAATGTCCCTTCCCAAGAAATGCATCTATATTGACTTACTGAATGAATACATTCACTAATTTCACCTGGCTTACTACAGAACTCATCATGTTAGTCTAGATTTTTCTGAAATGATTACCTCAGAAAAAAAATTGAAGAAATACTTGCTTGTAGAATGCATTTATCATTTTAGAGGGATTTAGATCAACTCAACTACAATGTTGATATAAGGTAAATATATTTTGGTTAGACAGCAGGCTGCAAAGATATCATCTAAGATGTACAGCTTTGATGCAAGAATGAATAAGGTTTCTATGTTAATAAAATAGAAACCATTTCATATGAGGTTTATGAAGCATAGCAATTGTTTCTCATATAAAGGTAGCATTAATGGAATTGAGATATTAAGTGAAGAGATACCAACCACATTCACATGTTTAAATTAATTTAATTAAATGTGGCCTGCAGGAGGCACAAACACCACTGTTAGGATGCCGGCGGATGGCGTAATAAAAGCGTCAGAGGGATGAGGATGTTCCAAACCCAGTGGTTTATTTACAGGTCCCCCGATTACCAGTGCAGGATATTTACAGCAAAATCTACATGGACTAACATACAACAAAACTTGGCAAAGCAAAAAACAAGAAAAGAAAGAAAAAAAAATTATACTAGAATTTACTTGTGCTACTAGGCTATGCCCCAACTGGGCCCTATAGCGCACCCTAGGAGAGTTAGCGTACTCTCCCAGCACTTCACCTTCTGGAAAGAGACCCAAGGGTGCTCTACCCAGGCCTGATAAACCTGAAGCCCCTCCCCCTGGGATACAGCAAACACTCAGACACATAATTTGCCTTCCTTGATGTACCCTTTCCTACTACTTCCCAAAAAGAAAGACAACTGCTAATCGTGAGTAACTTTATTCCCAGCATACAATAAGTGGTACTGTAACATACTTAAACACCCCGCTGTTTACTGTTTGGTTCGCCCCGGCGAAACCTTCTCTTTTTAAGTGCATGGTTTCATCCACGTCCCCCTTTTACAACAACACCATGGTGAACCGGTGCATAAGTATTTTTTTTTCTGTTTCCCCCCTTTTACTAATTACAATTACCATAAAGGAATCAACGATTACTTCTCCCACCTGTGAAACATTTAACAACAAACAACAATGCTTTTCACACACTTTCCCTTTTGATTTTAAGGAGTTTTTTTTTAAACTGTGTTTGATTCGCCGGTAGGTCTCCCCGGCGTATCTACATGGAAGTTGCGTTAATTCGCATTTCAACTTTTCAAGTCCGTATCTACATTTTTTAGCAAAACTACCACCTACTTTACACCCTTCCACCTACAACTAAACATTTTTATTTTTAAACTCGCCATTCCCTGTGATGTTCCGCCGGCACTGGGAATTTGCAAGTTCTCAAAAACATCTTTCATGAGGTGAAATGGTATCAATGGCATCTTTCACAATCGGCACAGCGTTCAGTCCTTGACAGCCACCCTCACCATGTCTAACTTTAAAAGATCTCCTAGTAGTGGACTACGCCACTTCCCTAATGAAGGGAGGGAAGAACCTTGATGTTAGGCAATTGGCCCCGCACAAGCTATTCTAATGAAAGAACACAGGTGGCTGCTGATGTACAAAATCATACAAGACTTTATTGATTATGCAAGTATTAAAACATTACCCAGGTTAAAATATAGGGGGCTATGGGGTAGAGGAATCAAATTAGTAAATGCTGATTCTGTGTTAAAATGACAGGAGGCTATAAGGCTATTGGGACAATGGTCTGTACAAAGGTTAATAGCACACTTCACAAAGATAAACCCCACAACACTAAACAGACTGTGATAAAAAGGTTAAAATTAAGTGCTACACTTCAATCAGACTTCAATCAGACTTCACAGAACAGTTCCTTTAATACCACCTCTTGCACAATGCCCATGGCCTCCTATTGCACAGTGTGGGTTACACGAGGAAAGGAAGACAAACTTCACAAAACGAGAGATGGCAGGAAAATAAATTACAGCGCCCCCTCCTGACAGCTAGTTGCCCCCAGTGCACCAGCACCAAACAGTACACCCCGTATACACAGTATACAACAATATCACCAGGAAATACAAATAAAATAAAATGAACAAGAAAAACAAAAAAAAACAAATTACTCGGTTAAAAACAGTGGCTGAGTCACAGGCTCCTTAACTAGAGGTGGGAACTCGCATAAGGTCACCACCCCGTTGACTTTAAGCTGCTCCAGCAATGTAACTAAAGTGAAAAGAAATCAACATAAATACATTGCATTCAAGTCACAAAGTAGAAGTAATGAAAGCTAATTGGCATTCCTTTAAAATAGAAAAAAACACTAGGCATATACTCAATGGACAAAGTCATAGGCGTCATTTATGCTGGGGACGCTGGGGGTATGTCCCCACCACATTTTGTTGTGGGCCATTTCGTCCCCAACACTGTTTGAAAGCCTTTAGTTAGTTGAACCATCATTGTCCCCAGCACTTTTCAAAACAAACTGACGCCCATGGACAAAGTGTGTTAAGTTAGTCCAACTAGGATACGCTATATGGTTGACGACCAGTGAAGCTGATATGCACCGCAGGTAACGTTTAAAAAACATTAGGCCAGAGACTTTAGGCAGAGATACCAAATGGTTTGCCTTCAACAAACAGTACAAAAGACAGAACAAAAGGGAGTGAACCACCATACCTTTTAAAAAGACTGTTCTTTAGTATTCTGCGCATTGAAGCACAAGAGGAGTCTTCCACAAACTTGGTAACCTACCGAACAAACATTCTAATGAACTGCATGTTCACAGCAGGCAGCGCTATGCAGTATGCAGTATAGCGAGTACTCACAATTTGAAACTTCCAAATATCACACTGGACACTTCGCACATGAGCAACACACAAGCACAAAGTTGCAAAAGTAACCCATCTTAACATCAAAGTGTAATCACTGCCAAAAAGACCAGGGAAAGTGTTTCAAACCTACCGCAGCTTCACTCTCCAACATTGGCTCGGCTGGTTTGGAACACAATGACTACATCAAATACCCAACGAAAATGAGCATGACACTAGACGTTGTATCCACTGGGGCTTAATGCCCTACGAAGTCCTGCCTGCTACATAAATTATTCTATGAATTAGAGAAGTTATTTTAACAGAATGTATCATTTTCTTTCAGAGTAAAATACCTTTTACAAAATAAACTTTCCTTTACTGTTTTGGTAAAAAGTGACAGCGCCTCCAATTCTTTTACCAGATAACATGGATTTCCAATGCAGCAGGAACGATGACTCAGCTAAAGATGGGGGAAGAGGCAGTAGTAAGCTATTTACCACTCAGTCATGTGGCAGCCCAGGTTAATGATTTGTGGATCTGCATGAAGTTTGCTGGGACAACATATTTTGCTGAACCAGATGCATTGAAAGTGAGTTGCCTTTCGGACAATTGTGTGAATCACTTTGAATTTTTCAAAATTACACCCAAATCAGTTTGGATGCTTTTGATAACTGAGCTGTTTTCTTATGAATGGATCAGAATGGAATAGGCTTTCAATGTGTTGTTTCAGGGTTCCCTAGTGAATACAATGCGGGAAGTGCGCCCAACCAGCTTCTTAGGTGTGCCCCGTGTTTGGGAGAAGATGCAAGAAAGTATGAAGGCAACGGGAGCCAAGGCCTCCATGGTCAGGAAGAAAGTAGCTGCTTGGGCCAAGTCCATAGGCCTTCAAGCCAGCTACAATCACATGAATGGGTAAGAGGTGTCCATGCTGATAGGGCCCTCAGAAATCAATGTATGTGGGAAGAAAAAACTATTTACCTTACAGTAGTATCTTATATAGTAGTAGTGTCTAGTACCTTAGTAGCTTATCTAGAGTCTTATAGTAGACCAGCCAAAGAAAAAGACCTTCAAAAAAATATAATAGCATTCTCTGTTAGCAGATGTCTTCCATGCTAGATCAATCAGTCATAGTGACAAAAAAGGCAAGGGTGGATAACATTTTGAATTTGAAATTTTAGAAGTGACACATAAAGTCCTCAAGTTGGTTGATGCTGCCCATCATGACCAACACCTTCAACAAGATGTGGATGTTTCTTCACCAGCCTTTCAATATCATTCATACTCCAGAGGCTATCATTGACAGTGTCTCTACAGATAACCAATAATCATTGCTATCCACTGATATCAACTGGTAACAGGAGTGGATACTCTGAACATATCTTGCAACAATTGCTAGTCATCAGTACAGACAAAGATGTTATGTTACACTTTCTGTCAATGACAGCCTCTGAACTGTGGATTTCTGGTACAGCGAAACAGTGGAAATGCTACCCAATACATGAGATATCCAAGAGGTTGACACAACCATTGGTGGAAAACCCGCTGAAAACATCTACTGTTGGGAGAAATGTTTGTGGACCCTTTGGAATTACCTGCATTCAGCATTAATTGGTCCTAAAATGTGGTCTGATCTTCATCAAGTCATAATAAGACATAAACACAATCTGATTACACAGGTAACACAAAACCAATTGTACTGTTTGATGTCTTCATTGAACACATGCTAGGTTGGAAAAAGTATATGACCCTTTAGTAAATGGTGGAACCGCCTTCAGCAACAATAATCTCAACCAAATGTTTCCTGTAACTGCTGATCAGACCCACACAATGGCTAGGAGGCATTCTGAACCATTTCCCCTTACAGAACTGTTTTTTGTCATTGATATTTTTGGGATGTCTTGCATGAACAGCTTGCTTCAGGTCATGCCACAGCAACTTTTTCTCAGCAACTTTACACTTTGTCAAGGATACTGGCCATGATGAGGAAATGGGAAGTTTGTGTGTCACCTCTATACCACACCTGAGCTGTCAGCTGTTTACCATGCTAGGCTGCAGCTATTTTTGAGATGAAAGGGAAGTCTAGACCTGTCTAGTATGGGGTCACTGGTACCCCATACCAGAGATGCTGTTGAGCTATGTACTACTTGTGAAAACTATGTGAACTATGTGAAAAGTTGAAGGTCTGGCTGCAAACCCACAGCTGGACAAGGGGAATACATTGATGTTGCAGCTCCAACCTCAGCCTGGACTAAGGACTCAGGTTACCTGCAGGCTGTTTGGAGTTACTCCATTTTCCAGAAGCCTTTGTTAGTTTGTCACATATAGTTGCAAGTGTCAAAGCGCAGGACAGCCAAATGCAAATGCTGTAATGCTCAAGTCCACCTTTGCTTGTGTATGTGATGCAATCAATTGCTGCAACCCCATTGAAGGAGAAAAAATTATCAAGGCAGAATAATACAGACAAGTAAAAGATTATCTCCAGCAATGATGGAGATATGCATGTAGTTAAACTACAAAGGAAATGCATGTAGTTAAACTACAAGGAAAGAGAATGTAAAAAAAAAAACAAATGTTAAGCTTAAACTTTGCTCTATGAAAGCTTGGTGTATGGTGTATAATTGTATGACATATTCTGTTTAAATTTAAATGCTTGCCTGCTTAACATAGAGACAATGTATACCGGCATAATAATGTATTGTTTTTATCAACAATTCTACTAAATTCTGTCTTAATTTCTGTAAAACATTGTGTTAAAATGATTTCATTTTTAATCCTCTTTGAATCCCAAGTGAATGGTCCTCAATTAATTGTGATGTTCACATACTCAAAACATTCATTCTCCCAGAAGGTCATATTGTCATGGTGTAAAGTGTTGCCTGTTTATAGGACTCACGGGAAGACTTTAAAGGTGGTCTAACCTGTCTCATTTTCTCATTTCTCATCTCATTTTCCATATATTACTGTGTTATTAGTCAATAAATTTATGGGCACAATGACAATGATTATTTTTGTGGAATAGTCTTGGAATATATTCAGGGAAATACAACAAATTTTAATGATATACTCAGTCTATATAGTCTAAATCCATGATTATTTGTAAAAAGTCCATTTTTGGTGTATTTTACCTTTGACGTCTTGAAAATGAATTGAAAATTCCAAATCCAAACTATCTACCTTAGCCTTATTTGTCACCATCTGACTGTTTGACAATGCCATTAAAAGTCAAAACAACTCATGTTGGCTCATCTAATATTGTTCTTTTTTCTCTTTGGGCTTTAGCAATCTGACAGTACCCTGGGGTTACACATTGGCAAATAACCTGGTTTTCAAGAAGGTGCGTTTAGCTTTGGGTCTGGATCGCTGCAAGGCCTGCTATACTGGAGCTGCCCCCATCACCAAGGACACACTGGAATACTTCATGAGCCTCAACATCCCCCTGTATGAGCTATATGGAATGAGTGAGAGCACTGGACCACACACAATCTCCTGGCAGGGTGCCTATCGCATCATGAGGTCTGCTGCTCAGCAACTTAAAAAAACAAGATATTTGTATGTAACATTAACTACACAGCAGTATGAGCTTGTTTTATGAAAGCATTACAGTTTATCCTTGACTCTGACCAGCAAATTTAAGCAAGTCTTAATCTCTTATCTTACACAATGTGGTCGCAGACAACTTTGATTATTTTTTTCTGTAAATAATGACTAATACTGAATAGTTGTTGAATGCAAGGACCAACTGCAAAACATGCAAATCTGATTTTCAAAATTTAAATCAAGTGTCACTTTAGTGGAAAAACTACAAGTTATTGGTAGATATATCAGTATGGTGTGATTGCCATAATATATCATATTAACTCTTTCTAATGTCCAGAACCTGACATGTTTCTCTGCGTCTTGCTCATTTGTGTTTTCACAGCTGTGGCAAGGTGGTAACTGGTTGCAGAACTAAGCTGGACAAAACAGATGAGGAAGGGAATGGGGAGATCTGCTTCTGGGGTCGCCATGTTTTCATGGGCTACCTGAATATGCCAGAAAAGACAGAAGAAGCACTTGATCAGGAGGGCTGGCTACACTCTGGAGATCTGGGGAAACACATACATGACTTCCTGTTTATTACAGGCAGGATAAAGGGTAGGAGTCCTCTCACAACAATGGTCCTTACATTGTATTTTAAGGAGTCACACAGCATTATTACACCAGGTTATGCATAGGTGAACATTGGCCTTGATTACAAGTGGTTTCTGAATAGCAGCCCTACTATAAGCTCACAACATACAGTTTTTGTTGAGAGTGGGTCACAAGGAAGTACATTCAGTTCTGTGGTAATTCTTGAGGCGAATCATGAACTCCAGCATGTACCAAGATATTTTGGTTAAAAACCTGGTTCTTGCTGCCAAGAGGGACAAACTTTGCTGAAAATATTCAGAACAGTATTACAATGTTACAAGGAATTAGTCTGCATTTACTAACAAATGCAACCTGTGCATAAAGGTTTTTAGCTGAAAATTCCAATCTCCAGACTTTAGTGCAATAAAATCTCTAATTTTGATTTAAGAAAGCAGTTTACAAATGAAAACCCAAAGATCTAAAAGACATAGAGCAATTCTCCTTGAATTAATGGTAAAAATCCCCCTTCAGATGTCCCAGTACCACACAAAGCACTACATCCCTGCCAGTGCAAGGTTTACAAAATACTAAAAACAAAGGTGTTAGTAGTGTGATCCTCATTTTCTGGATTAAACAATATAATGAAATAATCCTATAGATCCATTCTTGTTATATCATTTTTGGTTATCATTTTATCTGTGGTATGAATTAATATGGATGGCACCAAATGTTTGTGTGCATTCGTAAATTGCTTTTCATGTGTC
The DNA here is from genome assembly GCA_019176425.1 of Megalops atlanticus. Classification (NCBI taxonomy): domain Eukaryota; kingdom Metazoa; phylum Chordata; class Actinopteri; order Elopiformes; family Megalopidae; genus Megalops; species Megalops atlanticus. Next base: position 47,127,423 of record CM032878.1, read on the forward strand.
CACATATCATATGTTACAGAGTCAGATGGTTGCACTTCTTCCCTGCAGAGCTGATCATCACTGCTGGTGGGGAGAACATACCTCCTGTGCCCATTGAAGATGCAGTGAAAGCAGAGGTGTCTATCATCAGCAATGCCATGCTGGTGGGAGACAAGAGGAAGTTCCTCTCCATGCTACTCACACTCAAAGTAAGACCACAATAACAGGTGTTGAACTAAAACAAATTGGGCCAAACATCAAGGGATCATGACTGATGAACCCATGTTTAAAATTTGACCCCCACCCCCCATCCTCTTTTAGTGTAATGTTGATGATGCAGGAGAGCCAACACACGAGCTGACCCCAGCCACAGTGGATTTTTGCCAGCGATGTGGTGTCACAGCAATCTGTGTCTCAGACATCATTGCCAAGAAAGAGCCAGCCATTTACCAGGCTATCCAGGAGGGCATAGAACGTGTCAATGCTAGGGCTACCTCCAATGCTCAGAAGATCCAGAAGTGGGCCATACTAGAGAGGGACTTCTCCATATCAGTGGGAGAACTTGGTAAGTGAAGACAGGGGTTTCCAAACACTTATCCCTAGTTTAGCTGTCTAGGAGTTAGGCCTTGTGCCTATGTAGGACATCCTACCTTGACCTTATTTTGAAAATCGTATCTCTCATAGACTGATATACAAAATTCAATTCAATGCATGGGGTCTTTATATAACCACTATTGGTAGATAATGACAGAAAATGATCACATGGATAGCTACAGTAGCTAATTGGCTAGTTAGATAATATTTGGACTAGCTAGCCAATAAACATTGCAGATGCCTAGAGTGTGATTTGACTGTGATACCCTCTGAAGGCCACAAACTCTTTTACTAACTGTTGGTAAGTGCTTTCAACACCTGGTAATAAAGTAGCTCTGTGATTGAGGTGCTTGTCTTGGGTGAAAGATGAGCTCTACAGGCAGGATTCAGTCCCAGCCATGTCACCAGCTGACAGTGACTGACAGCCTGCAGCAGAGCAAATGGGCTCCATTCAACTTGTTTGTCAATTATTTATCAATCAGTGCAAAATGCAAGCATTTCCAGGCAAGCAAAACATAAAATATTTTATACTACCCTGACAAAAAGCAGCACAAATACAGCACATGACAAGTTAATGTATTCTTATTTTAGCAAGAGCGGATATATTTAAAGGACACAAATGCTGATTGAATTGTTGTCTAATTAGACAGGTGTCTGATGGAGAGAACATTGGTCCAGATTCACTATTCATGTATTACAAATGTTTTTATCTGTGTAGAGTGGGCCAGATTCGCTATTCATGTGAATTGACAAACATTATGGAATTCATCAATTTCTTCTTTCCTGGAATTTTGATGAATGAGGCCCATTGTATGTACAGGCTGAGCACAGCATGAATGGCTTGCATGTGACAGTAGCATCTGGATCTTTCTGAATTTTACAGCTCTTCAAACAATGAGCTGTATAATTTAATCATACAATCTGTTTCATTTTCACTACAGACTAATTAGACGTAATATAGAACATACCTGAAATAAAACAAGGGCTTTGGAGTTAATTAAAAACATGTTACCTTCCCTATTAAAAAAAACCATTGCTCTCTGCAAGACTGCCATTAGTTCAAGCATACTACACACTTTCCTCAAAATGTTCATAGAAATGATTGTGTTTTGTTCTTGGGAAAAGTGTGCATGAAAACGTAACGTCGGATTCATGAAACATGCTGAAACACCCAACATCGAGAATAAGTAATTGCCCTGAAAATCCCATATATGTAATATAATAGCTGCCCACATCAGGTTCAAGGCCTTGATGCTTGCATTCAGAACAGCCAACAAAACTGCACCTACCTACCTGAATGTACTACTACAAGCCTATGTTTCCACCCGACCACTACACTCTGATAACGAATAGCATCTGGTGGTCCCGTCACATTGCGGCACAAAATCACTATCCAGAACTTTCTCCGCCGTTGTTCCCTGAAGGTGGAATGATCTTTCACACTTCATCCGTACTGCCCCTCACTAAAAAAAAAAAAATCTAATGGTTTAAAGCACTCGTGTCTCTACCAGCTAGCTTGTACCTTGTCTGGCCAACTATTGAAACCTGGTCATGCAGCACTTCTAATATTGTTGACTCCTTATATGGCTTTTGCTTGTGTTGTACTCTGCCTCACTTATAAGTTGCTGTGGATAAAAGCATTTGGAAAATGAATAAATGTAAATATAATATGTATAATCCCATAATGTGTATATATCATGTCATCACATCTATGACAGCCTGAATCATAGCCCTATCCTCTGGAGAGACTCGGATGAAGGGTCCTCTCATTGCTGTTCATCTGGTGGTGAACGAATGCCTTGTTTTAAGTGACCATATTGTGGAGGACACAGCGGTCCAATGTCATCTTGAAAACCCCCTTGCTGTGTGCTTTTTTGGCATTAAAATCAGGCCCTGGGTGTTGAAAATACAAAAACACTATTTATGTCTGCATTTGACAGCACCATGTGACCCAGTGTACAACCCAGTGCATTTAATATTGTGAGTTGGGATAAAAGATTGATTTGCACAGATGTGGACAATATGACTCACAGAAGACAACAAAAGGGAAGAGGACAAGGGGCAGCTAGCCAAACTGTGGGAGACTGAATGAAATGAAACAAGGAAATAATTATTGAGTGTTTTAGGCAACAAAATACACTTGACACTTATGGCCCAGAATCATAGAAAAGAAACATATACAGTATGAAAAGGATAAATAGCAGGTAAAATTACCAGTGGTAAATGCTAACCTACATCTTGGTCTCTTGCATTGTATGATCTTCTGTACATAATTGCTGTCATTTTTCTTGTAAATGAACAATGTCAGACTTAGAATCTTACATTTTGTTAATTTACTTTTATTAACACCACATACAGCATCTTTGCAATGGTAGCCCAACTTAGAAGTCTGAAGCTGAGCTTACAGATATGTTTCTGTTACTCTGATCAGGCCCTACCATGAAGCTGAAGAGGCCCGTTGTTCTCAAAATGTATGAAGATATAATCAACAAGTTTTATGAAGATTAACACACAGGGGCCAGTGGAGAAGATGTGGTGGAATATGAGAAGCTGTTTCTGCACTCTCATATTTCTTGCTTTTGTTCATTTCTACAGTTTGGCACAGGGGCAATTCATTAAATAATTGGAAAATCATTCCATGTTATCACTGATCTCCATCAGCAATTAAATTATGTGTGTAGGAAGTTTAATCATTACCATTTGACAATAAAAAGATCTCCTAATGTTTCATGGAATAGTTCGCTGTAGCTTGCTATGTTAGATTCAAAATCATAATCACTTATTTACTCCATATTAAATAAATTAAGTATCTGTATTTTTTACATTTACCATGCATGCTTGAGGAAATACCAAAATTGCTGTCTAATGACTGCATGATGTAGTAGCATCCAACAATTCTTTGACAAAGATTGTCTGTATTGTGAAGTGTAGCAATGACCAATAATGAGACTTTTATGTAAACGTACATATCATCTGGATGTGCCCAGCCAGTGTTTATCAGTCTTACCAGAGAAATCAGGGTGGGCACAACTGTTTGTAACCCTTTTCATTTTCTAGGAATGTTTTGGGCATTCCTGGAAACTTGTCGAATTTGTAGTAAACATATATTGACTATAAATTTGCTGTTGTGAAAATATGATTTAATTCTGTTCATGAGTGACTGTAATTATGGCTTTAGAAGTAATGTGCAGTAAATGGAACGTACATGTGTAATCAAATTGATTAAATTGTTAAAAAGTGTTAATATGGATTTGATTAAAATGATTACATTCACTCTTTAAAATGCATTTAGGACTGTTCTTTAAAAAGTATCATTTACCTTTCTCATGTACAAAACTGATTTTTAGTTTTACATACAATCAATCAACAGCTTTTATAACGAATCAATATCTGATTACTTATTAGCACTCATCAAATTATATATTTCTTCCCAAAAGCACTTCAGAGATGATTGCTTATTCAGCAAGGCCTGCAAGCACAACCATGCCATCTTTAAAATCACAGCTGGGCTGTTGGCTTCCAGCCCCTAAAAGGTCCTTCTGATTAATGGTAAATGCCTTGAGCTAAGAGGTACACATTGGGCCAGGATTATAATTTATAATGGAACACTTTCATTTTGTTGCCTACACATTGTTGCCTTCAATTTAATAGTTAAAAAGGTAAGGGTAAGTGTCTCAACAAATTTACTAGACATACCAACACGTTTTCCTGTTTTTTAATTTCATACAGTCAATCCTCAGGGAAAAAAACATGGTGGTATACACCATGGTGGCAAATGTGGGCAGAGAAATTCTTCACATTCCCTCCATTCATGTGGAGTTGTAGAAACTGTTTTGTGCAAGTGTGGGAATGTGTGCTTAAGCTCTGATATTCTACCTTCTTGAATGAGAGTCATACCATTTTTCCTTAAACATTTTTTTACTGAAGAACCTTCATTACAGTTTATTACCCTCAAGAAAATATCAAAAACCTTTGAAAAGAGCAAAGGCTGTCTATACTGAGAAAAGTTCATTTTTAGAAACCGTATGCCAACTTGGATCATCTACCTCTTCCTCCAGAAACACCTTCTAATAAATTACACAATTGACTAGAATGTCAATGGTGCTCCTAATTGTGACCACTCTGTGTCATGAGCCCAAAAAGCAGTCTATTGTATATCCTATCATTGAAATACTGCATGAAAATGAGACCAGTGTGCTCTCTGCTTTAATAATTACTCCTGTATGCTACCTGTCCTAAAGGGGGGATCAAGGCTCTAAACTGTCTTGGTTTAAGTTCTGAAGGCCCACCTCACGTTTTGTCATTAAATAGCTTGTATAAGATGCCAAAGAGAAATTTGGTTGTTAATCTAACAACTCTTGATGTTTAATCTGTTGTGGTCTTTTTGTTTTTGTCAAGTCAGAACACTACTTTGATTGTGATTGTACTCTGCACAGAAACCCCCATTACCTTTGCGTTTTCAATGCAAAGTGAGAGGTTCCTCGGAGGACACATGTATGCTGGGACATAGATTCAGTCTTGTCAATGTTCAGTTTGAGCCGTTGCTTGGTCATCCAGCCCAAGATGTCAGTCAGACATGCTGATACTTGAGGAATGATGTCCATCTCAGGAGGGAAGGAAATGAACAGTTGTGTATCATCTGCATATGAATGATACTACAGGCAATGTGCTGTCATGACCTCTCCAAGTGTTCTTGTGTGGAGAGAATACAGGAGTGGTCCCAGCACCAATCCCTGTGGAACGCCTGTCTTCAGGCACCGGGGCGAGGAGATGGAGCCCTGCCAGAAGACCTGGTAGGAGTGACCTCTGAGGTAGGGATACTAGATAGCAAAAAAACTATACTAGATACTAGTGTGGCGAGTACAAGGGGGGAGTATTAAAAAAGTATGACAAGGGGGGTAGCCAACTACGCCACCCTGGGGGTTCTACCCAGGGAAATATAAATGTGAGTCAACACTAGTCTAATCAACCCTAGGAGGACATACCAGACACACAGGTTCGCTCACTGAGAGAGGACAGAGACGCTGTTTCCAAATGACAAAAACAACAATTTTATTTGATCTTGTTACAATCCAAGTTAAAACTGCTTTATTTTATTTAAAAAAGTACATTAAAATGCCAATGCGGAGAGGGCTTCGGTCAGCCTCGGGGAGGCAGACTACAGTAGTGTGTCCAAAAGTGAAATACTCACACAAGTGCTTCGACGAAGAAAACAAAGGTGTACCTTCTGTGAACTCCAGTGCAACCCACAAGCAAACCATGCAGTGACGGGACCTCACCACCGAGTGCGTAGCCTCCCCCCCAGGAGAACCTCAGCACCTACTCAAGGAAAAGAAACAAAAGAAAACCAAATCAAAACAGATCCAACATAAAAGAACACAACTCAGGCAAAACTCAAAATCAGCTCACCGCTCCGTGTTTGCAGGAGTTGCTGTTACATCAAGTCAAGACTGTCGTTGGGGGTGTACACACAAAGTCGGAACCAGCTAGCCAAAGTAATTATCATTCCCCCACACACACTACGACACGGAGGGGATGAGCTGACGGACACACCAGCCCAGCTGGGCTTAACCCATAAACAAAAGAACGCACAAACGACCCCACAAGCACATATGCGGAAAGGAAAAAAAAAAAAACCTAATACTGATGGACAAGGAAAACGAAAGTAAACCAACCGAACCGCACAGGCAATTGGTTTAAAAGATGAGCAGCCTGATAGCAATGGACAATAAAAGAAACAGGGCAAAATTTCAGGACATACACTAACAGAAAGGCAAAGCAGCAGCGGCAGTCTTCCTGTTAAGGCAACGACAACAGTATTATTTACAGCTGAGGTCAAAACGGGAAACGCCAGACAACTCACAATACTGCTGCTCTAACAACTACCTGTTAAAATGCCTCAACTCGCATAAAATTATAATTTTACCTGCCCAGTGGGCTTGGCTGCTTCTATGTAGGGAGGCAATGGACCGGAGGGAAAGGAGCAACAGCCACCACGAAACTCTTCCGACCCAGCAGGGAACAAGGATGCCAGCAACCACCTGTTAAGCGCATTACATTGGTTACTGTGGAAGTAATGGGAGCTTGCCCGCAAGACACAATCAACCAAGTCAGAAACCTACCTCAAATCAGGAATACTACGGCGCACGGAAACAAAAGGTATGCAAAGGAGCAGTTCAGCTCCGTGCATCTTACCTGGCCTATATATACCCGCTTTGTGTGACAAGTTAATTGTTTGCACAGCTAACTTCCGCAGCCGCATAGCAGGGGGCGTGACCACAAACAAGCACTACGGTGGCTGTAATGGTCATTCCATTCTGCCGGTTACACTAGCAAAAAGCCAGCTGAACTTAATGGCTTCTGGAAACTGATGATGAACTATTCTGCACACAAAGTAGATGCATACTGGTCTCCCTTTAATAAAACATATAACACAAATGCATAGATATCTCTTGTGATATATGACATAATTGGCTAGCCAGCTAGTTTGCATACAGTTAGCTACATGGTGAACCAATCAGTTGGTCAGTTAGAAATGCAACTAGCAAGCTATTAACATATCTACAAAGTTCTCTTATAGAAAATGTGAAGATACGTCACACCGTGTTCCATATTGGGACAGGGGCACCATCTTGTGAGGATGGCGCTCTGTTTACCTGTGCCTGCTATGGTGGTTACCTGCATACCTTTTGTTTTGTTTGGCTAAAAAGTTGTCTAAATTATTCAAATCTGATGGAGAAGGGAAGAGGTGGAGAAGGGGAAAGAGAAAGAAAAGGGACCTTACCGGGAGAAATTAAATCGCAATGCCAAGCAACGGTATTTGGACAAACTACTAACGATAAATAACATAGATCCATATGACTTGGCAGCCCAAGACTGGATTACAGACCCCAATGCACTACCTCCACTCACATACCCGGACATTGTAAATTATCTCGTTTTTGGACTGAGTGCATACACTCTGTGTGAGTTTAAAAGTTATAAATCCCTAGAAGCTCATGAACAGTTTTGCAGTGGCTGGGTGCAAGATCTGCTAATTCTTAAGCCGACAAACTGCAAGAGCATAGTCATACTTGCAAAGGAAAGGTGGCACTCCTCTTTTTGGCCCAATTATTAAACCAAACAAAATACAAAACTTTCAAAAACATTCAGCAGTGTGATTGTTTTATTGAGTCATAGGCAGTGGGTTTGATCAGTCGCATTATTAATAAAAAAAGGTTTGTTATGATCTTGGACCTCCTTCTTACTGCAGCTACCCACGCCATCCGGCGTCTTCTCGTCACCTCCTCAACCTGCTTCCCTTCGTGTTTTTTCCATGTAGGAAAGGCGAATAAACGTATTCCATTGTCCAGTTTTCTCCCTGAACAATGGTGTTACCTACTATGGCAGTTCTTGATGCAGCAGCACTGACCTACCATGGCGACATTTTTCAGAATCATGACAGAAAATCAAAACACAGCCTCCAACTCAGGAACAGAAAGGCAGCGGCATCCTCACAAGACGGCACGTAAACAAAATTCAACACGGCGTGATGTTAACTTTGCATTCTCTATACAAAGTAGCAACACAAATCTTCATGAGTTTAATGTATCACAATATGTTAACTAACAACATACCAGGTAATGAAGGGAATGAAAAATTCAACAGTTATGTGATATTGATAGCAATCATCTGCTAAAAATCCATTAAATATACTTTGTGTGTTAGAAGAGTCTAATCCACTGATTCATCTGAATCTAACATTGTTTATATGACCAATCAGAGACAAGTGCATTGATTCATCTAACTTGATGTCAGTTATAACCATTATCCTTAATATATTATACTTTTGCCCCCAAAAACAGCAGCGGAGCAGAGAAATTACCAACACAGTACAAAAGAAACTATAATAAGAGAAACAAAATGGGAGGTTGGTCAGATGACATGCATTTACCTAATGCTTTATCTCCACTGGGCTGTCTGTGGCCTGCCCTGGCCGGACTGGATGGATATGTTTGGTTATACAGGTTAGATGACTGTCTCATTTGTAAATGAGAGTTCATTGGAGTTCATTCGCAATGGGCAGGGTTTGCATTACGTAGCTCCAGTGAGGTGGTTCTTCACTTCACCTGCTTACAGTTTATTAATAACTAACAATATGGAGGTCACCCAATATTTTCTATTTTAAATAATATATTGGATGACTTCAGGACAGCATTGTAGGCCTATCAAAATGTGGAACAATGGGCAATCATGTACCACCAGTGATTTGCTCTTGTGCTTTAATTTTCAGTGGTAACGTAATGTTAAATATAAAGGTCTGCCAAAATACAACTAAAATAGCAAGTTTGATAAGTTTCCTGTTAACATTTTCACTGTCATTATCTGATCCAGAAGGTATTATATTGTGTCTTATGTGACCGGGAAAATGGCTCCCTTGTTGTTATGGGACGACTTTGTCACATGTTGAAGGTTGCGTTGTTTTCCCTCCCCCCTGATTAATTTACCAATCCCGGGGTTTTATATAAGCTGAGGGGTACCTGCCATCTGACTGTCTTCTAGTGGTGGGCAAAGCGAGGCTTTGTGAAACACTAAAATGTTCGAAGCAATTGTGTCGGAAATTGTTTTGAGGTTTCGAAACAATCCGACACCCATCTCCACGGTGACACCTACTGGCCAATTTTGCTATCGTCACATCTTGATAATGCTATTCTGTGAAACAACGACTCAGAAATTCTAAACTATTTATTATTCTGGTGGGTTATGCCAGGCTATCAATACATATGATCAATACATATTTCGGAGTAATCGCCATACAACAAACAAAGAAACGAAAGCTTTCAGATTGTCAGAGACAGCAAATCGCGCAATGAACAGTGTGTTTCAATAAATATTTCTTTTTTCTGTTGTGCTGTGTTTATTAACATCTGTGAGGCTATTTCAATTGCTTGGTATTTCAGTTTCATGTCAGAAGCCACACCAGATCCCACACCAGAGATGGGGATCTCTTACGTGGATTCTCCATCTTAATCTAGCCTATCTATCAATCTATCTACACCTATTAAATTGCTATACTATCTCTCACCTATCTCGTGTAATCTGTCGCTATCACTCTCTATATATTAATATGTCACTATATCACTCACTGTCTGTCTCTCACTAGCCTATCAATCAATATGTATCACTAACCTTATATCTATCCTAACTGTCACTCACTAAATCGCACTGTCAATCGCTGTATGTCGCTATCTCTCAAAATTTCTTTCCTTTCACAAAAACCCTCGAAGTTGGGAGGCGTTTGCTTGACTTTTTAAGCATTCTGGGAGTTTGCGGTTGAGACAAAGGCTTTTCACACTGCACTTAGTCCAGGGCTAAAAGCATTCTTAGAACCTTCTTAGCCCCAGGCTAAGGGAGCTGTTAACCCCAGGCTAAGAAAGCTTTCACACTGGCACAATCCTGGCACATTCGAAAGTGGGCTAACCCCGACTTTAGCCTAGGGCTTGCTGGCCCTGCTCCGGAGCAGGGTTAGCCCTGGGGCTAAAAGGTGCCAGTGTGAAACGGGGCTAAAGTAAACAATGGACTGTGCGTCACGTTTTTGTTGTCCAATCACACGACTTCTTCGTCATGTCATTACAGTACGCGTGTGCTTTGTAACTGCCACTAACCGAAACCGGCAATATTCAGATGTTAAAGGTACCTAGCAAGCCAGCTAACTTAAAACAACAATAATATGTCCGGAAAAGTCTTAAACAGATCAAAGTGGTCGCAGGCGGAAACGGCATTGTTCCTGAGTTTGTGGTCGGAAAAGTCCGTTCAAGACAAACTAGATGGAACATTCCGCAACAGAAAGGTTTTCCACCATCTGTCAGAAAGCTAGCAGAGGCAGGTTTCAATAGGACGCCGGAACAACTCAAACAAAAGCTCAAAAAAATTAGGGTTTCAACACCGCTCTCACATAAAGCCCTGCTAATGTCGACATTTTAACGTTACTGGTTGCTGCTAAAGAGTAGTCACGCGTCATTCTAGAATGTAAACATTAGTCGTGTGTTCCAACGGACATTTAACCCAGGGCTAGTAGAAGTGCAATCTGAATCGTATAGCCCTGGCCTTAGGTTAACCCTAGGTTAACAATGTGTGTGTGAAAAGGGGTTAAGTTATCCCAGGGCCAACTCTTGGCCAACTCCAACGATAGCCCTGGGCTAACAATATGCAGTGTGAAAAGCCGACGTGTGATCAGGTTTGTTCCAGACACTGTCAATCAAACATAGGAGGCAGGTATATCACCTGTCAAAACAGGGGTGAAACGTACCGAAGGTTCATTTAGCCATGGTCACGTGACATGGGCGTTTTGAACCACACTTCGGAGCAGTGTTTCGAAACGTCTGCACTTCGGAAGCTCGACACAGCGTCGAAACATCAGTCTCGAGCGACCCATCCCTACTGTCTTCTAATCTGGTCCGCCTCCCTCCCATGAGTCCTGTTTTAATGCTATCTGACAATTGATTGTTTGTACATTCATAGCTCCCGGGTCCTGATCTTGACTTGCTGATATCACTGGAGACTGTTGCTGCTGTGTGTGGGTAGGTGGCTACTCCAAAATTAAATTGATTTGGCAAGTTTCCACTCGCTAACACGAACCTGGTTTGTTTACAGGTATCAGTCGGTTGGTACACGTGTTCGTTTGGAAGCTGTCTTGATGTCTACAAGTGGGTGCATTAGTCATCCTCACGCAAGGGGTATTGTTATATTAGACAACTTGCGGTGAGTAGGATTGCTCTTATAGCACTTGAGATTTTAATTGTCCGTAGCGATTGTTGCAGATTCATTCATTCCCCTCTTGTGTTCTGTAGATCTCCAGCGCTGCTGTTTTGCCTCTTTTAGTATTTGGCTATTTCCCCTTACATGTGAACTCGCTATCCTTCCGGTTATTTATCGTTGCTGGTGATGCACAGCCAGGTTTAAACTACCTTTAGCTTCACGTAGTATGATAAACCGAGCGCCGTACTAGCTAGCTACTGCCTCTACTGCTAGCATACTCTTCTCTGGAGTTGCAGTGCCGATTGTTAGCTGCGGAAGCACTTGTGCTGCCCTGGCTCCTTAGTGTTTAACGGCCTCTGGTTACGTTGCAAGAGTGCGGTATTAAATCTCTTTGTTCAGGGAAAACCAACTGGTTTCTATTTTTATCCAACTGTGTACTTTTATGTGTGATATTTTACTGAGGCGCGCATTAGCGCTGTTTAAATAGTGGAGCCTGGTGCCGCTGCGGCCGGAGGTTGGTCATAGTGGGTGAAACCCCCTTACCCCCCTTCATATTTGCATGCGTGTTAAAAGTAACTGCACCGATTCACTTGTTTTTTAGCAAGATTTCATTGTGTGTGGGCATGCGTGGTGCTGAGCATCCTGCACGGGTGGGATCCCCCCTTAGCCGTGAGTATACCTCCCTCCTAGCTGGCCCCAGCACGCTCGTTTGACAGCGCTGACAGCGACCGTATTTTAACTAAATATTGTAACACAAAAACGCTATTTTATTTGGATTTAGAGAAGCTCCATAAAGCCCTTGGTGTAAGTGTGATTTGATTATTGATTGTGCTTAATAAACTGTATTTGATATTGGAAACCACATCACTGTCTTCCTTTGAATTACACGAACCGAGAAACTTATTCAGTGCAGTAGAGGCATTTGAGTTGGCTTCCCTTTTTAATGGTCCTCAGGTGAGACCCCTGAGGTGGCGTAGTTTGGCTATTACCTTATCCCTGGGCCACACTTAGCTTATGTACTATAGGCTGTATACAATATCTTTGATGCTGTATTTAGATTATAAACTGGTTTGGATACAGGACCAAGTCTGTGTAGCTATTTGTACCAATACTATTTTTTGTGTTTATATATTATGGTTGACCGATAATTATTCATTTACAAGAGTTGCATATATTGGTTGTTTTATTACACTTTTACCATGGCTACCTGCAATTCACCAGTGTTACTTTTAACTTAAAATATTTTCTGTAATATATCACAATAATATTACATAATATATGACAATAGGCTACTGTGTTTTCATTTCCAAAGTGTTAACTTAAATTTGCAAGACATTCAATAATCCACACCTACCCAAATATATCATCACTGATATGTCCATGTTGTTAGGTTCTACTTTGTGGAGCGGGCAGTGTGATGATGAGATGAGACCGGTCTTACAGAGACAAGGTTTATTCCCCAAAGTTACGCACGCAAACAGCGCCCGAACTAAGACTGCCTAGGCTCAGATGAGCACTCACAGAAATACGTAGATGTGATTAGGCCACACCTCAACAGTTGTTGATTGGGTTTAGACTACCCAGCTAACAATTTTTGGTTCCCAGAATGTTCTGGGAACGTTGTTTTTTGGTTACGGCAACGTTCCCTAAAGGTTTTTTTGGGGTTATCCTGTGGTTTAAATGGAAAGTTTTCTCAAGGTATATATAACGTTAGTTTTTGGTTGCATGTTTTGGTTTATGGAACATTCTCCTAACGTTCCCCCAACATGGGAACGTTTGGAGAACCTTTGGAGATCCCATTTGGTTGTATTAACGTTCCATGTAACCACTGCAATACAAGAAACCTTTGGAAAACCTTCTGACAACGTTCTGGTCAGGTTCTCTAAATGTTAGGGGAACATTCCTGTAACTTTCACAGAAATTAGATGAATCGTGTTTATTTATTGGGTAAATTGTAGATTGTATAATTAACAAGGATGGCATTTATCGATTTAAATCACTTTAAATGCTCAAAATAACAAGGATGGCAATTTGAATAATTAAGTGGCAAGTAATCCCAAAGCTTTCTCTTAAATGTTTCAAATTATAGCTTTCTTGTGTTAAACAATTCAAATTACAAAACGGAGCTAAATTTAGTTAAATCGATTTAAATTACTGAGAATAAACTTTCAGGTTAGGTTGAGGGCAATGAACAATAACGTTTAGAACACAGACCTCACAAAAGCTGTGATGTGTCATGAGCATTTAACGTAATTTACATCGATAAATGCCATCCTTGTTAATTATACAATCTCACGTTGTCGCTTTGGCAAGCACACAAACTACAGACAATCTGCGCTGTTTCGGAGCATAATCATTTATTTACGATTGGTGTCAATTATTCTGTGAATTATTTGTTTTATTGTTAATCAAGGAGGATAAAGGGGAACAGGCTGAAAGTAATGATAGATTTAAAGGTAGTGTTTCCGCTTCCCCTGTTTCCAGCTCACCTGCAGCCACTGAAAAACATACGGGAAAAAACCTAACGCCACATACCAGGGATAGCTGTTATTGCGCTAAAAATAGCTGTGCATACATCGCGATGGCTATATCGTGCATCCCTACTTGAGAGTAAGAAAGGCTAAGATGTAGTGAGCAAAGATGAATTTAACATTATAGCTTTGCCTCTGTCCTAACCAAATATAAATGATATCACTACTGTTGTAATCACAATAAAAACAAGAACAGTTCCAATTTTTCAAATGAACATTTATTTTATTATTATTATTATTATTATTATTATTATTATCCAAGGAATTTAGGTTTCTTATATCGGTTCTATTTATCGGCAAAAATTTTATTATTGGAGTTATCTGAATGATGTAATTTTTTGCAATATCGGGCCGATAATTATCGGTGCCGATAGTTATCGTGCATCTCTAGTTTAGACAGAGGCAGTGGACTACAGGCCAGTGGTGTCGTTAGGTCTGATCATTTGGGGCTATAGCCCCGAATATTTTAGGCCTAGCCCTGAATATTTTCACCCTGAAAAAGGAGGTTTTTATAGCAAAACAACAGACTGTGTAACGATAAGTAGCATAATAACCTTTGAATGTGTGTGTGTGATAATATTTATTTATTATAAAGGTAGATATAACCTCCCCAACCTACTGATGCCGATCTCCCTTCAAAAAAAGACAAACCCCAGGCAAACTTGACTTGATCTTTTCAATAGCTAGAAACGCCCCTGCTACAGGCATTGATGTGTTAATGACCCTTTGCTCTAGTACAGTTCCCCCAAACAATTTGGTGTTATCTGTCCTGATATTATGGTAACACTTTGCCAGTTCCCGCAGACGATCTGGTGTCATCTGCCTTGGTATGGTAGTGACATTTTGCTCTGTAGTAACACTTTGCCCTAGGACAGTTCTTGTGGATAATTAGATGAATACAATGTAGATCCTAACATTTCTAAACCTAATCAACAACTCTTCGACTGAACAATAAATTCAAACTAGATAAAAAATTACAGACTTGCTTAGCATCAGGAGAACACATGCTCAGGACTAAATGAGCTTCCACACTGTGTGCAGTTCAGGATCTCTGCCAGTCTCCATGTGTGGAGGTTGGTTAGTGTGAGAAAGACATCATAAACTGTGCAAAGAGGGAACTTGATCCATTGCTCCTCCATCTTCCACATATCTGGCAAGGACAGCACCCTTTCCTTGGTGTTTTCCCCTTTGATCTACCCTACTTCTTCATCACCCCTCTTCTGACTTGCTGGCTGTCCTCCTCAGCCATTCTGACCTCCCTCTGAACCATGTCATTCTTTTGGTTCAGCTCTCTTCCAACTGGAGGTGGCTATATAGCCTAGACCCAGCCTACCCTGGTTTACTGATCCAGCTATGTCAGAATGTTGTAGCCTTTCCTCTGCTTCTATGAAGGCTGCACTGGCTGATCACTTGCAACCAGTCCTGACCACAGTTCTGGCTTGGTAAACCTTCTTGTCTTTGATGTTCCACAGCATGATGTCCTTGTAAGTCTTAGTTGCCTTGAACTCCTCTACCACTCTTACCGGTAGCTGCAACTTGCTGTCTGTGCTGTAGAGGCCAATGGAACAAAAAATGTATTGGCAGACCCAACCAGCTTCTAAGGAAGTTATTCCTTTTATCCTCTCCAGTGCCTCCACTGTTGAATGAGGTACCTCATTGACAAGCAGAGGCCATGGGAATTCCCCTGTGGGTAGCACAACGCCTTAAACCTGCTAGGTAGGCCATCTCCTCCATTTTGTCTAGCATTAGCAATTAAATTCCAAAGTTGAGTGACAATAGAATTTTGATGATAGCTCAATGATTTCAATCACTGGACTAAACAGCACATAATGTGGCTAATTATAATAGGGATATAGTGTAGCTTGTTAGCTTAGCAAACCATAGCTTAGATTCACTAATATTTAGCATAACCAATTTCTGTCCAAAATATATCATAAACCTTCTAAAACTCAGGTGGTCATCCATACACAACCAAGTAGTAATGTGGAGAATATATTTTCAGAAAAATTAAACACTGAAGGGGCAATTTCAGTTGGTGAAAAATTAAATTTCCGTCAGCCATTTTGTCCCAAGACAGTGAATGGCATGAGTTAAATTTGCTTAATACTAACAGACTATCAGTCAATAAATAAACATAAACATAATCCACTGTTTCACAAAAAAACCTTTGAACAAGTTTTTTGCTTTGCAATAAAGCATTGTTTTGCCAGAACCACCTTTTCGTCTTGCAAGTTGGAATTCTTACATATTATTGGCGAGTCAACGGCAGAGAAAAGGGCGGACACCTGGAGCCAAGAGCTTTTTGACTTTGATTGCAAGATTTGGGTTTTGGGACATCTTTTCCCAAGACAACAGCTGAATTTGCTGCTGAAGAAAAGAAGACTTCTCTGTTTTACAGAAGACTGACCTGAACTTGATTCCAGAAGTGCAATCCTCTCCAACGAACCAGAAGAAAAGAAGAAGCACTTGTGAGTATAACTAGCTTAATTTTGTATTTGATGTCTGCTGAGTCATGTTGCAAAGTAGTATAGAAATAAGCTGAAATTTAGTAGTAATTCAAGGAGTAATAACTCAGGAGTAATTCAAGACTTAGGCGTGAGAATTGTACTGTACTGTAACTTGACTTTTTATTTGGAAAGTACCAGCAGGGTTCCCACATTTAACCCTGTGTCCTTGAGGTAAGCCACCACCTTAGGTATATTGTTGATACATTGTATCATACTCAGAACCTACAATGATGGAGTGGGCCATTGAATGCATTGCTAAACTGTAAGGAGGGACCATATGAGTTTCTCACAGATAGATCAGATCTTTTAGAGTGGCTAGAAGTCTGTTGAGACAAACAGCAAACATGCTAATGTGTTGCAAGCCTTGCTACAAGGGCAGCATGAACTTAAGTGCCGGTTGGCGGCCTCACACTTGGAGTGTGGTGAACATAAATCTACTATAGATATGTTGAGGCATACTACAGAGGTCCTTGAGCAGGAGCTTTGCTTAGCAGCAGAAAATAGTTACAAGTTGCTTCCCTTAGACAGAGCCTGGAAGAGGCCAGAGGATTTAGAGCAGTTAGAAAGATGTCAGAATGCCTATGAAGCACATTGGACTAGAACTGCTAAAAATCCAAATGTAGCTAAGAAGTCTGTTGAGACACAGCATGCTTTATGGGGCAAGTTGGAGTATTTAAAAAGTCATGTGGCAGCTTTGGGTGTTACTCTACCAGAGGATTTAGATGTTGGTAGTGATAGTTCGGATGAATGCAAAGCTTACACAGGTCCAGTTAAAGACCAGCTGCAGTTGAAGGAGACCAGCTGCAGTTGAAGGAGACCCTGCTGCTGCACAGTATGAATATGAGGAAATTCATGAACACATCCCGTTGTCTACTTCTGAGCTGGGGAATTTGTGTGCTAATGTGGGTAAATGGGATGATGCGTCTGATCCACATCCATATCTAACTGAGAGGCAAGCCAGAGCAAATGGGCTGGACAATCGAGACTATTGCCAGATAATTCAGTTAACAATACCTGCAAACTTAGAGTCACTTCCAGATAACATGAAAATGGCTGTGAATGGTGCATGGGCAAATGCTCAGCAGAGAGAGGCAGCATTATTAGACATGATTGGCAATCCACAACCCGACTGGGGGGCGGATTCAGAACACTAAGTCTGAGAAAGTTGAAAACCTGGTAGCCTATTTGAACCATTTGTTTAGTTGCTATACTAGGACCTCAGGAATCCCAGATCCACAGAGAAATGATCCAGCATTCCTGGCACTGATTATGCATCAGTATAATCTGGTAATTAATGATGCTACCAGGCTAGCATTGAATCTAAAGCAGAAAGAAGGTGATTTGACATTTGCAGATGTTTGCAGCCTCCGTAGTAGCTGGTATGAAGCCGCGAATAACACTCTGGGTCACAAGAAAAAGGTTTCAGCACTCATCACAAATGAGGGTATGCGTAAATCTGCCAAAAAGGATTCTTGTCATAACTGTGGCAAAGTTGGTCATTTTAAAAAAGATTGTTGGACAAGGGATGGAGGTGCACAAAAGTGAGGAATATAGAGATTACCAGGAACCAGCCCCATCAGCTCCAACTTTAACTTATGAGGACATGAATAAAATGCTCTATGAGATTAAGCAAATGATGGCACAGAAGGGTTCAGCTCACTCTGATTCAGGTGTTCAAGCTACAGAGAACAAATATTTAAATCCATAGGGGTGTCTGGCCTCTGTGAAAAAAGTGGGTGATTTGAAACCAGATAGATTCAGCAGACCTAATGTTGAAGTTGCAGCTATGGGTCGCTGTGACAATTAGTAGACACTGAAGCAGCAATCACCCTAACACATTTGAATTTCCCCACAACTGGTAGGACGACAAAGTTAATTGGAGTTGGTAGTGGAGTAATAACTGCAACAGTCAGTTCCAGTACAGGCACAGGTTGGCACAGATCAGATTACAATGAAAGTGTGGATGTCTAAAACACTTGAGGATTCCATCCTTGGGGCAGATGTGATGAAGGAGAATAATTACATTGTTGATTTAGCCAATCAGATTCTTTGGAAAGGAGAGGGAGATGCATCTGATTGTATTGACATTTCTGATAGAAATGCAGTGTCTACAGTAAAAGGGGTGCTGGCATATGATCTACCTGATCTTTTGAGCACAAATAATGAGAAGCAGAGGTGTTACAACATGAGGGTGTGTGGGTGTAGTGTTGGTACACCACATCATGTCTAGCTTGAATGTCTCATTAGGTTTCATCAAGGTCGTCTTGTGAACAAAATGTTTTCAGTCGTGTTCTACTCTGTCTAGCTAGCTGTTTCCAGGAGTCATAGTCTTTGTTAAAGGCTTTCTCCTGTTTCTTAGCTACCTGGTCATGCATCTCCTGGCCCTTCTCTGTTAAACCTCTTTCACGTAAGCCTGACCTGACTTGTTATGTTTCTACGTTGTTGCCTATTTCCTCTGCTGGGGACAGCGTTTGTTTGGCCTGTGCAGCTGTTTGATTAACTGTAGTCTTTGAGTGACTTTGTCTGGGTTTAAACTTCAGTGGCTAATAACCTACCTCTAGCACTGAGTAATACTACTTACATCAGACATTTACAATTTGGACACCCAAAAGATTTTAACAAAGACAAGGCAAATGTCATAAACAAAGTGAAGCAGGTGTTCAGCAATCAGACAATTTCCCTTCAAAATGTTTTCATTACGAGACAGATTCAGGAGTTACGATTTTAGGAGATGACATTAACCCTCACCGTACTCAGACCTTATAATTCTCAAACACCTTAACCCCTTGAATTTAAGCCCTTTAGCTATTAATCATTTCGAAAAGGAAAGCCCCCCCTTTTGTCCTCAAGCCTTAAAATATTCTTATTGTATTGTTATTGTGATATAATCTAGGCGAACTTTATTCCTATCATGCACATGTGGGCGTGGTTAATTTTCACCACGTCTCCACGTTTAGTGCACTGTTAGTTCCCGATCTTGCCTGGGTGCAGGGTTGACTGAGCTGACTGCAGTTTGGTAGCATCAGACTCTCTCCAAGCTGCTCACCGGCAAAGACAACAACACACGAGGAGGATGACTCAGATGTAGCGTTGTTTTCACTGTAGCGTCCCTTGGCTTAATAAAAGACTGTCAGGTACGGACAAGGACTCAGCCGCAGACCACGGAGATTTTCCCGTATGGTTTATTATAAACCGGCAGGCAGACTCGAAAACACGAAACAGGCAGGGTCGAAACCAGAGAGACAGTCCGAAGGGAAAATCCAGGATCAGGAACGGGAGCAGGCAGGGTCGGAAACCAGTCGGGCAGAATTCCAGGCAACAGGACAAGGCGGCAGGCAAGACACAGGTCGGGGCACAAGCGAAAAGTCAAAAACACGAAAACAAGCAAGCAGAATCAAAAAACGCGGAACGAGACAGGTAAACACACTGCAACGAACTAGCAACGAGATAGGAACAGGCAGGGCATTATAAAGGGCAGAGCAGATGAGGCGATGGGGAACAGGTGAGCTAGCAGGCAGGTGGCGGCGATGCAGTAATGAGGCAGGCGGGGACCGGGCGGGGAACGGGGCAGGGCTAGAACACAAGGAAAACAAAAGCACATGGACAGGGGAAGAACACAAACACACAGCTAGGGGGGCAGAGTACTGACAAAAGACGATGCGAAGAGTTCGACAGGTGCTTTAGTTTTATTTATTGTCTTGATGACCGCGAGTGCTGGGAGCACCGCGAGTACCATGAAAACTACAAAAAAATGAAGAATACAAACTCACAGTCCCACAAACACAAATGAAATTCCTAACTGAAACCCACACAAAGATCAACAGCATCGCCAGCATGGGAGCGATGGCAACAGCAAAAGTTCAGCAACCAAAATGATACACACAACACTGAAAACACAATTCCAATGTACATGGTGGCACAGAGCCAAGTTCGCCTACCTCGCTCCACACTCCAAGGGTGCAATTTAGTTACCAACAAGTGTTAACCTCATCCTCCTTAAGCCCAAACATTTTGTGAACAGAAGTAGCACAAAAAAACAAACTGTCCACAGCAAAAAAAGAAAGGAAAACTTTAACACCAAGTGAGCAGGGTATGATTTGGCGTGTTGGCTGAGTTTTTCTCTGCCCATTTCGGGGTCCGCGCAATCCAAATGCACTGTAAATATTCTAACCAATGCAGAACCAACATTATGTTAGCGGTCATTTACAGTGGGCTAAACAGAAACATGATTGTGGTAGAGTCAAGGATATGGAAGTGCATGTACAAGGACATGACCCCCCTGTGCAGAGACAATAAAAATTTCCCAGTGATGCAGAGACAGACATTGCAATAGTCATTGATTCACTGCTTGAGCAAGGTGAACTCACCGTGTGGCCTGTAAAGAAACCTGATGGCTTGTGGAGACTGACCATTGACTACAGACAGATTAATGCATCAAAACCCCTGTGGCTGCAGTGGTGGCAAGGGCTCTGGACATAATGGCTAGTTTACAAAGTACTGCAAAAGTATACTCAGCTCTTGATGTATCTAATGGGCTTTGGTCTATTCCAGTACACCCTGACAGCTAGTATAAATTTGCCTTTACTTTTAAGGAAAAGCAATATACTTGGGTAATTTTACCACATGGCTTCCACAATTCACCAACATTGTTTCACCACTGTATGGCTGATGTGCTCAAAGGTGTAAGCAAACTGCAACAGGTTATTCAGTATATTGATGATTTTTTGATCCACACAGAGACTGAGGAAGAGAATATTGAACCTTTAGGTGAAAGATTGACCCTTTTTGAAAGACCTGCACTAAAACTCAACCCTAAAAAGACCCAGGTAATAGTACCAGAAGTGATGTTCCTTGGGGTACAAATAACTGAGGGGGGTAGGACTCCAAACCACAAAAGGTTGTTGTGCAAAAATTGCCAAGACCACATACAGTGACTGCTCTGAGGTCATTCCTGGGCATTGTAGGTTTCTGTAGGGACTTCATAGAGGGTTTTGCAGAAATAGCTGCTCCACTGTATGATCATCTGAAGGGAAAATGAGGTAAAACAGAGGAGCTAGAATGGAGTCCAACAGATCAAGATTGTTTTGAAAAGCTAAAGAAAACTTTAATGACAGCCCCTTCCCTGAGAACCCCAGATAGTGAAAAACCCTTTGCGCTTCAGGTAGCCGCCACAGATCAGCAGTTCTGCTTCAAAAAGTACACCACGAACAGAGGCCTGTGGGGTACTTTTCCAGGGTACTGAAACCAGTAGAGAGGGGATTTGACAGATGTGCTAAACATTTACTGGGGGTACACTGGGCATTAGAAGTCACAGAACACATAGTAGGATTCATTGGATTGAAACTACAACCACCACACACACCAATTACGATATTGCTGCAAGGACAGATATAAGAACATGAGAACATATTATGACAAGAACAGGCCATTTGGCCCAACTAAGCTCGCCATTTCTTAAGTAAAGAGTATCCAAAACTGCATCAAGTCTAGGCTTGAACACAGCAAGGGTCTCTGCCTCAACTACATGACCTGGCAACCTATTCTATGTATTGATAACTCTTTGTGTAAAATAATATTTCCTTATATCAGTGCGGAACTTACTCTTAACTAGTTTACATTTATGTCCTCTTGTCCTACAGACTGAACTCACCCTAAAAAATCTATTGTAGTTAACCTTATTGAATCCTTTTATAAATTTAAAAACCTCAATTAAATCACCCCTAAGCCTCCTCTCGCTAAGTCTAAATAGGTTAAGTAACTTGAGTCTTTCCTCGTAGCTTTTATATTTCATGCCAGGAACTAATTGCCCTTCTTTAAACTTTTTCAAGAGCTTCAATATCTTTTTTATAGTGTGGTGCCAAAAACTGCACACAGTATTCCAAGTGAGGTCTGACTAAGGCATTGTATAATTTCAATATAACCTCCTTAGATTTATACTCAATACTTTTGGCTGTATATCCCAGCATCCTGTTGGCCTTTTTTTTTACTGCTGCAGCACACTGTCTAGATCAGGGGTGGGCAACTCCAGTCCTGGAGGGCCATGGTCCTGCTGTTTTTCTTGTTGACCAACTAAATACAATCTCTGATTGGCTGAAGAGCAAGCACACCTGTTTTCAAGGTGACAATCAACAGGTAACTAAGAGATGAAAACAAAAACCAGCAGGACACTGGCCCTCCAGGACCGGAATTGCCCACCCCTGGTCTAGACCCTGTTAAGCTTGGGTCAACTATTACTCCCAAGTCTTTTTCAAATTGAGCACATTCTAGTTTTTTCCACCCATGAAGTAGTCTTGTCTAAGGTTCTTATTTCCCACATGCAAGACTTAACATTTATCTAAATTGAATGCCATCTGCCAGGTATCTGCCCACTTTCGGATGATGTTTAGGTCTTCCTGTATTACCATAGTTGATTCTATACTGTTAGCTAGACCCCCTAGTTTTGTATCATCTGCAAATTTTACTATTTTACTACTAACCTCTGCATCAAGATCATTTATGTATATAAGAAATAGTAAAGGCCCCAACACCGATCCCTGTGGGACTCCACTTCGTACAGGACCCTGTTCTGATACAATTCCTCCCACAGTTACAGTCTGCATTCTACTACACAACCAACTTTGAACCCACTCAGTGATAGCTCCCGTAATTCCTGCAGATTTCATTTTCAATATGAGCCTCTCATGCAGAACTTTGTCAAATGCCTTCTGAAAGTCGAAATAGATAATATCATAAGCTTGGTTTGAGTCCAAACATGATGTAGCTTCCTCAAAGAAGTCCAGGAGGTTTGTTGAGCACGACCTCCCTCTGCGAAAACCATGTTGGCTATCATTTAAGACACCATTTTGTTCCAGGAATAATTCCAAATTATCCCTAATGATGGATTCCAGTATTTTGCATGTGATACAAGTTAAGATGACAGGCCTATAATTTCCTGGATCAGTCCAGTCTCCTTTCTTGTAGATAGGTACTACACTGCCATGTTTCCAGTCATCTGGTATTTCTCCAGTTTTAAGGGATTGCTTAAGAATATTTTCCATCAGGGCCTGCTACCTTATTTGTTTTAAGTTTTTGAAGTTTATCTAGTACTTCTGCATCATTTAAATCAATTTCCTCCATAAGTCTCTGAGAACTGACTGCACCTGAAGGCATATGCGAAAACACTTCACTAGTGAAACTCTTCACAAAGTAACTGTTTAGTGTATTAGCAATAGCTTTGTTATCATAACCATAATTCCATCCTTATTTTTTATACCTCTTATGTCATCCTTAACTATCCTTTTTTGACCAAAATATTGAAAAAAGCATTTAGAGTTGCTCTTTGCATCTAGTGCAATCTGTCTTTCAAAACGCCTTTTAGCTTCCCTTATTTTTTTCTTAACTTGAGCTCGCATATTACTGTATTCAATCTTATTACTCTCTGAGCTCTCCAACTTGTATTTTCTAAATTGTTTCAAACTGTCCTGTAAGGACTTACTCATCCACTGTGGATGCTTCTTTTGCAGCTTCCCTTTTCTCACTTGCGGAATGAATTTACGCTGTACATCCAGAATAATTGTTTTAAAAATGCACCACATTTCTTTCACAGTTTATCCATATAGAAGAGGTACCCAGTTTATATTCTTTGTATAATCACGCTAAAGGGGGCTAAAGTTAGCTTGTCTAAAGTTGAATACGCTAGTATTTGAGAATGCAGACTTAACTTGCCAAAAAACTTCACTTGTTCCGAGTGGTTCCCCTACCTCAGTACTGCCGATTCTATCAGGATTATTACACAGAACCAGATCTAGAATTGTGTTCTCTCTCGTGGGTTCAGTAACTGTATCAAAAAACAGTCACTTACAACATCCAAAAACTCTTCCTCACATTTGCCTCGACCTGACACAGCTTCCCAATTAATTGAAGGGTAATTGAAGTCCCCCATTACTATTGTCTCACCCTCCTGACATGCTAGTTTAATGTTATCAAAGAGCATACTGTTGACACTGCTGTCTGAGGCTGGTGGCCTATAGAATACTCCAACATTTAGACCTTTTTCATTTTCCCCCAATATTTTAATCCATATGTCTTCACTAACTCCAAGGGGCTCCATTCCTGGAATTTCCTGAATATTAAGATTATCCTTTACATAGAGAGCTACGCCTCCTCCTCTTCTATTGATTCTATCTTTTCTTAGCAGCTTGTATCCCTCTACGTTCTACTCATCCCCATCCCCTGCACCAAGCCACGTCTCTGTGATCCCAACAACATCATAATTACTATTACTCATAATGGTTTCTAGATCCAAAATTTTATTTTTTATGCTTCTAGCATTTAAACAAAGGAATTTCAGGGTATCATGTGTGCATTTCCCGTCCTTCCCCCCGGCCCCAGCTGCTCAGAACCACCTCTATAACAGTGCTGCACTGACTGATTTACAAGCATCGTTTCCTCACTACTAATAAGATACTTAACCATGGTGTGTTCTTTTCCGGCAGTCTGTCTAGCCCTACCCATCTCACTGTATAACCTCCCTGCCCCCCCAGACCCTAGTTTAAATAACCCTCTGCTACCCTAAGCATATGCTGGCCCAGTGCAGCTGTGCCCCTCCGGTTCAGGTGTAACCCGTCCCGCTTGTACAGGTCACCGCTGTTCCAAAAGGAGTCCCAGTGCCCCATAAACCTGTACCCCTCTTTCCTACACCAGGTTTGTAGCCACGTGTTAAATCTCCATATAAAGGCTTGCTTCCCTTTGCTTGCACGTGGTACTGGTAGAATTCCAGAGAAGACTACCGTGGAGGTTCTGCTCCTAATCTTTCCTGCTAGCTCAATAAATTTTTCTTGCAGAACCCCGAACCTACCCTTTTCTATGTCATTGGTTCCAACATGGACCATGACCACTGGATCCTCCCCTGCTCTGGCCAAGAGCTTGTCCGCACTCTCCAGGAGATCTCCAAACTGGGCACGGGGCAGGCAACTGACCATGCGAGACTCCTTGTTGCGTGAACACACTATGCTATCAACCCCTCTAATAATTGATTCCCCCACTATCACCAGCTCCCTTTTCTTGGAAGATGAAGCCACCTGGGTGCCCTGGGGCTCTTCAGTCCTCCCACTCTCAGGTTCGTGGGCCAACTCCTCCTGCAGTGGCACGAAACAGTTGGTCACCGCGATCTCTGGAGATGCCGCCCTTCTTGGAATTGTGTGCCCCTTTCTACACCTACGCCCTACTGTAACCCAGCTATCTCGCCCCATCTGGTCTGTATCTTCCCCCCTACCCGGCTTTGGTGAGCACACTATCTCCCTATAGGGCATACTAATCAGTTCCTGGAACTCTAACAATTCAGGGTTACTGTGGAGTCCAGCTACTTGGGCCTCAAGATCAAGAATCTTGTTCCCCAAGTGCTCAACGAGTCGGCAACGGTCGCAGATGAAGTCATCCTGGAGGTCTCCCTCCAGAAATCCGATCAGAACAGGCTCAGAACAGCCAAAGGCAGAAATCAAGCACAAGAAATGCCACTTAGCCTAAATACAATAAAACTATGTTCAGTTCAGCAGATGCGCTAGCACAACCAGAATCAGAATATCCTGAAATCTAACGCTGAAGAACAGTAGAAAAAAAATTAAGCGAACCGGCTAGCTAGCTAAACTACCCGACTAGCTAGCTAAAGTATGCTGCTTATATATTTAAAGATTTGCTCCTGAGAGGGCGAAAAACCACAAAAAACCTCTCGTCAGCTAGAATGTGTGCCAAATTAGCTGCATTTGCCAACGAGTTAACTCGTTGGATAACGCTTCGACGGAGGAAAAAAGTGGAAAATTCCCTCTCTGTCCCCTAATGGCAACAAAAGATTTGACTTTACTGGG
Source organism: Megalops atlanticus (assembly GCA_019176425.1). Lineage (NCBI taxonomy): Eukaryota > Metazoa > Chordata > Actinopteri > Elopiformes > Megalopidae > Megalops > Megalops atlanticus. Next base: position 47,153,613 of record CM032878.1, read on the forward strand.
TAAATAGCCCCAATTTTTATTTTTATTCTATTGAATGTAATAGCACAGAGACCACTTCACAAACACAAACAGCACAGCACTCCACAAACACAGCAGGAACTTGTCCAGGCTAGAGCAATCCAGCAAGAGCCAGGCAATCCAAGCAAGAGCCAGCAATCAAAGACATGTCATCACAGAGGGTAGGTAGATGGTTAACAGAAATTAACAATAGGCCGATTAAAGTGAAATACTTGCCTTCGTACTGTCTACCAAACTCACTCACATATGATAGGGAGCCACATGATTGTGGAGCAGTGAGGAATGCAAGCTCAGAAAACATCTTCAGAATAGCTGGGAAAGTCAACGATACACAAATGTATGTTGATGGTTCAAGATACTTTTATGCAAATTGGACAGGACCACATGAAAATGTGGAACCTTTGGGGAGGGAATTCTTAATCTTAGAGTTAAAGGGAAGAACAAACAACATACAAATGGTATCATGCTGACCAATGCGAATGGTATAAAAATACAAGATGTTAAGCTGTCAAAAGAATAAATACTGCACTTGATGTTTTCCAGATGACATATGCTGAGCCACTTTCCTCGTCTTAAATCATGACGCAGATGAGAGCCTATCAAGAGGGGCTAATAGGACAACTTCTCCTGACTTCATGCTCAACATTTGCGGACTGCAGTGACACAGCAGGCAGCTGTGGGTGCACAACAATGGACCAGCATATGTGCAGTACAAGGACTACAATGTAACCTGTCACATAAATGCCACATGTGGGAAGAAAGCTGCTGGAAAGAGAAAATGGTGCAGGTGTTCAACAGGCTTCACAGGAGATGGAACTCATGGGTGTGAAGACATTGGTGAATGTAGGGGAACCAGCCAGCCGTTCACCATCAACCAAATTTGCATCAATACATTGGAAAGCTGTGACCAGGCCAAGCGTGACTGTAAGTTTGGTTGGAAGATACATCAGAAACAAGAATATGAGCAGCATTGCCCTGGAATATGGTCCATGCCAGCTAATGGAATAATCACTGTCCCTAGACCAAACACTTACATTAACAATGTAAAATAGGAATTTTTAGCAATTGTAATAGAACTGAAATACATAAATATTCAACTAATTGACACTTGTAAAGTGACCCTATTATCACTCAACCCTTTGACTTAATAGGCCTGGAATGGGAGGAATTAGTGCTCAGAGGGGTAGCTGAGAAGCGAAGTAAGCACAGTATACTTGGGGACTTGGGAGGTGTATTTGTCTCAGAACACAATAACACATTGACAGAAGTATGTAGAGATCATGGGATGGTAGTAAAGGGGGTGGAAAATATGGGCTATAGAAAGCTTAGAGGGTTGTAGTGTTGGTAAGGAGGTCATAATGTGCTTGGGTGATAGGATGAAGCAAGACTGATGTTTTGTGTGATTGTGTGATTTCCACAGAGACTGTGAAGATTTGGTAACAATACCTATTGTATTCATGAAATTAACCACACCTTGACTGTAATAGATTTATAATGTAGAGGTAATGTGTTCTGTGTTCAGGTTGTCTACCCAATGAACATTGATGGCTAAAAGCTGTAGTACAAAAAGGACAGAATTAATCTTTACTTTTCTCCAGCCTGACCCTTTACTTGTACTGAGCAATATCCAAAAGCTGCAGGAAGAAGAGGAACAGCTAAAGGCCCAGAGAGTGTATGCATGAGAAGGAATTGTTGGAGCAGATCCATGATTACATCAGTGGGCTATCGGTGACAAAAGGGAACTACCACGACACATACTGGGACATAGCGTTCAAGGCAGCTGTGGCTGTTTCAGTCCTAGTGCTGCTGCTGGTGGTGGCCCTGATGGTTTATCTCTGATCCCTGACAAGGCAACAGAAAAGGGATCTTGGATATGTGGAAAGGAAAGTGCACTTGATGCAAGGTGGAGTGTAGGTTGTATGTGGAGACAGGCAACCGCACTCTAACATCCTTCCCTGTCCTATCATCATGTGATTACCACTGATTAGCATGGTATCAAATGTATTCCAGGTCATGCTACGTTTTGGGTAAACCTTTCATTGCTGCTGCTTCAAGGCTTAAGGGGGGATTATGTAAGGAAAAGTATTAGATGGGCCCCAATGTTTTGCGACAATGATTTGAATACAGACACACAGGCACTGTAAGTGGATTATGCATACAAGGGGGGTGAGAGCAATGGGCTTTCAAGACAGCACCACCAATGTGAGAAGGAAGTGATTGAGTTAGCATGTGGAGGGGAAATTGATCAGCTTCCTTCACACCTAGGACATCCTGTCAGTCCCGTCTCAAGCCCAGACCAACTCCAGGAAATGACCCCTTTTGAATGCAAATTCACATACACACCTTCACACAAATGTTCTTTGATGGAGTCTTATGGGGTATAAAGAGAGGTCATGATTTCTGTGCTCTTGGTATTCGATCTGCCTTGTGATACCCAGTGTATGCCTACACTGTGAGCTATACTACTTTTGCTTTGCAATAAAACATTGTTTTGGCAGAACCACCTTTTTGTCTTGCAAGTTGGAATTTATTACAAGTTAACTATATTTCACCTTTGTGATGGGGAAGGCCAGAATTGCTCCCCTGAAGCCAACAACCATTCCTCACAGAGGGGGGTATTCTCTCATTTGTGTGTAAGTCCTTTTTTGCGCACCTCCAGTTACACGCATTTCAGTTACGCCTAATCTCCCCTACGCGCTCCGATCACACCCACAGTGCTTAACTTCAGAATGAAGGCGGGCTCATGAAAGAGGCATGATTTATTTAAAATAGAAGTAGACTGAGCTACAACCTTGTTTATTTCAGCTGTCGGGAAAACGTGGAACATAGACTTACGCGTTTACCATGTGAATGTCATTGAAATCCATTCAAACCATGTAGGAGCCATTTAATCACTTTTAATTTGTGGGTTTATTGGTCTTTCTTGTTTTAGCCACTTGGGGGTGTATTGCACTGGGTGTTAGTCACATGGGTTCACAGGTGTATATGAACAGGTGTTCACACATTATTTAAGTTAAGGTGTGGATGGCGGAGGAGACACGGTTCTTACTGTAGCCATAGCCATAGCCAAACTAAATGCCGTCACACTACAACTATCACAGCACAATTCCTTTTATTAATATCGCCAGCACCTTGGATCTGCACCGGATAAAGTGAAGTTTGATTTTACATAAGTCTGCAAGTTTGTAATAAACGGGAACGCCACCCAACCTGGACCTATTGTTTGGACATTGGTTTATTGGAGCTACCTGCGTGTTGAGAACACTTGGCTATCCACTCCAAGGCTTGTAGGATAGCCTCCACACAAGTAAGAACCCTTTCCTCAGGAAGATACCGTCTGGATATTAAAAGGATTACCCATCTCATTGGAATGGATCGGGAAATCTTCGTTGAGAGGCCTGTATGAATTGCGAGTGAGTAGCCACTATTGGAAAACGGATTGCTTACCTATCGCGGAGCCTCGCAGTTTGGATTAATGCACCTGTAAGTTCTCAAGTCATTAAACTCCAGTAGGAACAGGGAAAGGCCGCAGATAACTTTGGAAACTTGGTACGTAAAACTTTCACTTTTCTTCTGTTGCTGGAATTGGATCGTTGCTGGCTGGCAAAGTCTGTTCCAAAGCCTTTGTTATAGTGTCTGCCTATCGTTTAAACAAAGTAATTTGCTGTGCTGTGCATAGAAACACTGCTACGTTTATTACTATCAGAAGCGCTATGTTGTGCGAGTCGTTGGCTTTCCCCGTATAAGGTAATTTGCTGTGCTGTTTTATTGAACACTGTTTGAAGTTGACGCGTGCTTGTGATCAAGATGAGTGTAGAGCAAAAAAAATTGTCTTCTGAGGCCACTGCCACTGATGCGGCTACGGGAGAAATAGATGATGCTGGTGCTAAGGTTAATTCTTCTGTTGAGCCAGAAAAGCGTGTGAGGAAATTGACATTAAAAGGAATTACGTTGCTCTTTGAAAACTTGCAAAAGAATTGGAAATCTATAGTTACACAAGCAATCTGGGAAAATGACATCTTAAACAGTGGGTGGTGTAAAGAAGTATTTACAGAAATATTCTATGCTGTGTAAAGAGGCTATAGAAACCCATACTACATTGCTAGAAATGCCCATGCCAGACACTGAATATGAAAAACAACAAAGTTGGCTTGCACAGAAAACAAAGGAAATTAATAAATTTGAGAATGATGTGAAGCAATGGTTGATTGATGCTGGTGTACCTAAGAATGATGATGATCTTGATGATGATGTGCTGTCTATAACAAACACTGACATAAGACCTGAAGACAGTATTTCCAAAGTCTCAAGCAAAGGGTCTAAGTGTAAAGGCCTTTCTTCTGTTCATTCGAAATCTTCCAGTGTTTCTTCCATACGTCTAAAGGCAAGAGCTGAAAGAGCAGCACTTTTACAGTCTGTAGTTGCTTTGAGAAAAATGCATGATATAGACGCAGAAGAAGAAGCCCTTCAAAGGGAAAAGGGAAGACTGAAAAGGAAAAAGAAACAGCTGGACATTGAGACTAAGTTGGCGGTTGCTACAGCTAAATTGTCTGTGTTGGAGAATGCAGTGAGTAGTGAGGATGAGGATGATGGAGAGAATGCCATGAATGCCTACCTTAACACTCATTTGAAGTCACAAGCACCAAATTACTTTAATGCCAGCTCTGTCTTACAACTGCCACAAAATGTCACTTTCCAACAGGACAATTCTGTGTCATTGGTTGCGCGGCTTCACCCCATTATGCTCCTCTTGGTAATGTTCAACAGCCTACTCTGTATGATCTTATGCAACAGCAAAATAACATCACTGCTCAATTAGCTCAGAACCAAGCCTTAGCCTCTCTTCCTCCAGGAGCTATTGCAGAGTTTAATGGCGATCCACTCAAATATGCTGCCTTTATCAGAGCTTTTGAGCAAGCCATTGAAAAGAAAACTACAGATAAGCAAGAATGTCTTTATTATCTAGAACAATACACTAGAGGGCAACCACGGGAGCTGGTTCGGAGTTGCTATAATATGGCTGCTGGTCAGGGCTATGATCGAGCAAAGAATCTGCTGAAGGAGCACTTTGGGAATGAAATGAAAGTTGCTGCAGCTTACATGGAAAGGGCTATGAAATGGCCAGTGATGAAGTTTGAAGATACCAATGCCCTTCAGTCTTTTTCCATCTTTTTAAGGGACTGCTGCAACGTTATGGAAGACCTACAATACATGGAAGAGATGAATGTTCCATCTAACCTTTGCCTGATGATGATGAAGCTGCCATATAAATTGAGGGAAAGATAGAGGACTGTTGCTTGTGAGCCGTGGTTACAGGGCCATGTTTCCAGATTTTGTGGGATTCATTGAGCATCAAGTCAAGATATTTTCAGATCCTCTTTGTGCGCCCTGCAAATCACCAAAATCACACACTTTTAAAGCCAAGCCTAGACACACTGGAAGGGGTCATGCTACTGTTGCAGCTGTCAATGCCACCACTGAGCCGAATCCATCAGTAGCTGTGCATCAACACCGCAAAGGGCCAGTTTCACAGAAGAACAACCAAGAGTTATGCTGTGTGTGTAAAGGTCAACATCTGCCTGAGAATTGTTCACAGCTCAGCAAGATGACACACAGGGAAAAACTGGATGTTCTTAAAGAAGGTAGAGTGTTCTTCAGCTGTCTGAGAACTGGTCATATGAGTAGAGAATGTAGAAGGCCTTTAACTTGTGATGTCTGCAGGCAGAAGCATCCCTCTGTGTTGCATATTGAACCTAAGCCTAGATCACAGGAAGTGTCAGTCAGTAACACACTTGTGTCATTGGAGACATGTGGTCATACTGGGGCCAGGAAAGACAAATACGTGCTGCCTATTGTGCCTGTACAGGTAAAGGCCAAGTCATGGAGCAAGATTGTAAACACCTATACATTCTTAGATCCTGGGAGTTCAGCCACTTTCTGTACCAAACATCTTATGAGAAAACTGAATCTTTCAGGAGTTAAGACTAGTATTCTTTGTACTCTTGGCCAAGAAAGGTCTAACACGTTCTTGCTTAATGGTCTTGAGATTTCTAGCTTGGGTGAGGAAAACTTCATGGATTTACCTGAGGTCTTTACTCAGAAGGCAATGCCTGTGAGTAGAAACAACATTCTCACTCAGCAGGATCTAAAAGGATGGACGTATCTCAAGGGCATTAAAATTCCCAGTCTTGAGGCAGAGGTGGAGTTGCTGATAGGCACCAACGCACCGAAGCTCATGGAAACATGGGAAATAATTAATAGTCAAGGCGAAGGACCATATGCTGTCAGGACTCTACTGGGGTGGGTCGTGAATGGTCCACTGAGAGGGGGTGAGCAGAGCAAAGGCAAGTTTGGTTATCCTGCTGTCACTGTCAATAGAGTTTCAGTCGCCAAGCTACAGGACTTGTTGATTGCCCAGTATAACCAGTATAACCAATGAGAAGTCCTGAGGAGGTGTGTATGTCTAAAGAAGAGGTTTATGCAAATAATGGAAAGCTCAGTTCATATTGATGAAGGTCATTACTGTCTTGACTTACCCTTTAAGGTTACAGATGTCATCCTGCCGAACAATCGCAGCATTGCAGAGCGTCTCCTGAGTCTTCAAAGAAAGTTCGAAAGGAACAAAGAATATCACCAAGAGTACATATCTTTTCTCTCTGAGGTCATTGGAAAGGGTTATGCCGAGCCAGTGCCAAGTCAGCAGTTAGATTGGGCTGACGGCAATGTATGGTATATTCCCCATCATGGGGTATACCATCCTAAAAAGAAAACCCTGAGAGTCGTATTTGATTGTGGTGCTGTTTTTAAAGGAACTTCTCTGAATTTACAGCTACTGCAGGGCCCCTACCTCGGAGCACACAGACTTCTTACACTTTTTGTGGTATCCTGATGGCGATATAACACAGGCCCCTATTGACTATAGAATGAAGGTCCACCTCTTTGGTGCTGTGTCTTCGCCTAGTTGTGCAAATTATGCACTAAGGAGAATTGTGCGAGACAATCAAGATCACTTCGAACACAGTGTGTTAAACACAATACTCCACAACTTTTACATGGATGACTGCCTTAAGTCTGTGTCATCGGAGACCGAAGCCATCAAGATGGTGGATGAACTGACTGCAGCGTGTGCCAAGGGAGGATTCCGTCTGTGAAAGTGGACGAGCAACAGCAGTACAGTCTTGGCCAGCATTCCTGAGGAACAGCATACCGAGACCACCAGAGGGCTTAACCTGGATCAACCTGGAACAATCCCTGTAGAAACTGCTCTTGGTCTTCATTGGTCTATAGATGCAGATGTTCTGACCTTTAGGCTAGCCATAGAAGAACACCCACATACAAGACGTGGCATATTGTCTGTGGTGTCGTCTATCTATGATCCTTTGGGGTTTCTTACACCATTCACCTTGCCTGTTAAAAGGATGCTGCAAGAGATGTGCTGGCTGAACATCAGCTGGGATGTCGAAATACCTTCTGTCTTTTCCCAGCAGTGGTCCATGTCGCTCTCGGATCTCCATCACATTACTGAGCTGAGGGTGGACCGGTGCATAAAGCCAAAGGATTTTGGGAAACCTACTCACCTGCAGTTGCAGTTGCATCAGTGTTTTGGGTAGACAGTACGACTGTTTTAAAGTATATTGGGAATGAGATCAGGAGGTTTCATACCTTCGTGGCCAATAGGGTGGCTGTGATTAGAGATGAGACAGATGTGGCACAATGGAGACATATAGGCACAAGATTAAATCCTGCAGATGAGGCATCCAGGGGCCTAAGTGCTAAAGAGTTCCTTGCATGCGAGAGGTGGTTCAAGGGACCAGCATTTCTCTTGAGGGGGGAAGAGGAATGGCCTAAGACAATTATGGAGCAGCCTTTGATCTCTGTTGATGACCCTGAGGTAAAGAAAGATCTGCAGATTAATGCCTTCATCTCCCAAAGTCCACAGAACCCTACAACGTTGTTTTTAAGTTATTTTTCAGATTTTAAAAGATTGAGAACATCTGTCACATGGATTCTCAAAATTAGAGACATGTTTTTAGACCTATTACACAGGAGAAAGCTTCTTGAGGCCTCTAGATGTAATGTCCAAGATGCTGGAAGCCAAGATGAGATAAATGTTCACACAGGGATGAAAAGGGAAAGGCTGGCGGTCCGTGGCCAAACACTGACTCCAGGTGACCTTGAGAGGGCGGAAGCTGCCATTTTCCACTTTTATCAGCAGGAGAGATTTCCTGAAGAGATTGCTGCCTTAAAGAAGGGAGGATCTGTCAGACAGAACAGCGATCTCTAGAAGCTTGACCCAGTGTTGGAGGACGGATTGCTGCGGGTGGGAGGAAGGCTCAGTAGGGCTGCCATGCCTGAGATGGAGAAACACCCAGTCATTCTTGCAAAGGATCAAGTTGTGTCCAAACTCCTCTTGAAGCACATCCATCAACAGCTAGGCCATGCAGGTAGAAATCATATGTTGTCGTCTCTCCGAAAGCGTTATTGGATTACCCATGCAAATTCTGCTTGTAGGAAGGTCATCTCAGAGTGTGTGGTGTGTCGACGCTTTCAAGGTAAGATCAGGGAGCAGAAAATGGCCGACCAGCCAGCGGAAAGGATTGTACCAGACCTACCTGCTTTCACAAATGCAGGTGTTGGCTACTTTGGGCCAGTGGAGGTGAAGAAGGGTCGTGGCAGAGTAAAGCGTTATGGTGTCCTCTTTACCTGTTTGGCGAGTAGGGCAGTGCATTCATGCATAAATGCCATCCGCCGTTTCATGTGTCGCAGAGGTCAGGTGTCTCATCTGATATCAGATAATGGCACTATCTTCATCAGAGCTGAGCGGGAATTAAGGGAAGCCATTGTTCAGTTAGACCATGAGAAAATTCAGCATGCTTTAGTGCAGAGTGGTCTGACATGGTCTTTTAATCCTCCTGCTGGTTCTCACCATGGGGGGGTTTGGAAGTGGCTTGTTCATCTTAAGAAGGTTCTTTCTTCCACTCTCAGACTCCAAACCTTGGATGATGAGGACTTTCATACCATTCTTTGTGAAGTTGAAGCCATCCTTAATAGTAGACCCATAACAAAGGCCTCTGACAATGTTAATGACCTTGAAGCGCTTACACCTAACCACATTCTTCTTTTGAAGTCAAAACCCTACTTCCCTCCTGGACTCTTCCAGGAGGATGACCTGTATATCAAAAGAAGATGGAGGCAGGTGCAGTTCTTGTCTAATCTCTTTTGGAAGCGATGAGTGAGGGAGTACTTACCATTGCTCCAGGAGAGACAGAAATGGATGAGACCACGACGAAGCTTTGCCGTTGGTGACATCGTAGTCATTATGGATCCGGTAGCTCCACGTGGTTCCTGGTTGATGGGAAGAATTACTCAGACGTACCCAGACAGGAAGGGCTTTGTTCGCTCCGTTCGGCTTAAAACAAGAACAGGTCAGCTGGACAGACCTGTGTCCAAGATCTGCCTGCTGATGGAAGCTGAACCACCTTAAAGCTTGGAAGACCTGGCAGTAGTTGTGTTGAGGCCCAAGAAGATAGAGATGCTCACTTATATAGGCGTACACTTTAAATGGCTCCTTTTGTGTAAATGGGGTAATTGTGTTCACAATTATGGGGCCAGGGTGTAGGAGCCATTTAGTCACTTTTAATTTGTGGGTTTATTGGTCTTTCTTGTTTTAGCCACTTGGGGGTGTATTGCACTGGGTGTTAGTCACATGGGTTCACAGGTGTATATGAACAGGTGTTCACACATTATTTAAGTTAAGGTGTGGATGGTGGAGGAGACACGGTTCTTACCGTAGCCGTAGCCATAGCCAAACTAAATGCCGCCACACTACAACTATCACAGCACAATTCCTTTTATTAATATCACCAGCACCTTGGAACTGCACCAGATAAAGTGGTTTGTTTGCAAGTTTGTACTAAACGGGAACGCCACCCAACCTGGACCTATTGTTTGGACATTGGTTTTTTGGAGCTACCTGCGCGTTGAGAACACTTGGCCATCCACTCCAAGGCTTGTAGGATAGCCTCCACAAACCATAAACCAGACTCTGATTTTGAAAATAAATGCAAAGGGAGAGGCTCTCCCGGAGAGCCGTATTACGAATCGCCTCAAAGGAAAGCATTTGTTTCTATGTATGACATCAACCCAAAAATAAAGTAAATATACCAAACGACACATGTGCTGGGCCTATGTACAAAGACATGTTTGACATGTGGAGATTCATTAACCCTTTCGCATGTAACTTATTTTTTATGCTACGTAGCGCACGTGTTATGTTACGTGGTTTGTGATGTTTTCATTAGCGTTATTAAGCTAAGCTTAAATCGCTGTTTCATCAAAGCTAAAATTAGCTAGAATTTTTCCAATCTAGTTTTCTAATCCCACCGGTTTTAGCACATGTGCTAAATGGCTAATCACACTGGTGTGACCGTACGTGTGAAAGGGTTAATAAAAATACACTATTGAGGAAAAGGTGCAACAAACTGCATGTTCCAATGTCCACGCTTGAACTCATGCTGAGTAGCCTATTATTAAAGATTCATTAGTAATCACTCATCATGAGTCTTCCAACGTACTCTTTATTAGCTAAATTGATTAATGAATGGGTAACGCTCTACTATTTATACTCAATTGATATTTCTGTTTTATTCTAATTGAACTAATTATTTACCAGGCTTGTTCACAACACCATGCCCCATATGTATCAATCTTTGTGTACAACTTGCCGCAGGACCATACATACACACAATCTCATGATTTGTGTACGGAGGTTTTTCGTCACAGTTATCAAACACCACGTACGCCAAATTGTCTTCATAAATCTGAGCATAAATAAAATCAGCATGAGATTATGTGCACATGAACACACTTAATGTCCATGCCCACAATTGTTCTTATATGGACCGAGACACGCCTTTAATACGTCAAATTAGCATATTAAAGATCCGAGGTAAATCTGAGTGAAATGCAGAGATTGACGTTGAGGATTAATGGCAGGATTGTACACAAGTTTTACAAATTGTACAGAAGTTGTACACAAAGATTGATACATATGGGGCAAGTGTGTTGTCTGTTGGCAGCTACATAGCTACATGTTTACATGTTCATTTACAAATCAGAAAGGGTGTTTACATTTACATTTACATTTATTCATTTGGCAGACACTTTTATCCAAAGCGATGTACAAAAGTGCAAATAGTGGGCAAACAACAGGCACAAGGGCAAGATGTGTACAGGTCATACAATGCAGATAGTGCTGAAGCTGAGCGCAAGGTCAGTGTCGCGAGCCAACTAATCTGAACTAGGATTACATATCAAATACAATTAGAGGGACAATAAAGTACCGCTATACTACCTAGGTAAGTGAGCAACAAGTACAAGAGTCAGATTTACAACGTCAAAGTTACAAGGTCAAAGTCGCAGAGGTATCAGTCCAGGTAGAGTCTGAAGAGGTGTGTCTTCAGCGCACGTCTGAAGGGTTGGGGTAAAGGAGTTGTTCTCAGGAGGGTTGGGAGTTCATTCCACCACTGGGGGGTGATGATGGAAAAGCGTCGTTGTGAGGAGCGTGGGCCTTTCGTTCTGTTGATGGGTGGAGCGAGGCGTCCGGATGTAGCGGAGCGAAGTTGATGAGCGGGTGCGTAGGGTAGGATGAGGTCCTGGAGGTAGGTCGGGGCAGTCTTTCTTGCAGCAGAAAAGAAAGTTGCCAGATGAACCACCATTCAGGAACATTGGTGTACATTACTTTTGACCTTTCACTGTAAATATGTGTCATAAAGAGACACAGAGTCATGTTTACATGCTTAGCTCTCCACACTGTTCACATTGAGAAAGCACCATCTTTGGATACAGATTCATTCGTCAATGCTCTTTGTCATTTAGTAGCCAGATGAGGTCTCAGTGCTTTGTTCAGACAATGGAACCAATTTAGCATGAACTGAACATTAGATGAGGGAAACAAAGGATGAAATTATGCAAAGATACAAAATACATTCCATCAGAAAGTAATCAAATGGATGTTTAACCCTCATTAATTAGGTTGGTGAGAAAGATTCTCAACCTTCAGAAGGGCCTTCAAACAGTTCTTTGCAAGGTGAAGGCTATCATTCACCCTTTCGAGCGTACGGTCACACCAGTGTGATTAGCTGTTTAGCGCGTATGCTAAAACCAGTGCGACTAGAACACGAGATTGGAAAAATTCTAGCCAATTTTAGCTTTGATGAAACAGTGATTTAACATAAAAAAAATAGCAAATGCGGCGATGAAAACTAATAACGCTAATGACATAACAAACCATGTAACGTACATGTTACATAACATAAAATAAGTTACATGCTAAAGGGTTAACAGCAGATCAGAGAGGCATCCATTGATCCAATTTACTTCATGAAAAGTGATAAATAAAATGAAAAAAAGTGATAAATATTTTGTTTTGAGTAAAATTACAAATAATGGTTACATGGAGAACCATGGAGAAAATGACATTTTGCATTCCTTCTCACCTATGCCTCAGATACAGCTACAGGACAGCTTCAGAGCCCATATTCATATCACTTATGAACACATGGTTTAGCATCCAAGAGGATAATCATCCAAACTGAGAGGAAATAGATCGTAGTGACTGTGAAGGGCATAATATAACGTGACACCATAAAACTATTTATATGTGTGAACATACTCAGCCCCCAGTGTTTTACAGGTACATTAAGAAAATGTATAAGATGAGATAAACAAACTCAATGGTACATGAGTAGGTGTATCCAGGGGGTAGGTGTCAGTCATAGAAACCTGCTATACCCTTCCTTTACCTTGTTTATTATATATGTGGGTAGTAGTGGGCATAATGTAGGACAACTATCGTATTAGGTTCTTGTAACTTTCTGCATCCTTTCTTGTCATTTGTTTGCAGGGTGTAGCTACAAAGCTTTGCTAAAATGTATGTAATTTATTGTTATTTTTAGGGTCTTGTGGCATTACAAAATAGCATAGCAATGCATTACTGTTTCAGGGATTCAGATGAGACACGAGATTACGTGGCAACACTGGATGAAGCACATGCATTTCCACCTGCATAACCAGTAACGTAATTCCCAGAATTGAATTGCTGTTGCATTGGTTCACTGTGTTCCAGTGATGGCACAATCCTCATTAATGCATTTTAGCCATCAAATACTTTGACACTCTGCTGTCATTGTTCAGAAAACACAGCACAAGTGTGAAATATGAATGTGAACAGCTTGGAAAAGGGGTTTATGCCATCAATTGCATGATATGGTGTTCTTTTTAAAATATTATTTTCGACAGCTCTCTGTGCTGTAATTTGGTACATTTACATTTATTCATTTAGCAGATGCTTTTATCCAAAGCGACGTAAAAAAGTGCATATAGTGGGCAAACAGGCACAAGGGCAAGATGTGTACAGGTCTTACAATGCAGATAGTGCTGAAGCTGAGGGACAGAGCACAGGACAATGAAGTACCGCTATGCTACCTAGGCAAAAACGTGCATGATACAAGGTAAGAGAGCTACAAGTACAAGCCAGGAGTCTAAGATTTACAAGGTCAAAGTTATAAAAATGGCAAAGGTGTCAGTCCAGGTAGAGTCTGAAGAGGTGTGTCTTCAGCCCACGTCTGAAGGGTTGGAGTGAAGGAGTTGTTCTCAGGGGGGTTGGGAGTTCATTCCACCACTGGGGGGCAATGATGGAAAAATGACACTGTGAGGAGCGTGGGCTTTTCATTCTGTTGGTGGGAGGAGCGAGGCGTCCGGATGTAGCAGAGCGAAGTTGTTGAGCGGGTGCGTAGGGTAGGATGAGGTCCTGGAGGTAGGTCGGGGCAGTCTTTCTTGCAGCAGAAAAGGTGAGAGTCAAGGTTTTGAAGCGGATCCTGGCTGCGATTGGGAGCCAGTGGAGGGATCTCAGTTAGGGGTGGCGCGGGAGAACTTGGGGAGGTTGTAGATCAGCCTAGCAGCTGCGTTTTGGATGAGCTGCAGCTGCTGAATGGTGCAGGCTGGGAGGCCTGCGAGGAGGGCATTGCAGTAGTCCAAGCAGGAGAGCACGGTGGCCTGGACAAGCAGCTGGGTGGAGTAGGTGGTCAAATTTGGTATTCCTGGGAATGCTGACTGTTAGGAAATATAAAAGAGAACCATGTTGCTTCTCTTTTTAGACATTTGATGTTTTATTTTTGGTTTTTTAAGGTTTGATTTGTCAAGTCCCCATCTAGGGTCAGGGAAGTAACAAAAAAAGAAACAACGCGACAACAAAGTAATGGCTACTGTTAACTTTATTAAGACAACAAAAAAGAAAACAAAACAAAAAACAACAGCCAAGAAAATAACTACAGCTCTCTCTCCAGCAACAGCTCTTCAAAACAGCTCCCATACAGCTCTCATAAACAGTCTCCAGTCATGCCTGCAAGGATCGACACGTGCACACACTCACAGAGAGAAAAAAACATCATCCAAAACCCATGGGACGTAACTGATTTTTAAAAATTCAGTGCCACATAAGTATGTGCACTGTCTAGCCTATCCTTTTCTAACTAGCTTTGCCTAGGGTAGGCTTACACCTTTGATTAATCTTGCTTTGTGATCCACTTCCCAATTCTGCCCACTGGGTTGGTCACTTATTTACAGCAAATTTTGAGTATGTGCTGTGGCCTATAGAAGGCATCTTTTAGTCTCTTCTCTGCCTGGTGTGGTCTCAGTCATCCTACATGCTATGGTACATGTATTGATTGTAATGAGTGATGCCTTTTCTGCCTAGAACAGGACCCTTTATTTTGCATGAATTATCACGTTTACTTGTCTAAGTTGCCTCCTGTGGTTTAGTGTTATGATAAGATTACTGTCTGAAATATAGGTAGCTACCCAGTGGTAGTATTTTACTGTGTGAATGAACTCTTTATTTCATCTCCGACCTGCCATTTTTAAAGAACCTTGCTAATGCAGAATCACAAACAAATCCAGTATCTCAATTCTCCAGTTTTGGTGTCCTTAATACTTAGGTGAACCTAAACACCTAACATTGTGAATGGCCTGTCTACAGTGGCATAAAAAGTATTTGCCCCTTTCTTGATATTCTCTATAATTGCTGGTTTGGAGCACTGAATGGTTTGAGATTTTCAAACAAAATGTAAACATAAAACAGTATTTTAATGTTTATTTTGTTCCCTCAGTGAAAATAGTTAACATATACCCCAAAAAAATCCCTGTGAAAAACTAAATGCTCCCTTAAACCTAATATCTGGTTGGACCACCCTTAGTGGCAATAACTGCAACTAAATGCTTTCTGTAATTTGATATGAGCCTTGCACACCTCTGTGGAGGAACTTTGACCCACTCTTCTTTGCAGAACTGCTTTAACTTTGATAGATTCAGGACAAGCTCACAGGGCGTGTGGAGATCGCAGTTGTATCGTAAGTGCTATTTCTCTATTCCTGTGTGCTAACTAGCACTTGTCAGCACTCTAACCAGTGCATTATAACCACGAGTTTGGGACGCCAAGTTCACGCCCCCAAAACAAACCTTTTGTGTTGCTAATCTCGGAGGGCGTACTCACCTTGCAATCAGAGTTGATGCGTGAACAGCCGCGTCTAATTAAGGTCATGCTGACCACTAGGGCTTGTCGCTGAAGCATCAGCCCTTGTGTTCAGCCCTCCTTGTGTTAAGACCTACTTGGGTAAAGACCAGCAAGTCTACCTGTGCGAGTCCACCTAGCAAGGCCACCGAAAAGGCAATCTGTCCTAATTGCCCTGGGCGCAAAAAAAAAAAATCTAACCTAGGCACCACAACCTTAACTATGTGCCTCCTGCCCATTCCCGTTATCTCCGGCAACCGCAAAGCATACTATCGTGCTAAAAGGCAAAGATATCTGGCTAACCTCCAGCTATTACAAAAATCCTCACCTACAGTTGCCACCTTCTATGTTGGGTTGTGGAACTGCCAATCTGCAGTTAACAAAGCTGACTTCATTACGGCATATGCCAATCAGCTGCCTCTTGAGCTACTTGTGCTGAGACTTGGATCAAACACTGCTACCCCAGCTGCGCTATCGACTAACTACTCATTCTCCATACCTCCCGTCCATCTGGGCAAGGAGGTGGGACAGGCATTCTAATTTCCAACAAATGGAAATTCACACAACTGTTGCCCCCCACCAAATATGCCTCCTTTGAGTTCCATGCTGTGAAAGTTACAGCCCCGGTCCAAGTCTCTGTGGTTGTCATTTACCGTCCACCAGGACAATTAGGCGATTTTGTGGTTGAGCTAGACACACTGTTATCCTCCATTCCTCAACATGACTCTCCACTAATCGTCCTAGGTGACATGAGCATCCACTTAGACAATCCTAACTCTGCTGACTTCCTGTCCCTGATATCCGCTTTTGATCTGGAACGGGTTTGCAGCCCTCCAACTCACAAAGCTGGCAAAGAACTTGACCTGATTCTCACTCAAAACTGTGCCACAAATGGCCTCATGGTTACACCTCTGCACCTCTCTGACCACTACTTCATTCAGTTTACTGTATGCCTCCCTGAACAGTCCGCTGTACGACCTCCAATGGTCTCCTACCGCCGCAACCTCCGCAACCTGTCTCTCACCCACTTCTCTACAGTGGTATTGTCCACATTGCCTCCTCTCAGCACTTTTTCCTCATTAGAGGTCAATGATGCCACAGAGTCTCTCTGCTCTACGCTGAGCTCATGGCTGGATAGCCTGTGTCCTCTATCCACTAAAAAGGCCCACTCAAACACGCCTCATCCATGGCTAACGGATACCCTCCGATTGTTGTGTTCTGACCTCAGGCGCACTGAGAGAAGATGGTGAAAAACCAGAGATCCCACTGATCTCAAAGGTTATCAAACTCTCCTACTCTCCTTCTCAACCAACATCTCTGCTGCCAAAATGGCTTACTACAATGACAAAATAAGCAATACCACTGACTCTCGGAAACTATTTTCCACCTTCAAAACACTACTATGTCCGCCCCCACCTCCACTTGACACCACCCTGTCAGCAAAGTACTTTGCTTCCTTTTTTATTGAAAAGGTGGCAGCCATAAGCAGGCAATTCTCTGAGCCTCTCAGAGATGATCAGTCTCCCCCGGTTAAGGGCGCAGTACATTCAAACAATCCAAAATGTAGCAGTCCTACTACATGTCCTTCTCTGTCTTCCCCGGAAAATGGCATAACACTCAAAGCCTTCATGTAGCAGTCCTAGGCATCCCCAGGCAACAGTACTTCATATGTGCGTGGCAGTCCTACATCTCCTCTGTCTCCCTCGGTCAATGGCGCATCACTTTCTTCATTCACCCCTCTCACTGAGACCGTGGTATCTAAACTCCTGACTTGTAGCCGTCCCACTACATGTCCATTGGACCCTATCCCTACCAAACTCCTCCAGTCCATCTCTCCCACAATTGTGGCAGCATTCATTCATGTGATAAATGCTTCATTTGCCTCCAGAGCATTCCCAACTCCTTTCAAACAGGCTAGAGTAACAACTCTACTCAAAAAGCCTTCTCTCAACCCTGCTCATGTTGAGAATTATTGGCCGGTCTCGTTACGTCCATTCCTATCCAAGGTCATTGAAAGGGCGGTATTTAAACAGGTCTCAGAATTCCTCTCTAGGAATGACCTCCTTGACTCAAACCAATCCGGTTTCAAAAGTGGACACTCCACTGAAACAGCTCTGTTGTCTGTGACAGAAGCCCTAAGAGTAGCTAGAGCTGCGGCTCAGTCCTCGGTCCTCATCCTACTTGACCTATCAGCTGCCTTTGATACGGTTAACCACAACATTCTGCTATCGGTACTGTCAGAAATGGGCATCTCGGGCAAAGCACTGTCTTGGTTTGAATCCTACCTCACTGGGCACTCGCTTAACATGTCATGGCAAGGACAGACATCCTCATCCCATCGCCTCCCTACAAGGGTACCCCAAGGCTCAGTGCTGGGGCCCCTTCTCTTTTCAATATATACTACCTCTCTGGGCCTGGTGATCCGCTCGCATGGCTTCTCGTATCACTGCTACGCAGACGATAACCAGCTATATCTGTTGTTCCCACCTGATAGACCCCACAATCTCACCACGGATCACGGATTGTCTTGCAGACATATCCTTATGGATGAAGGCATGCCACCTTCAGCTAAACCTCTCTAAGACTGAACTCTTGGTCATCCCAGCTAAGCCATCCATGCATCACAGCATCAATTTAAAGCTTGCCTCAAATACTCTCAAACCTTCTAAGGTTGCAAGAAACCTGGGCGTCATGATTGATGACCAGTTATCCTTCTCTGACCATGTTGCCTCAGTCTCTCGGTCGTGCCGCTTTGCACTTTACAATATCCGCAAAATCCGTCCCTACCTGACTCAAAATGCTACCCAGCTTCTGGTACAGGCCATAGTTATCTCCCGCCTTGACTATTGCAATGCCCTCCTAGCTGGCCTCCCAGCATGTGTGGTGAAACCACCACAAATGGTTCAGAACGCGGCGGCGCGTCTGGTTTTCGATCAGCCCAAAAGGGCCCATGTCACCCCATTGCTCATTGAGCTCCACTGGCTACCCGTGGCTGCCCGTATCAAATTCAAGTCTCTTATGCTTGCCTACACAGTGACCTCTGGGTCTGCTCCGACATACCTGGGTCTGCTCTGACATACAGGCTTACTCTCCTTCTCGGCCGTTACGTTCCTCCCAGGAACGTCGTCTAGCATTGCCATCCCTACACACAAGGCAATCTCAGTCTAGACTATTCTCATATGTAGTTCCCCGCTGGTGGAACAAGCTACCTTATGCTATCAGAGCAGGGGCGTCCCTCTCTATCTTCAAGAACCTCTTGAAGACCCAACTCTTCTGAGATCACCTCCTCTCCTAACACTTCTAACAACACTAACACAATTCCATCTCCGTGCACTTTTTGCCTCGTACTTCTTTCTCCTGTCACTATTTGTTTGTCTCCTCTGCCTGTCTATCCTTGTGTTTTCACCTTGTTTACCTTTGTTTTCTACTATCCTCGACTTATTTAATTTATTGAGTTTAGTTGTTTAGGTTGCACTCAAAGCTTACTCCAAGGTCTCCTACACTACTGTAGCTTGCTTGCTGTTCCTCACTTGTAAGTTGCTTTGGATAAAAGCGTCTGCCAAATGACCTAAATCTAAATGTAAATGTAGATTGTTGGATCTTTGAGCATTAACTGCTCTTTTCAGGTCCTTCTACATCATCTCTATTGGATTCAAATTAGAACTTTGACTAGGCCACTCCAAAACTTCAATTTTGCTTCTTTTTAGCCATTCAGATGAAGACTTGCTTCTTTGTTTTGGATCATTGTCCTGCTGCATCATCCAATTAAACTTTAGCTTCAGCTCACACACAGATGGTCAGACATTCTCCTTAAGAACTGTCTGGTACATAGCAGAATTCATGCTCCCTTCAGTGATAGCAAGTCGTCCAAGTCCTGAGGCAGCAAAACATCCCCATATTATCACACTGCTGCCACCATGTTTCACTGTAGGTATGATGTTCTTACAGTGGAATGCTGTATTCGCTGTATGCCAGATATATGAAGACTTGCACCTTCCAGAAAGTTCCACCTTTGACTTATCTGTCCGTAGAATAAAATCCTAAAATTCTTGGGGATCGTCCAGGTGCTCTTTAGCAAATGTGAGATGAGCTACGATGTTTTTATTGGTGAGCAAAGGTTTCCGCCTTGCTACTCTTCCATGAAGCCCATTTTTGCACAGTCTCTTTCTTATTGTTGAGTCATGAACACTGACCTTAGCTGATGCTAGAGAGGCCTGCAGGTCTTTGGAAGTTTTTCTGAGATCTGAGAATTCCTGGATGAGGTGCCACTGTGCTCATGGAGAAATTTTGGGAGGTTGGCCACTCCTGGGAATATTCACCACTACTCCAAGTCTTCTCTGTTTGGAGATAATGGGTTGGACTGTGGTTCATTGGAGTCCAAGAACCTTCGAAACGGCTTTTTAACCCTTTCCAGACTGATATATCTCAACAACATTTTTTCTCAGCTGTTCTGGAATTTCCTTTGATCGTGGTATTGTGTGCCTGTAGACATTTTGTGGTGACTATTTCTCTCTGATAGTAAGGTTAGTATTATAAATCCTATACTACCTGTCAAAATGATTTATAGCCCCCTCTTTGTCAGCCTGATTGGTTGACAGGTCGATTTGATTGACAGGTCGACTTGATTGACAGTTCAGTTTGATTGACAGTTCGGTTTGATTGACAGGTCGGTTTGACAGTGGGGCAGCTGTTTGCTATCTATCTATCCATATTTGCGAGTGTGTGTCATGGTTTAGATTTATCTTAGGATCTTATTTCAAAAGAAAAAAGGCGTGATTGTACGTTGTGTGTTGCCCCGGACATTGCAACATGTGTTGACCTGTCCTGACAATTATAAATTGTGTTTGACAGGGGGATGGTATTCTGCGCGTTTTTGTTGTGCGACTAAAGTCTAACTAGTTAGCTGTTTAAAAAATGTCGGCATCCACAATGACAAAGAGTGTAAAGAGGGTACCTCTCACTACTATTTCTGACACTATTGCGGACGACAAAATAACTTTTGCGCCAAAAAAGAAGAAGAATTCCGTGGGTTTTGATCGGGTTTCTTCAAAACGAGAAGGAAGCTCTGGAATACGAATGGCTGTTGTCTGATGGTCGTGTTGGCGGGTATGTTTTTGACAAAATTGCTCATTGTGTGAAACTTTATACCATCGAATCTGGGGAGACGTTTACAGAGGACGTGTTGCACGTTTCATTCCCTGCTAAAGACTGAAGTTTGTTTAGAAACAAAGTTTGGAGAGACCTTGAGGTCCCTGGTTTGGACAGCGTCTACAATGCTGCGTGGAACAGTGTGACACCGCAAAAAAGCTACTATGTGTTTGCTAATCGTCTTGAAAAGGATCCTGATGATTACGTTTACATGTGTAGTGGCGAATACGCAATCGTGAAGGCTTGTGAAGATATAGATGTTGAGAGGCTTATGCGTGACCTTAAAGTCGTATTTCTTTGGAAAGACATGCCTGCTCTACATGATGTATTCAAGAAGATAGACAGTCTGTTCAGATGGTGTGATGCTTTGGACAGATACTGTGACATCAAAGTAAAACTTTTTCAGATGCAGGGGTCTGACCTTGAGTGTGACTGTGGGGTGGACCATTTGGAATCACCACCCATTCTCTACAAGCATTAAAAAGGTCGACAGCTCCAACACGGTTCATCTCAAAGACCTGCTGACACAGAGACTAACCATGTTGTTTGTAAACGAAACAGCATCATCTGAAGACAACAAATGGCTTGCTGAATTGTGCGAGAATCTGGGGAAAATGAATTTGACTTACTTACCGAGGTGTGAGCCTACTGAATCGTCAACAGCATTGCCTTCTCCAAGGGGTGTAGAGACTGCGTCAACACCACCAAACGCTGCTGAAGATGTGGATGGTTGCATCACCCGCTGGGCTTCAGACTCATGAAGGCAGCTGTCGGTTTAATACTAGAACACATCATTGGTGTAAAGTTGCGGGAATGTTGTTTTGGCTGTAAAGTGAGTCACCCAAGCCAGTTACAGCATTCATGCCTCATTGAACCCGATGCCTACTATTTTCAATCACACCTCGAGGAAATAAAACAGAAACTTTTCAAGCCAGAGTTACTACAATCCATCGAGCGTCTTCTGGGGACATACGGATTACACCCACACCCACAAAAAATTCACAGCTCTGTGGAAACCATTATCTACGAACTGGAAGAAGAACCGTACATTTGTGAGAAACTGAGGGAAATCAGGGAAAAACTTGTTGATCCACAGAGCGAGCAAGTTGTTTTTGACGCTCTGGACTGTTGGTGGGGAAGAAGCGGTTGACACGTGTCAACATGGGTAATGTCTGTGGCAGGGGCGGACTGTCAAATGGTGTCGTTAAACAACGTGTGAAGTTTGAATTAACAGCATTGTTATACAAAATTATAGCTGATGAGGTCGATAATTTTAACACAGTACGCACGGTTGCTGTTCGACGTTTGCACAACCTTAAAACCCAAATGGCAATAGCCAGGAAAATGTCTGAAGAGTGGTACCATCTGTTGCTGATATGTGCAAATGCAAATAAACCGTGTCATGTGACTGTAAGTGATCTTTTAGATTGCACGGACTTGTGCCAAAGGGGTTTCGACATCGGATACATCACCTGTCTTTGTGCATACATAACAGATGTTTGTGTAATGAAACTGTCGAAAAATGAATCAGTAAATGTGTGTAAAGTGGTTGAAATATTAGTTGATTTTCTGCTTGAGAGGAACGTTGATGTGTGTGTTAAATTTTTAGACTACCTCGACACTTTGTGAGTTTGTATTCTTGCTGAAAATAAAAGGTGGTGATCAAAACATTTTATGTCATTATTTGATCGGTTTTCAGTCCGTAGGTATCATGTCAGATCTTTTGAAATCTGTTTACTACACGCCCTCTAACGCGGGTTCTTTTGGTGGTAAAAAAACGTTTAAAAGAGGCTGTTCAAAGACACAGGTGTGCGATTGCCCGACAAACAAGTTTCTGATTGGTTGGCCGGAGAGGATGCCTATACACTTCACAGACCTGTTCGTATTAACTATAAGAGGAATAGAGTGGTGGTGCATGGTATGGACATACAGTTTCAAGCTGATCTAGTTGACATGACCGCATACTCGAAGGAAAATGACAACTTCAAATATATGCTGACTTGTATAGATGTTTTTAGCAAATACGCATGGACACGTGTTTTAAAAAACAAGACAGGGGTGGAGGTGGCGAGAGCATTCAAATCCATACTGACGGATGGCAGGGTCCCCCAAAAGTTGCAGACTGACCGTGGAAAAGAATTTTTTAACAAACATTTTCGCGATGTAATGGCCAAATACAGGATTCACCATTTCGCCACAGGCAGCGAACTAAAAGCTATTGTTGTTGAACGCTTCAATAGGACAATTAAGGGTAGAATGTGGAGGTATCTGACGGCTGTCAATTCTAAGCGATATATAGATGTTTTGCAAGATTTAATCACTGCTTACAACAACAGTTACCATCGGAGTATCAAGATGAGACCCGTAGAGGTAACCAGAGAAAACGAAAATAAAGTATTTAAAACTTTGTATGGTGTGAAGGATGCAAATGACAGGAATGTTGTGTTTAAATACAAGACTGGTGACACTGTAAGGGTTTCCAAGGTGAGAGGACCCTTTACAAAGGGGTATGAGCAAAACTACACGCATGAATTTTTCACCATATCGGAGCGCATCCCATGAACGCCACCTGTCTACAAGCGGAAAGATTATGACGGCGATATAATAGATGGTTGCTTTTATGAAGAAGAGCTGCAAAAAATAAACGTTGGTAGGGATAAAACTTTCAAAGTTGAGAAGATTTTAGAAAGAAAGAAGAGCGTAGTTCTGGTAAAATGGCTCGGTTGGCCTTCAAAATTCAATAGTTGGGTTTATGAAAAAGACATGGTAGACGTTTAGAACCCCTTTAAAAACATACTTTTACATACTATGTTTCATTTGAGGTAGACAAGACCATGGGTGATGAAGGGTTTTACATAACGTTGCCCTGCAATGCGTCTCGGTCAGTGTATCCTGACAACGAGATATCCAAGTACAGAACCAAACTGGCCAGGCCAATAATACTGAAAGGCGATTGGCAGGTTGGTTTAATCGAATTTCAGTATCCAAGAATATGGGAGACTTTTCGCAATGAAGACGAAACTTTTATCCTCATTAATAAAAGTTCTAATGAAACAACCGGATACAAGCTGCGTCTAGGATATTACCCGAACATAACGGCGGTAGTTGATGAGATTAATCTACACCTAGCGCAACACCATGCAAAACTTGGTTATGACGCTGTGAAAAACAAAATTTATATGCAGACAGAGCATAACATAGCACTAAGGTTCTATGGTAAACTCAAAATAATTTTGGGGTTAAATACAACAAGTATGTTTGACCCGGGTGATGGGCCGGAGACGCCGGAAAGATATCTGGAAAAGGTTTACGCGCCACACCCCGCAGACATATACGGGGCCTCCACACTCTTTTTGTGTACACAGACATAATCGAGCATCAAGCTGTGGGTGACTATTTTGTCCCGCTATTGAGATGTGTACATATATTGGGGAAAAAACAATGAGATAGTCACTATTAGATACGACAAAGTGCACTACGTACCAGTGTCTAAAACGCACATCAGTGATATTGCTATAGAAGTAAAGACTGATCAAGACTACAACGTTCCTTTTAAGTATGGTTAAGTGGTTGCAAAGCTTCATTTCAGACTTGTGAAACAAGCGTACAGATTTTAAAAACGATGAAACCGTTTAACCCGCATGCTCTGGATCCACAATGTTATGTCAAACGCTTATGATCAAAATCAGGCCGGAGGCCTGTTGCATGGTTTTGCTGGTAGCCCGACTATGTATGGTGCGGGGATTGGCGGTATTTTTCGAGGGCTTTTTCGGATGGCCGTACCACTGTTTAAACAAGGGTTCAACATTGCTAAACCGCATCTTAAGAGCGCTGCAAAAAACATTGTTAGCGAAGTAGTCAGTAACGTCCTGACACGGGGAAACAATGTCAGCAACCAGGATGGTTCCGGCATGTTGGTGATGCCACGCAGATCTGTGAAAAGACCACCCGGTATGAGGTGTGACCCACGTGCAAAGAAAAACAAAGGTTGTCGTAAGAGGCGGCCAGTGTCAAAAAGTAAGTCACGGGGTAAACAGCGTAGTCGCACATCAGCCGGAAGAAAATTTAACACCATCTTCTAAGCAACGTAGTCGTACATCGGACGGAAGAAATTTAAACACCACCTTCTAATTATGTCACTGATACACGACATGTCAGAAGAGTGTGTTAAGTCAGAGTTGGACTTGTTCACTGTCCCTTTGACACAAACGACAATAGAAAAAAGCATATATGTAGAAGTGCCACTGATTTCAGCAATATCTGACGCTGCGCCTTTGGAGTTTTTCATTGCGGGGAATGGTGAAGACTATATTGATCTGAACAATACACTATTGTACATACGACTCAAAATCACAAAAGCAGATGGGACAGACATCGCCGACGGCGCGCCTGTTGGCTTGATAAACTATCACGGTGCTACTATTTTTTCTCAGGTTGATGTGTCGTTGGGCGACAGACTGATCTCACAGAGTTCAAACACATATCCGTATCGCAGTATCATAGAATGTTTAATCAACTACGATCGACACACCCTAGAAACACTTTTCTCCACCGGACTCTTTTATAAGGACACAGCAGGTGTAACACCAAATTCTGTAACCATCGAATTCTGTGACTCTAGTAGGCGCTGCTGCCACTGGACAGCTTGAACTCGCTCACACGGACGAGTTTGTTACGCAAATAACGTAAGCTCATAGACTGTAAACAAATGAAGGTGAATGCTGTGCGGAGCATTTGTTTAGAAATGCTGGTTATTCGCATAATAAAGGCTTAGCTGCTTGTCACATTAGATTAAACGCAATGTAGCTGATTGCAGAGTAGCCTATTTGTGTATTTCAAATGCGACAAACAACCGATTAAGATGACGTCACACGGACAACTTTAGGAGTCTATTTAAATGGGACGTCAGAATATGTGACCGCACCGTAATTTGGGATTAAATGCGCAACACACCAACCAAACCATTTCAGGTGACTTCTTTCACCTTCCCATGTATAACCAAATAACTGTCACCACTCTGGTCAACAGCTGGACCTAGGCACGAGGGGTCACATATTTTGACAGCTGGCGTCAGAATATGTGACCGCACCGTAACTTGGGATTAAATGCACGACACACCAACCAAACCATTTCAGGTGACTTCTTTCACCTTCCCATTTATAACTAAATAACTGTCACCACTCTGGTCAACAGCTGGACCTAGGCACGAGGGGTCACATATTTTGGCAGCTGGCGTCAGAATATGTGACCGCACCGTAATTTGGGATTAAATGCGCGACACACCAACCAAACCATTTCAGGTGACTTCTTTCACCTTCCCATTTATAACCAAATAACTGTCACCACTCTGGTCAACAGCTGGACCTAGGCACGAGGGGTCACATATTTTGACAGCTGTCGTCAGAATATGTCACCCCACCTTAATTGGGGGAAAATGCGTGATACACGCGGGAAAGATCGCCTGTAGAATGTAACGTTACGCTCTTCAAGTGGGGTCACATGTTCTGACAACAGTTGTGATTTGAAGAGCATACATTTGCTAGCTTTAATTGGTGATACGTTATCTCGTTAGGCACTAAATCCTAGTTATATCTGTACAAAATGGATCATAACATGGTTATGGATCTAAAGAAGTATCTTCTTGAGGGGGAATATCCCAAAGATGCCGATAAACATCGGCGTTACATCCTGAAAAGGAAAGCCTTGAATTTCTGCATGATTGGTAAGCTAATCAGAATGGGGCCCTATAAACTTTTTTATTGGGACATTGCCAGGACAGCTCCCAATCAAGAGCTTGAGAGTGAGGTGAGCTGTATTATTGAATTAAATGAAACATTTGTCTGCTTGAGTTGTATCTAAATTTTATCCAGGGAAATGCTACATATCCTTAAGTAATTTACATTTATATACTCATTATTTACCTGTCCTTCAGGTGATCAATGCATACATGGCCTACACAGTCAAAAAAAATAACCAGATTTTTTTAACCAGATAACCAGGACAAAAAGGCACTTCATATCGACTCGTTTTAGATGACACGTATATGGGAGGGAAGGGGCTCAAGACTGAAGGTAGGCATAGGAGAGGTGTTTATTTTCCTTGTAAGGTTTTTTAATTGGATTGTACTATAATGATTTTATTTAAGTTATTTAGTAAATGCTCATGGTCTTTTTCAGTGTGATCCAACAAAGTACAACATCATTTTGGGTGCTGTCCATGAGCCCAATCACTGGATATTGGCAGTAAGAGCAAGTACCTTGCCCTGTGTATTGCTGACCTTTGTTGAGAGCTACAATATTTCCGATAGCAGTGTAAGCATATGTGACTAATACCCAATTCTACAGGCGATCTTTCCCTCTGAGAGAAGAAGCCTTGTGGTGGATCCCCTGGGAAATGATTCCTTCAAACTCAAACAGTGTTTGGAGTCCACAAGGTAACTGTTGAAACCATGATACAAAAAGTGCTCCCTTTTAAAAACCAAACCAAAATATTTGAAAATATGTCATTGTCAGATTTTACTTTATGTACACCTGTCAGGGCCTTCATCAGAAAACAAGGCTGCCAGGTATCCAGGTGGACAGCCAACACAGATCCACACAGTCTGCAAAAGGATGCCACCTCATGTGGAATATTTGTCCTGAAAGTAAGTTTATGGTTTTGTCTGTCATTCTATGTCTACTTTTATTATACCTGTAAAGTATTTCAAAACAATGTGAAGTTTTTTGTTTCTCTCACATCAACAGTTTGGTGGTTTATATGTTACTGATGTACTATGCACTGACCAATCAGTTATTTAAACTTATGTCATATTAGTATGCAGAGAAAATACTGACAGAGGAGCCTCTGACATTTTCAAATGAGACCTCAGCAGTGAACCACTACCGCAGAGAGGTGGCCATGACACTGCTAAATGAAACTGGTACTTTTGTTTAATTCTGTGCTCTATAATCATATAATACATTTCTTGAACGATTAACACATTGATAAAATTATTGATATGTGATATTGTTTTCAATGATGACCAGATGACCTTAGTGAGCTGTGCCACCATTGTGGGGAGAAAAACACTCTGGAGAAGCAAGGAAGGACAGCGGGGAAAGAACAGGGAACTACTTGGGTAAAAAAGCTATTTTTAAAATAAGGCAGTCCATCACTGTGCTCTGCTCATTCTGAGGCCCCTCTACATGGCATATCTTTCTTATAGTAGGATATATACAGTGGCTTGCAAAAGTATTCAACCCCCCTGAAAGTCATCACCATTTTCTGGTTTACAAAAGATACTTTTCCCAATCAGTATTTTCATTGCGAACACTGATGCTGTAAATATACTTGAATATTTCTTTGGAAATATACTTGAGCATAAATGTTTGCATTAAAAATACTGATTGGGAAAATATGTCTAAGTATCTTTTGTAATTATGAAAATGGTGATGACTTTCAGGGGGGTTGAATGCTTTTGCAAACCACTGTATACATCACGGCTATATGTTGTACTATATCTCAGATATTCACCCTGAAAAGGTTGCTGTATTGTTATGACCTTTGTTGTTACAGATCCAGTGTGACACGTGTGACCGGTGGTACCATGTCCAGTGTGTTGGAAGGCCTGACCCCATGAAGTCCTACAGCTGTGCAGCGTGCCAATTTTGAGCAACATTAAAACACTTAATTGCAAATGAATGCATTGTTTTTTATTTATATCATAACATGTATACTTCACTATACATTGGTACTAAATGGTACATTTATTTTACATGTGGTAAAAATGTTTTGGTTATACATGGGAAGGTGAAAGAAGTCACCTGAAATGGTTTGGTTGGTGTGTCGCGCATTTAATCCCAAGTTACGGTGCGGTCACATATTCTGACGCCAGCTGTCAAAATATGTGACCCCTCGTGCCTAGGTCCTGCTGTTGACCAGAGTGGTGACAGTTATTTGGTTATAAATGGGAAGGTGAAAGTCACCTGAAATGGTTTGGCTGGTGTGTCACGCATTTAATCCCAAGTTATGGTGCGGCCACATATTCTGATGCCAGCTGTCAAAATATGTGACCCCTCGTGCCTAGGTCCAGCTGTTGACCAGAGTGGTGACGGTTATTTGGTTATACATGGGAAGGTGAAAGACGTCACCTGAAATGGTTTGGCTGGTGTGTCACGCATTTTCTCCCAAGTTACGGTGCGGTCACATATTCTGACGTCCCATATAAATAGACTCCTAAAGTTGTCCGTCTGACGTCATCTTAATCGGTTGTTTGTCGCGTTTGAAATACATAAATAGGCTACTCTGCAATCAGCTACATTGCGTTTAAACTAATGTGACAAGCAGCTAAGCCTTTATTATGCGAATAACCAGCATTTCTAAACAAACGCTCCGCACAGCATTCACCTTCATTTGTTTACAGTCTATGAGTTTACGTTATTTGCGTAACAAACTCGTCTGTGTGAGCGAGTTCAAGCTGTCCAGTGGCAGCAGCGCCTACTAGAGTCACAGAATTCGATGGTCACAGAATTCGTTGTTACACCTGACATATGGATGATACGGACCCCGAGGGCAATAATAATGGACTGACAAAGAGAGCAGCGTTTACAAACGCCAGTAAGGTGTTGGAGTTGCTGACACCAATCCACAGTGATATATTCTTCCAAGAAAAATTGATGTTAAATGGCGTTGATATTAAAATACGATTGACTCGATCAAAGAATGAATTCAGTCTAATGCGCAATGATGCTATAGCATACAAAATAACCATTCTTACAGCATCCTTATTTGTTAAAAAAGTTTCTGTATCCCCGACCGTAAGGTTAGGTCAAGCTCAGGCATTACTCGCAGCGACGGCGAAATATCCGATAGATAGAGTGCATCTAAAAAATTTCTCCATACCGGCCGGTACGCGTGTTTCTAACCAAGAAAATTTATTTTTAGGAACGCTACCCAAAACGGTTGTGATAGGTATGGTTGACAACGACGCATTTACGGGTGTTTACAATAAGAACCCATTTGCATTCAAACATTATGATTTAGAATTTCTAGCCATCTACGTAGATGGTCAGCAATACCCCGCTAAACCCCTTCAACCCAATTATCAGACCGGGTCGGCTGTGCGTGAGTTTTACCAGTTAGCTCTTGCCTCTGGAAGACATCTAAAAAATCGTGCTTTAGCAATCGACAGAGAAGATTTTTTGGGCGGTTACACACTCTACGCATTTAACCTCACACCCGATGAAGAATGCAATCAACATTTATATCTAATTAAGTCTGGAAATTTAAGGTTGGAAACGCGTTTCAGACAGCCATTGCCGCATACTATCAATTTGATAGTTTACGCCATATTTGATAGCATAATTGAAGTGTCCAACCGTAGACAGGTTCTGGTGGATTACTACTGAGACGATGAATACCGTTCAACTAACTAGTGTTATGGACAAAATCTCCGCAAATACGCATTTTCTCGGTGTGTTAGCGTGTGATCAGTTACCTGAAAGACCTGTACAAAAATTACCTTCATCAGTGCTAATCAACACACACAGTTCGGATCTTCCCGGCGAACATTGGCTAGCCGTCTACATAAGTGAGGACCGTGTCGGGTGTTTTTTTGACAGTTTTGGAAACAAACCAAACCACGAGCTGTTTCCACCATCCATCTATAAGTTTTTAAGAACCACGTGCACAAGACTGCAATTCTCAAAAAAACAGGTTCAAGATTTTCTGTCGACCACATGTGGTGAACACTGTTTTTTTCCTCTATCACATGTCAAGAGGGTTGGACTATGAAGATGTGATATCTAAATATTCTGATAATTTGTTTAAAAATGATAACATGGTTTCGTTATTTGTGAAAACATTACAACCCAGGGTGTGCGTTTCTAGTATGTTTAACTGTGTTCAACATGTACAAATGGGGAAAATGTTCATAAACAAATGTAATGTGCTGCGATGATGGAGAATAAACCAAGACAAACAAATTATACGAGTCAAAGTTTTTATTTATTAACATTTTGCAAAACATCTATGTACAGAACACATTTTCACAGTGTGCTTTTGAGAAAAAAAGACAGAAATTACACCATATTTTACAACAGGGGTGTTTAAAAGTCTAACCATGAGGCAGCGTCCAAACTAGATGATCTAAACATGGATGTTTCAGGACTTTTTGTAGGTGTTGCGTAACCATATGACCCCGTGTTTTTAAATGAATCGATTTCATCTTTAACACGACGGTTTGGAACTGTGGAAAGGGGTATGTTTAGAGTCGCAATAGCTCTCAGGAATTCGCTCCAACCACGTGGTCTGCGTTTGACATTCACAGTCTGTGGCGCTGTAACACTTTTTACTAAATCAAATATGTGAGAACCAGGAATAACGGTACCATTTAAAATAAATTCGCCCGATTCGCTCCACGAAGCCACGTCTTTCGATTTCAACATTTTATCTAAAATGTATTTAGCATTCCTCCTGTTTCTTGATGGCACGTTTTTCAACACTTCTTTAACCACATTATCTTGTTCATCATCAACAACGACAGAATGAGTTCCTGGCGAAGCTTGATCACCATCCTTGTTTAAAGGGTCTGGTGGTAAGGACAGCGTTAAAGTATTGGTTTCAATATCCCCCTGCTTAACCAAGGACAGATATCTTTGCAATAAAACCGTGTACAGTTTAGCTTTCTCACGCGGATCCAAATCATTTCTACTCAAAATATTCTTTATAGAGGCGTCCAATACGTTTTCAACAGACTGTCCTATAGGTACGGGTACGTTGTCGTTCTTTAATCTATCCAACTGGCGTTGGGGGACTAAAAACATTTTCTCGGCATACTCCATCAAAATTTATTTCTGTCTCGATGCAATTAGACTACTTATAAACGGAACAGCTATGCTTAAGAGTGGGATAAGGAATCCGCCCTTTTGATTAATGGCTCGTTTCTTCCTACGCACAGCAATCTTTTTATCGGCGGTAAACTTTATCTCGGTTTTCTTCTTTTCCAACTTTTTATACTGTGAATTTGTAAGCGGTATGGTGCCACGGAGAATGTTAAGAGCCACTTCGCACAGGGTCAAGATTAACTCGTTTGATGCTGTTTGCAAAATGACGCGTCTCTGTGCTGGTTTAGCATTAAGTAAGAGTTTCAAAAGCGGCAAGTTTCTATGGATCCTCGCTGACATGTTGGTGCCTCAACTCTTTTTCTGGACATAAACAGCCGGATATTCTGAAAGCAGGTCTGTTCTGAGACGAAATGTATCTGGGGTTTTCGCTTTATAATCAATCAGAATATACCCGTAAGGCTTGTCGGTAGCGTTTTTAAAGCTTTCCATAAAAACTTTGTGTTACCAGGGTACATTTGTCTGGCCAAAACACTGATCTGGTTGTTGTCTCTCGGGTTTTTAAACAACAATACATAATTTGTGTTCAGACTGATAGTTCTGCTAGATTTCCCCTGAAAAAACAAGTTCTGAACCAAGTAAATGGCGCTAAGGTTACGGTGGTGCACATATTGCGTAAACACCTTTTCAACTTGTGTGTTGCTACTTGCATCCTTCATCACGTCGTCAATGATTAACAAATTATTTTTGGTTACCGGTAGGAGATCGTCATCATCTAGAGCGCTGGGTATTCCTTCAATGAAATTGATGTCCCTTATCTTCAATAACTCGTCGTAAAGAGGTTGCCAACAGTCATAAATGTACACAATGTTTTCAATTTTATTAGAAATCACTTTGTCAGCATTTGCAATCAACGACTTTACAAAAAATGTTTTCCCAGAGTTTGAAGGACCGCTTATTACACAAGAGAAAGGATGTTGAAGTCTGAAATCAAACCCCGTGACATCTCTCAAACCCCTATTAGACCTATCTGCATACTCCTCAGTACCCATAAGGTAGCGTCGAGAAATCAGAGAGCAGGACACGTTTGTTGTACACAACTTTAAAACATTTAACGACTGATTTGTTTTTCAGTGTGAGTTGTTTTTTATTCCTTACAATGTTATCTGTACGCGCGGGTATGTGTCGAGAGCAGTCTCTATTCACAACATAATGGTCAACAAGGTCAATCAATGTGTCTAGCTCGATTACCTTTGAATTTTCAGCATTGAGAGTGATTCCTTTTGCCTTCATGCATGTTTTGCCATTACCCGTCCGATACCCGTATGTCTTTGGACTGCCCGAGCAAAATTCTGTGATGTAATCACCATTACCTATTTCATCCGTCAGATCTCCTAGATACGGTCCTAGGGGTGGTTCCCAGTCGCCCTCCTTAGAAACAAAAACAACACTGTCCGTGTCACTATACAACAACCTATCCCCCAACTTATCCATAAGTTCGTACAATTCTAAGCGTGCGTGCGCCGTTGTGAATGCCCCGAGAAACACGTTTATGTCACGAGTTTGTCCGCATTTACCATCCGCATGACACCACTGAATCAAAGCAACATCCTCCGAGACAAACGAAAAGTGTGTGACATCATACTCGTCACCAAAAATGTATCGCGCAAACTGTTCGGGGTCTTTCAACATTTCCGTCACGGGCAAATTCTCCCTCATTGAGAACCGCCCCCATAAACTGTTTAATAACAACTTGTTGATGGATCTCCGGGCTTGGTTCACGCATATTTTTTCGGGATTCAACCTAATATTCTCTTTTTCAAAGTAATCGTCAATATAGGCTCTCTTGTCAGCCTCTGTCACAGCATGCGCCGGGTAACCACTAGCCTCCTGTTTGTACTGCAGAAATGTTTTCACATAGTCACAAAACAAAGTGTCAGAGTTCTGTGGGAAATGCCACACTTCGTCTATCCTACCCACTATATACCCCTTTTCAATTGCTTTCATTGGCTCGATGCTAACCCAACATCCGGAAAGCGACCTTTCCTCATCGCTGTGGTAACAGGGGGTGGTCTGATTTTCCTGTTCGGCACATGTTCGACAGAGTGGAAACATTCATTTTCCATTACACCGATAGGGAAGCACGGGGTGAAGTAAGCCTCGCGGCGGTTGCACTGTTGCTTTGACTAGACCATAGTAATTTTCGAGTGGTTCAAAGTCTTTGAAAATAATATGAGGGTGACCTATGGGGTAGCTTTTCCTAGCCTGGCAGTATGGGTATAAACCTGTGAAATCCAGATACCTAATTTTCTCACCCTCCTTAGTCTTGTAGTACAGCTTGAAAGCATTTGTCCTACCACCAAAGAGGCTGTCTCTAGGTCTCAATCGGGACGGTTGTACATATGTCGCCATGAATGCTACAACGTCGGGATTATTTTGTCTGGCGTGTTTCCACTCGCATTCCCACATGACATCAACCACCAACCCGTACACCCTTGAAAGGGTTTCCAGTTTGTCATCAAAACGCCTTCTTAAAATGCCGTATGGTATCTTTAACAACGGGTGGATGTGATTTGGGTTATAACAACATTCGTGTCCGTGATGCATACAGCCGTTAAATTCGAGAGCTATTCGGCGGCCGTCTTTTTCATAATAGCCATCAACATAGTATTTGCCAACCATCATCTCACCGTGTGTCAGAGCATGATGCACATCTACATTTCTGGTGTTCTTGACAAATTCTAACCATTCAATTGAAATGTTTGAATACGTCTTGTGCTGGTTAATGTATGCGTTGTTATGCGTCAGGGCAAGTGTGTCTTTGGGGAGAAAATGTGTCTTGTAGACGGCCATACAACAGGACGCCAGCGTAGTGTAATTAAACGGATCAAGTCCTGTACACTGAATAAACTCATCGCGGTATTTTAAACACGCCTCCCTTAGCAGGACGACAACGTTTTGCCGTAAGCGTACAGTTCTTTCTTGAAGTCAAAAATACCACCAGCGACTTCGTTGTACCACTCGTCAAACTCCACCCTGTCCTTATCCGACATGAACTCATAACCATAGTAGTGCTTGTCGGGATAAGCACCGCGGTAGTTATCGTTTACCCTCTTGTTAAATTTGTGTGGGAAATATCCTTTCCCAACAGTGCGCAGATTTAACGCGGCGGATGTTTTAGCTAGCCGCATCGGAATAAACGAGTAGCTGTCTATGTATCGCTGTTTCAAAGACTCATCATACAGGCAAATCAGTCTACACCCCATCATGGTGATTTTCGGAGTAATGCCGACTTTGGAAAAATGTTCCAAGAGAATAAAATTGTCGAACCCTGCAGCGTTGTGTGCCAGCCACGTGTACCCCGCATACTTGGGCCGTCTAAACTTCTTCAAAAGTTTTTCAACACAATCATCCCCTTCAGCTGTAAACACATCACCCTTAAATGTGATTGCACAGACAAAGTTGGCGCTATGTTTACCATTCTCAAACCGAGTCTCAAAGTCAAAGAAAATGTACTTGTTGGCTATTTTTTTCAATGTGACGGGTTGGATGTAGCATTCGTGTTCAGCGTCTGGTGACAAATCCTCGTTGCAATGAACACAACGCCCCGTAACACATTTGTGAGTCTTTGGTTTTTTCACACTAACATGGTAGCGTCTGTTACATTTCTTACAATACTTTGTAACATCGCACGGTGCTACAGCCACAGCCGCATCACCCGTGGAAGCAGGCTGCTTGTGTTTCTCAAAACAAAACTCGGATTTGCAGTACCTCTAACAATCAGTACAATATTTCGACTTCCTCGGTTTCTTGTAACATTGAGTCATTGCACACGTCTCAACTGAACTTACAACTATGGTCTCTGCGATTACTAAACCCTCCATAACAAAACTGACAAACATATGTTTCGCCTAGGAAAGCCTTAAGATTTTTTATCATATAATAATGGTTGTCATGGAGGTATAGAAACACCGTCTTGTTGTGTTGTGTGTCGCTTGTTTGGTACTTCTGCAACATGCTTGTACCGGACCTATAGAATACAACAATCTTGATTCCTAAGGCACGCTCAAACTTTGAAACATCTTTACGTTGTTTGCGGATTCAAATAATGCGCAAGACAGATTGTGAAACATAAGTTGTATGAAATATTGTAAGGACAAAACAAATTCATTCTGTTCCTACTAATCACTTCATTATGAGCCAGGTCACGCAACTTTCTATACGCGCCGCCGTTCTTACCCCGTGTTATAGAGACTACTAGTTCCAAACGATCATCAACCATGATCTGCGTGTTACTCTGTAAAACTCTTTCAATAGCATCTAAGAAACGCTCAACACCGTAACCGTTTTCCACAGACAACATCCGACGCTAGGCTAGGCCCTCTCAATGTAATGTTGAAAACACCGTTTTCACCAGCTAAGCGTTTAGAAAACTCTACTATGTCACCCAGTGTATCGTGTAGAAACACTGTGTATGCAGCCATGTCTGTGTCGGGCGTCCTCCTGAAATTTAGCAACATGTGTAAAACCAGACTATTAAATCGAGGCCTCGCCACCACCGTATAATCACCAACAACACCACCCTCTCTCACCAATCTATCTATATCATCGTCGCTTAAACCATGATCAGAGGATGTGTCGGTGTGACCAGCACCGTTCTGGAGAGATTGTAATGTGATATTGAGAGCATCGACATCATCAGGCATATCGCAAATGGAAACATCATTCAAGAGACTTTGTATTTGTATCTGACTCTCGGACGCTACCCTCTGCAGTTAACAAGGTGTTAATGTTATGCAGGACATTGTTGAACTCTGCAATAGCTTGCCGGTTTTCACCATCTGCGCTTCCAAACCTTCTACGCTTGGTTGGCGGTGTCATTGTCTGTTTGAGTGTTAGTTGTGTCCTACTTTCTGACTCTCGACAATTTTTAAACTTTTAGTTATTTAATGAAAATAATTGTGTCTGACAAAAATTATTTCATAAAAGAAAATAAAACACTCTAACATTCACACATATATTTACACTATTTGTTTAAAAGAGATTACAAACATTAGCTACGAGAAATGTTTGAAAGACGAACTAACACATCAGACAAGGCCCTCCAATCCACTTTACACAATGTAAAAACGTCCTGGATAACTTTCGTCTGATTGTTCAGCGTTCTAGTCAATTCCTCATATCTACGTCCCCATTTATCGTTAATATTAATCAACATCTGTATAACATCATTTACCCCGACAACACCCCCCCCCCCGCTAATTTTTCAACAACCTTACAGTGTCTCTGAAAAACACATGCTTGACTGTCAAATCGCTCCGATAACTGTCGGAGTTCGCAAATAAGTGTGTTACAGTCCTCAATTATTGACAAACACATGCAACCATACCTCCGCGGTAAGTTAGGTACGGAACGTTATCTCGCGATGGAGTTTCCGTAGACACCGCGTCAGTAGGTGCTCCTATATCTGAGTTTGAGGTCGTTTCCTGATCTCCGGGGTCAGCGTCGTCCCAATCTTTAATTTGTGTGTCCGTCCAGTCTCCGATGTAATCCAAAATTGTGTCCGCTGTTTGAATTGACGGTTCTTCTGCTTCAGACAAGTGTTGATCTCCTAGTGCCACATCAGCTGTCGTGTAAAGGTCTGCAATTTGGTGTAATAAATATTATTGTTAGTTGTGCTAACGATCTGTATTTTTTTCATTTTTCAAACAGTTTTGTCATCAAAATGGTTAAGATTGACGGTGATTAGATTTGTTCTTACCTATCACACTATCTCCCCACGATTTCGGACGTTTTGCCGAAACACAGGCCTCCGCATGTGTGGTGTTGTCCTCGCGGCCTTTACGTTTAGAGCTCACCCCGTGTGCTCTACCACCGACAAACGTAGGGCTTTCCAACAAACGGTCTGGATAGTTTCTTGTCCCCCTCCGCTGCGGCGACTCGAATCCCGGCGGTGTGACTGGGGCACTGGATCGGACCAAATTTTGCAAAGCCGCTAAAAAAAAAATGTATTCAGCAGTGTCATTACAGTTTATCGCTGAAAATGACTAATCTTGAAAAAATGTAGTGAACTGTAGCTATATGTAGGCCTAATGTTCTTACCGATAGGTTGCTCAGACGTGCTATGACCACGCGATGCAGACGTCGTAAGAATTTCACCTGACACTAAAAAAGGGTATAATAACAACATTTATTTAATGGAAATTGTAGGTGTCATCGGTAAACATGGTGTTTTCTTAATATTTTGAAATATTTTTCTAAGGAAATTGACTGTTTGCTGTGTTTGATGTGTTTTAAGTTCTCAGTGTTTGAGAAATGACTCCACCTACCGTTAAATTGTGTGAAATAGAAAAAAAATACACTGCGGTCACATGATCATGTTAAGTAATTGAAAAAAGGAACAGCGCCAGAAGTTTCGAGCTGCATACAAATTGAACAGGAGCAGTAATATTGTTATTCCTTTTTGTAACTCCTTCTAAATTTCTGCACAGAAGGCGCAAACGGTATGTAGCTGTAAATTGTTTATCTTGGTGTGATTAATTTAATGTTCTACGTGTAACTACAGGTTTTCAAGGGTACTTCGTTGTTAATTTGGCAGCGGAACAATATGGCTGGCTAGGTTCTTACGAACATGGAGGGGGAGTTTACTGGTAGATAATTGTTGGTTAATGGGAACTTATTTGGGGTTTGGTAATACGATTGTTCAATGTAAAATGTGAATATAAAGTGTAATGTTTATTTCAGTTTTTCACGGTGTTTGGAAGGTGTTTGGCAAGGAAGAAAATAAATTGCGACTAAACATCAGTTGAAGCGTAGTTTGTCTGTGCACAAAGAAAAACTTTGGGAGCAGTTACAGTGAAAAACGTAGCCATTCATGGGAGAGAGCATCGAGGTTCGCCTGTGTTCCTGCAAAGATCGGAAAGACCCGTGTCCGTTCAAGACTCCATTACCGCGTTCCACGGGGAAGATCGGCCTGCATATCCCAGC
The DNA here is from genome assembly GCA_019176425.1 of Megalops atlanticus. Classification (NCBI taxonomy): domain Eukaryota; kingdom Metazoa; phylum Chordata; class Actinopteri; order Elopiformes; family Megalopidae; genus Megalops; species Megalops atlanticus. The sequence continues at coordinate 47,192,154 of CM032878.1, forward strand.
ATTCGTGTGACGTGATAACGCAAGCTTCAATCGTCCAGTCCAACGCGGAGGCAGAAGCTAAGCGCAATAAGAAGACGGTGCTGCAGCTGCGAAGGAAAGCAACGTGATGGTTTTGGACAATTCAGTTTGCAATAAGTCATAACACCTTTGGAATATCAGGTCAGACTGTATCTCTTAAGTTTGGAACATAGTTTCTTTTCTTAACTGATGTTAATATTTTTTGAAAAACGAGCTACCCTTTAAAAAACAAGGGGGAAAACGAAAATTTTATTATGACAGTTTTTTAAGTTTATTAGAAGTGTGTAACTTGTTTGATAATTGTTAGTGTGTATTTCTCTGGTGGTTCTATAGTTTGCCTTTCATTGTTCAATATTTCAATATAGTTTCAAAGTAGTTTAGCAAAATGGAGCATACATTGGAAGCTCATGTACTAGAGCAAGTGATTCTGTCTCTGGAAGATGAGAAGGCACGATTAGAGGAGAAATTAGAAACTGAAATTGAAGACCTAGAAAGACAAAAAATCGAACAGCGTATAGCTGAAATTTATGCAGATCTTGAAATACACAAAGTAGGGCTCCAGCAGCCATCATCTCAAGTCGAACAAGAGGTGAGGCGATCAGAAAGGGTAAGACAGCCAACAGAAAAAATGCTTGAGTTCAGAAGGGATGAGATAGCAAGAAGGGAAAGAAAGTTTATGTTTACGTGTGTAAACTTCAAGGCAGAGGTTCAGTTCATTAGATCTAAACTTAAAGAGGAATGCTCTAAAACTGAGTAAGGGGAAATGATAATAGTTGTGGAAAACCATGAGTTAGAACTAAAACAAGAATATGAGAGTTTACGTGCACTGACCACCCCACTTCAAGATATAAGAAGGAGAATGGACAGCTGCACCTCAGTTACTACTGAAATAATTGCACTCTTGAAAAGGCGTTATACAGAGGCGGGTACCAAGGAGTTTGATGCATTGGCTGAGAGAGAAACGCTCCTCCAATTACTCCAAAGAGAAGATGCCAGGTCAATTTATGGATCAACTGTGTCAAGAGCTGGACGGGGTAGTCAAGAAGGAAGTCATGTATCAGTTAAGAAGGTGGACGCAGCGGCACGTTTGGCGTCAAAACGTGCTGAAATAAACAGAGAAAGGGAAATCTCTGCCCAGAAAAAGGAGGTGCTAGCCCAGCAAGAGAAGTTAAAAATGCTGGAAGATCAAAGGGATCTTGAAGCCATGGAGGCTGAATACAATGTATATGCTGAAGAGGAATCAAAATTGAATGCTGAAATAGGACAAACTGGAGTAATAATTACTTTGCCTCCAAGTCAGCTTCCAGTGCAGCATAACAGCACTCCATGTGACCAAGTTCCCCAAAATGTTTCAGTCCCTCCTCTGAAAGTAAGCTAGAGCCTGGAGTGAACGAATCCTCACTGATTCAAGCATTAAAGGAATCCCTGGCAATGACTAGACTTCCAGCACCAGAGCCGTTCGTGTTTACAGGAGACCCACTCAAATTCACTGAATGGAGCACCTGCTTCAAGGCTTTAATTGAAACAAGCTGCACAAACCCAGCACATAGGCTATTCTATTTGAAAAAATATATAAGTGGAGAAGCACTTTCTGTGTTAGAGGGAACATTTTATAGAAGTGATGAGGAAGCATACACTCAAGCTTGGGACGCCCTGAAGAAACGTTATGGTCACCCCTTTGTAGTCCAAAGAGCATTCAGGGGAAGACTGAGTAGCTGGCCAAAGATTGGACCGAGAGAATCTCTTAAATTAAGGGAGTTTAGTGATTTTCTCATCTCCTGCAAGAATGCAACGCCCCATGTACAAAGTCTAAAGGTTTTAGATGATTGCGAAGAAAATCAAAAACTATTACAGAAACTTCCTGACTGGGCAACAAACCGCTGGAACAGGCATGTCACTAAGGCACTGGATGAGGGGAGGCCATATCCAGGTTTCGCTGAATTCTCGGATTTTGTGGCAGAGGAGGCACGTATTGCATGCAATCCAGTTTCCTCTCTTCATGCATTAAAACTCGCCGATGGAAAACCTGGGAAGGAACAGAAGCATGTCAAAGCCAGCACCCTAATGATGTCAGCAAAGGTGTCTCAGAAAACAAAAATCGCTTCAAGGGATCCAAGTGCAACAGAAAGTGACAAAGGTTCCAAAACCAGCCCTTCTGCCACTCAAAACAAAAGACAAATAGAATGTACCTGCTGTCAACAAAATCACTTCATATATAAATGTGAAAAATTTGCAGCAATGCCTCTGGAGGAAAAGAAAAGGTTTATCTTTGAAAATAATATGTGCTTTGGTTGCCTCAGAGTTGGCCATATCTCCAAAAATTGTAGAAGGAGGGTCACTTGCAATATTTGCAGGTGGAGTCACCCATCTCCGCTTCATGAAGAACATCCTCAAGGAGAAAGGCCGGATGCACCACCACAAGAGGAAAGTGCTTCCACTGTCTTGTGCAGCTTGAGAGTGGACAACAGTGATTGCACTTCAATGATTGTCCCGGTGTGGCTCTCTTGTGCAGCCAATAATAGCCCAGAAGCCTTAGTGTATGCATTACTGGACACACAGAGCAGTAATACGTTTATTGATCAAGATGTTTGTGAAAAAATTCAAGCAGACACTGCACCTGTCAAATTAAGGTTGTCAACAATGACTGACAGGGGTTCAATAGTGAATTGTCAAAGAGTGGTTGGACTAAGAGTGAGAGGTTACCTTTCACAAGAGTACATCGAGTTGCCACCCGCATACACTAGAGAATACATCCCACTGGAGCAAAATAGTATTCCCACTCGCGAAACTGCAAAAAGGTGGACTCACCTTCTCAGCATAGCAGAAGAGATGCCAGATCTATTGAATTGTCCTGTTGGACTTCTAATTGGCTATGACTGTGCGAGGGCCCTGAAACCAAAACAAGTGATATCAGGGAAAGATTACGCTCCATATGCGGTCAAGACTGATTTAGGCTGGAGTAAAGTGGGATCTATAACACCTCACACTAGCTCAAGGGATGTGACAGGGCTCTGCCATCGCATTTCTGTAAAGGAACTTCCTTCTATCACACCTGCCTCTGTGATCAAGGCATTAGAAACAGATTTTCTGGACACAAACCCCAGAGAAAGGAAAATATCTCAGGAAGATATTCAGTTTCTACAGCTGTTAAACAGGAAGATTCAGCATAATAAGGAAGGACATCTGGAGATGCCCTTACCCTTCAGAGAGCGTCCTCAGCTTCCGAACGACAAGCAGCTCACTGTAGTCCGACTGAAGCATTTAAAAAGAAAACTGGAGAGAAGTCCCAAGTACAAAGAGGATTACGTGAAATTCAGCGATGGTGTCTTTAAAGATGGTGATGCAGAAGAAGCGGATGCCACACCAAAAGAGGGCAATACATGGTACATTCCACACCACGGGGTGTACCATCCAAGGAAGCCAGAAAAAATTAGAGTTGTATTTGACTGCTCCGCCAAATTTGAAGGCACTTCTCTGAATGACCACCTACTCACAGGACCTGATTTAACTAATGCTTTGTCTGGAGTGCTGTGTAGATTTCGTGAGCACCGAATCACGATTACTTGTGACGTGGAAAAAATGTTCCATCGCTTCCATGTTAGCCCTGAGGATCGGGATTTCCTGAGGTTCATGTGGTGGGAAAATGGGAATACAGGAAGGGAGCCAAAGGAATATCGCATGCGAGTGCATATTTTCGGTGCAGCATCATCTCCGGGATGTGCTAATTATGGGATGAAATACCTGGCCAGTAAACATGAGAAGGACTACCCATTGGCAGCGAGCTTCATTCGGAAAAATTTCTATGTAGATGATGGGCTTATCAGTGTTGATTCAGCTGAGAAAGCCAAGCAGCTGGTCAATGAAGCACAAGAAGTCTGTGCTAAGGGAAAACTACGGTTACACAAATTTGTGTCCAACAACAGAGAAGTCTTGGATGCAATTCCAGAGAGTGAATGCGCCAGTGTAGTAAAGGATGTCGATCTGAACTACAATGAGCTTCCAATGCAGAGTGTACTGGGAGTAAAGTGGAACGTAGAGACTGATGCTTTCTCATTCAATGTTGTGCTTAATGAAAGAGCAGCCACACGGTGAGGAATCCTATCAACAGTCGCGAGTGTGTACGACCCATTAGGATTTCTCTGTCCCTACATCTTGAGTGGAAAAAGAGTGCTTCAAGAGATGTGCAGACGGGGTGTTGGATGGGACGAACCTCTCCCCTCTGAACTGAGGCCAAAGTGGGAAACATGGCTCCATGACTTGGAGAATCTTCAAAAAATTCAAATACCAAGATGCTTCATTCCTGAGAACCTCGGCACAATCCAAAAAATTGAGCTGCATCATTTCTCAGATGCCAGTAACGACGGTTATGGGCAGTGTTCATATATTAGGATTGTTGCTGATGAACAAGTGCATTGTACATTGGTTATGGGTAAGGCCAGAGTGGCACCCACAAATGTTGTCACCGTACCACGCCTTGAGCTCACTGCAGCTACAGTTTCTGCCGCAATAAGTAACATCCTTAAAGAAGAGCTGGAACTGAAAATAGATCAGGAGTTTTTCTGGACAGATTCACAGGTAGTGCTCGGGTATATCAAGAACGAAGCCCGACGCTTTCATGTGTTTGTCGCTAATCGCGTCCAGAGAATAAGAGACACTACAGACCCAAGACAATGGTTCTACATTGAAACAGGTCAAAATCCAGCAGACCATGCGTCTAGGGGTCTCAAGGTGGCAGACCTGATTGAGTCGAATTGGTTTACAGGTCCTAAATTCTTGTGGGAACGAGAGATTGTCACGAACCAAAGATCCCCAGAGCTTCTTGTAGGTGACCCAGAGGTGAAGGTCCTGAGAACAGATGCCTTTGTAAGAGACAGCTTCCTCGAAAGGTTGTCAAGATTCTCGGATTGGAATACAGCCCTCATCGTTATTGCTCAGATTCAAAGACTGGCGAATAGAGACCGGTCAGGGCCCATTAGTGTGGAGGAGAGAGGAATAGCCTCTCTTGCGCTCATCAAAGCAGCACAAAGAGAAGCCTTTGGAGAAGAGCTAAAATGGTTTAGTCAAAAATCTACTAAACTACCAAAAACGAATAAGATATATCAACTTGATCCTTTTATTGAGAATGGACTGCTTAGGGTTGGAGGGCGGTTGAGAAAGTCTTCTGCATCATTTGAGTTGAAACATCCTATAATCCTTCCCAAGGAAGGCATTGTTACACGACTGATACTTGACCACTGTCACAGGAGAACTCAGCACCAAGGCCGAGGGCAAACATTGAATGAACTCAGAGCCAGTGGATATTGGATAATAGGTGCCAGCAAGGTAGTGGCCAAGCATATCAAATATTGTGTCACTTGCAGAAAGGTGCGTGGATCGACTGAAGAACAGCGTATGGCGAACCTGCCTGTGGACAGAGTAAATCCCTCACCCCCATTCTCATACATCGGAATTGACTGTTTTGGCCCTTTCTACACAAAACAAGGTCGGAAAGAATTCAAGAGGTATGGTCTGTTGTTTACATGTTTAAGCTCCAGAGCCATCCACATAGAAATGTTGGAGGATCTCTCGACCGATGCCTTTTTAAATGCTTTGAGGTGCTTCATAGCAATTAGAGGAGCCGTAAGACAGATTCGATGTGACAGAGGTACGAATTTCGTTGGGGCAAAGAATGAGTTGGAGAAAGGTCTAATGGAACTAGACAAAGAAAAGATTTCTAGCTATCTTGCAAGAAAACAATGTGACTTCATCATGAATGTTCCTGAAGCAAGCCACATGGGAGGCGTTTGGGAGCGCCAAATACGGACAGTCAGGAGTGTGATGAGCTCTGTCCTGGCACAGGCTGCGGGAAGACTTGATGACACCTCATTGAGGACATTCTTCTATGAGGCCATGTCGATTGTGAACAATCGTCCACTCACCACAGACACAATCAATGACCCTAAGAGTGTCGAACCTTTAACGCCTAATCATTTACTCACGATGAAGACTTCTGTAGCCCTTCCGCCTCCTGGCAGTTTTGTCAAGGAAGATTTGTATGCCAGGAAAAGGTGGCGGAGAGTGCAATACCTGTCAGAACAATTCTGGAGCAGATGGCGCAAAGAATACCTGGCCAGTGTAGGCCTCAGAAAACAGTGGCATGCGCCCAGAAGGAATGTGCAAGTTGGGGATGTAGTAATTGTCAAGGAGGACAATGTTCCCAGAAATGAGTGGAAACTGGCCAGAGTTGTTGAGACAAGTGAAGATGATGATGGTCTAGTGCGAAAGGTTAAAATTCAAACAGGACAGAGTAATTTAGGAAAGAAGGGTGAACGCTTGATGCAACCATCCTTTCTTGAGCGTCCAGTTCAAAAATTAGTGGTATTAGTTGAGAGTAATTCCTAAACTATCATTGAAATAATACCAAAACGGATGCTTTAAAACAGTTAGAATAAGATATTGTTTTATAAGTTCATCTAAATTTGAAATAACATATGGCTTGTCAAAGTTAATTGTCGGTTTATGGGAAAATTACAAGATTTATTCATTTCTGTTCAAAATATAGCTAACATAAATCTTTGTAATTTTGGTGGCAGTGTAGCTGTCATTGGTAAACATGGTGTTTTCTTAATATTTTAAAATATTTTTCTAAGGAAATTGACTGTGCTGTGTTTGATGTGTTTTAAGTTCTCAGTGTTTGAGAAATGACTCCACCTACCGTTAAATTGTGTGAAATAGAAAAAAAATACACTGCGGTCACATGATCATGTTAAGTAATTGAAAAAAGGAACAGCGCCAGAAGTTTCGAGCTGCATACAAATTGAACAGGAGCAGTAATATTGTTATTCCTTTTTGTAACTCCTTCTAAAATTCTGCACAGAAGGCGCAAATGGTATGTAGCTGTAAATTGTTTATCTTGGTGTGATTAATTTAATGTTCTACGTGTAACTACAGGTTTTCAAGGGTACTTCGTTGTTAATTTGGCAGCGGAACAATATGGCTGGCTAGGTTCTTACGAACATGGAGGGGGAGTTTACTGGTAGATAATTGTTGGTTAATGGGAACTTATTTGGGGTTTGGTAATATGATTGTTCAATGTAAAATGTGAATATAAAGTGTAATGTTTATTTCAGTTTTTCACGGTGTTTGGAAGGTGTTTGGCAAGGAAGAAAATAAATTGCGACTAAACATCAGTTGAAGCGTAGTTTGTCTGTGCACGAAGAAAAACTTTGGGAGCAGTTACAGAAATGATAACCGTGGTCAAACTTTTATTTTTTTCATAGAAACAAATAAGTATGTTAATTTATAGACACTAACCAAGCTGCGAGAGTCCTTGAATCTCGCTGATGGCTTCGATGCACTTGTGTTCTGCAGCACCTAGACCAAATAAATACCAGTTAAATGAAACAAATCAAACAATATCACTCAGGAAAACATTGTAACACAACATGCGTAAAATCTAGATAAAATCAAAATTCTGTAAGTACAAATAATCCAACTTACTCAGAGTAAAGGAGTCCATCGTAGTCTTCTCAAGAGTTTCTTCGACAACCGTTTGGCTCGATAAAACGAAAACGTTGGCCTCCAGATTCACGACCGACTTCATACTACCCTGCAGGTCGGCACATTTTTATAACCATCAGGACAAGTCAACATGTGTCACAACGTGGTTGGGCGGCACCCGCCTATACAATCACACGTTTTTTCTTTTGTAATAAAATCCTAAGTCATAAATCCAAAACGTGTGACAATCACCCGTCAAACACAAATTATAGCCATTAGGACTGGTCAACACATTTCGCACATGTCCGGGACAACACACCGTCCGATCACACCTTTTTTTTCTTTTTTTCTTTTATGCCCCACTGTAAACGACTCCCCAGACCTCGTGTGAAAAAAAGTTTTGCTTGATGTCACTGTAAACGTCTCCCCAAACCTCGACTGGAAAAAGTTTTACTTTGATGTCACAGTATCTGTCCAAATCATCACAGCATTTGAACAGCCTGTCCATCTTCTTGAATACATTATGTAGAGCAGGTATGTCTTTCTGAAGAAACATAACTTTAAGGTCACGTATAATCCTCTCAACAAACCCCTCTCAACACCCTCTCAACATCCACTCACGCCTTGCGAAGCGTGTGATCTTCACACGCCTTCATGATTGTGTATTCGCCACCACACGTGTAAATGTAATCATCAGGATCCATTTTAAGACGATTAGCAAACACATGGTAGCTTTTTGCGGTGTCACACTGTCCCACGCAGCTTTGTAGACGCTGTGCAAACCTGAGTCCTCAAGGTCTCTCCAAACTTTGTTTCTAAACAAACACCAGTCTTTAGCAGTTAATGAAACGCGCAACACGACCTCTGTAAACGACTCCCCAGACCACGTCTGAAAAAAGTTTTACACTGATGTCACAGTATCTGTCCAAAAGCATCGCAGCATCTGAACAGTATGTTTTACTTTGATGTCACAGTGCCTGTCCAAAGCACCACACCATTTGAACAGCCTATTTTCTTGAAACATCGTGTAAAGCAGGTATGTCTTTCCAAAGAAACATGACTTTAAGGTCACGCATAAGCCTCTCAACATCTATATCTTCACACGCATTCACGATTGAGTATTCGCCACTACACATGTAAACGTAATCATCAGGATCCTTTTCAAGATGATTAGCAAACACGTAGTAGCTTTTTTGCGGTGTCACACTGTTCCACGCTGCGTTGTAGACGCTGACCAAACCAGGGACCTCAAGGTCTCTCCAAACTTTGTGTCTAAACAAGCTCCAGTCTTTAGCAGGGAATGAAACGTGCAACACGTCCTCTGTAAACGACTCCCCAGATTCAACGGTATAGAGTTTCACACAACGTGCAACTTTGTCAAAAACATACCCGCCAACACGACCATCAGACAACAGCCATTCGTATTCCAGAGCTTCCTTCTCGTTTTGAAGAAACCCGATCAAACCCACGGAATTCTTCTTCTTTTTTGGTGCAAAAGTCATTTTGTCGACAGCAACAGTGTCGGAAATAGTAGTGAGAGGTACCCTCTTTACACTCTTTGTCACTGCGGATGCCGACATTTTTTAAACAGCTAATTCGATAGACTTGGTCGCGCAACGAAAACGCACAGAATACCATCCCCCGGTCAAACGCAATTTATAAACGCCAGGACAGGTCAACACATGTCACAAACATGTCCGGGGGCAACACACAATCTACAATCACGCCTTTTTTCTTTTGTAATAAAATCCTAAGATAAATTTAAACCATGACACACACTCGCAAATCTAGATAGACAGCAAACAGCTCCCACCCACCGTCAAACCAACCTCTCAATCAAAACAACCTGTCACTCATAACGTAATGTCAATCAAACCACCCTGTCAATCAAATCGACCTGTCAATCAATCAGGCTGACAAGGAGGGGGTCATTAATCATTTTGACAGAAAGTGCAGGATATATACTACTGTCGACTTTCAAACATTTCCTGTAGCTGATGTCCATAATCTTTCAACCAAATAGTGTAAATATATGTGTGAATGTTAGTTTTACTTTTCTTTTACGAAATCATTTTGTCAGACAATTAATTTCATTAAATAACTAAAAAGTCTAAAAATTGTCGAGTCAGAAAGTAGGACACAGCTAACACTCAAATAGACAATGACACCGCCAACCAAGCGTAGAAGGTTTGGAAGCGCAGATGGCGAAGGCCAACACGCTATTGCAGAGTTCAACAATGTCCTGCGGAACATTAATGCAATGGTAACTGTAAAGGATAGCGTCCAAGAGCCAGACACAAATACAATCAGTCTCTTGAACGATGTTACCATTTTCCATACGCCTGATGATATCAATACTTTCAGTAACACACTACGTGCTCTCCAAAACGGTGCTGGTCGCACCGATACATCATCTAATCATGGTTTAAACGACAGGGATATAGAAAGATTGGTGAGAGAGGGTGGTGTGGTTGGTGGTTATATACGGTGGTGGCGAGGCCCCGATTTAATAGTATGGTTTTACACAGGTCACTTAATTTCAGGGTTACCCCTGACACAGACATGGCTGCATACACCGTGTTTCTACACAATACACTGGGTGACATAGTCGAGTTTTCTAAACTCTTAGCTGGTGAAAACGGTGTTTTCAATATTACATTGAGAGGGCCTAGCCTAGCGTCGGATGTAAACGTGATGTTGTCTGTGGAAAATGGTTACGGAGTTGAGCATTTCTTAAGGTGTATTCACACCTGTCTTGTTTAGTTTGCTTGAAACTAACTCAAGTTCGTTTCCCCCCTTGGTGTGGACCTTTTTAGCAGATGTGAATACAAGCAATTGAACTCGGGTGTGGACCAAACAAGCGTACCGAGACCCAGCTGAAGGGGTGGTCTTGGTTCGGTTCCAAACAAACCCTGGTATGGTTCGTTTGAGGTGTGAAAGTGGCCCGACCTTGATCCGACCCAGTTGCAAAAAGCATACGCCTTTTTTGGAGTTAACAGGCTCCCGTTGTCTTGCATTATGGGAAATAATTAGCTGCAGAAGCACTCACAGACATGTTGCCACAAATGAGTTGTGGACAAATGTGGAGCTCTGAGGAGACACACTGCCTCCTCGATATATGGGCAGACGTACATATTACACAGCTGTTAGAGAGGACCCACAAAAATGCTGTGGTATTCAGCATGTTTAGCGAAAAAATGAAGGAGAGGGGGTTCGAGCGGTCTCCTGCCCAATGCCGCTAAAGTAAAAAAACTCTGCCAAAACTACATGAAGGTGTGGGATGCTCTTAACAAGAGCGGTAATTCTGGCGAAGAAAAGGACGATCCTTGGAACAAGCCCAACAGTTTGTCCCGTGGACCTAGTCGAAACCTATAGCCCCACAGACGAGACCTCATCTAGCCAAAGGACTCCATCCCCTTCGAGCAGCTACTCAGGATAAGTTGAGCTTGATGGAATCGGTGAGTGAATGTGAGATATAATGTTACACACATGTAATCAGTGCTTATCATTGTGGTTGAAAGTGACATAATTACATTACATTACCCTGGATACCGCCAGGCTTTACTTCCCGGGTCAGTCACTGCCAGCAATAGCCTGGCTGATCATTTATTATTATGATCTACTACTATTATTGCCTACTACTACTAACACTACTACTACTTCTACTACTATTTTCCTGGTCTTGGGTGTTTTTCCCACTGCTGATTAGGGCTATGTAAGGATTGTGACTAATTCCATACTGTTATTATATTGGAATATCAAATCAACAAATGTTTACGTATACCTTATTTCAGCTATCCAGCAGCAACACAAATCAGCACGTAGGCTAGTAGGCCTCGGATAGGGTGGACTGGGTGAACAAAGACTGACTTCAGACTCTGACAACTTGGCTATATTTGATTAAGTTAATCAAATATGTAAACAATGTGTGTCGCATTCCTGATGTTGCTACCAGAAGCTTCAGGCACACGGCTGAAATGTAGGCTATACAGGCTATCTGTGTGACATTCTGTAGCATGTTGTCTCCTTTTTAGTTAACTTTAACATTGTTTACTTTTTCACTGACAGAAGAGAAGGGGAATCCAGAACCAAATGGCCCTACAGATGCTCCTCTGATGCCATCCACTGACATAGAGGACAGCGATGCTTCACCCAGTTGTGATGGGCAGAGTGCAAAAAAGAGAGGAAAGCTGGCTGTTCCTGGGGCTCAAGCCAAGAGGCACCTGGGAAGGAAGTGCAAGGCTGAAGCTTGTCTGTCTGATAGTGGGCTGCAGGCTTATATGGTTCAGCAAAGCAAGCAGCTACGGGAAATATTTGAAGCTGAGCACAACCACCAAACACAGGAGACCGCAGCCCTCGAGAATCTGCTAAGGGCACATCAGGAGGCAGAGGAAATGAGATTTCAGTTGATGCAAGCCCAGCAACAGGCAAATACTCACATGTTTAGTCAGATACTGGGCACTGTTGTTAATTTGTTGTCTTCTGGTCAATCACACCATCAACCCTCACAGCACCCACCTCCAACCCACTGGATTCCTACAGCTCCAATGAGGTCAACCCCTACCAGTACCTGGTCCTTTCCTCAGCTACCAAGGGCCCAACCACAGCAGCCCATGCAGCCACCCACGGTCGAAGCAGATGGGGAGGCACCAAATTAGACACATGGCAACCTACCTGTGTGAGATATACCACATCAAGTAAATGCCAGTCAGCATTTTTACGACTTGTGAATGGCTTAGTTGCGCAGGTACTGTATGTACCTCATACAGTGTTATATTTTCCAGTGTGTGTTATAAATTACTTGGCTGGCTGTTGGCTGACTGGTTGTTGTAACAAAGTTTGCACTACAATTATAAAAAGATGAGCAGAAAAGGGAGATTTAAACCTTTGCCTTTTAATTTTCATCACCCAAGATTGTTTCATTTGAAACTTTTATTTTTACATTTTTGAACTGTTTTCGGTTCAGAAACTATAGAATATTAAGGGAAATTTTTTTTTTTGACCATATATATGCATATTTAGACCTTAACAATAGTTTTGGGATATTCAAATCAGAATCAAAATAATTCAAATCAGATCATATTCTCCAAAGTTGTCAAATCAGTTGGACTGAACATACTATAAGAACCCTGACACTTGCTGTACTAAAAGCAAATCTTAACTTCCTTAACAGATAACACCAAAAGGGCTGACAAATTCTACAGGAACTCTGACATTACCCCTACATTCTTGAAAAACAGACACACGGGGCATCTCTAATCTCCTGAGCCCTCCGGTCTCCAGCCTGCTCAGGATTCTCTCCTTCATCTGCTTCATTCACTTCACCTTCATCCTCCTCATAGTCTTCCTTCTCATTATATTCTTCATTCTGGACTTCACAAAAGTTGTGCAACACACAAGATGCCGATATTACTTGACTGACCAGAGAAATGTGTGATTCGTGTTGCTTAAGGAGGCATCTCCAGCGACCTTTGAGGCGCCCAAAGGCCCTCTCAACAGTCATTCTTGCCTGGCTCAGTCGGTGGTTAAAGTTAATCTGATCAGCAGTCACTCCTCTGCTCTCTCGGAATGGCTTCATAAGCCAGGGGAGTAAAGGATAGGCTGCATCTCCTAAAATCATGACAGGCACATTTACTTCTTCAAATGTTTCAGTCCATTGTGGCAACAGTGCACTCCTCTGGCCCCGATCAAAAAGAGAAGAAAGGGCAAAAACTCGAGCATCATGCACTCGTCCTGGCTGTCCAATGTTTACATCCCAAAACTTCATTTTGTGGTCTACTACAGCCTGTAGGATGACAGAATACTGGCCCTTCCTATTAAAGTAGTCTGCCGGCGTGTTTGGTGGAGTCTTGATGGGTACGTGGGTTCCAGCGACTTGGGGGAATCTCCTTTTATCTCTAAAGCCTTGTACTATTGCTCTAAAATCAGCAGCAGAGGGTGTTTTTAGGTACAGTGGTTTTAGTATAGTATTTATAGCTGTGATGACTTCCTGGGTGATGAGGCAGCACGTGGATATACCAACACCAAAGAGAAGGGAGATGGACCTGTATTCCAGGTTAGTCGCTAGCCTCCACAGACAAACTGCGACCCGCATCTCTACAGAGAGAGGGCTTTGGTACCTGGTGTGCTGATGGGTGAAATAGGGTTGTAGAATGCCACAAAGACAATCAAATGTGCCTCTTCTCATTCTAAAGTTCAGTAACCACTCTCTGTCAGTCCAGTTATTGTCGATGAGTTGCCACCAATCCTGTGAGCATGGATTGAGCCAGATTCTCCTGAAGAGAAGGAAGAAAGATAAATTATCATATTAAAGAAATGTGAAGATATGAAGACATACAGTTTCTGATAGAGGGGAACATGCTAAAACAACCATAGGTAGACAGGATATTCAATACTGCACAGTGCAGATTATGTCATTAATTACACAGATACCTATTTCCTATGACAGACAACTCTGGAGAAAAATTCACTGTGTGCTTAGGCAGAGTGTGACAGAGCCAGAACTTATGTAGGTGATGAAAAGGGTAAACATAACTCATTGGTGATAGAACTACAAATAGCAGTAGCAGTAATGTTAGCACTTATGTTTTGAGATGTAAAAATATGTTAAGTTGGTAGCATCTTTCTATGAATTCAAACTTCATACCTGATCCGTCTTCTGCACAGTAGGCCAGCTGTAAGCATGCCATGGTAGGCGCACAGAATACGTTCTCTCCTTCGCAGCCGTCTTGCAGCACGTCTTTGTCGTTGCAAAATTATAAGTAAAGTATCGTGTAACTGACGTTGTATCAGTTGCTCTTGACGCTCAAGATTTTTTACAAACGTCTGTAGCTCTAAAATCCAAATCAATATGATGACAAGGAGTGCAGCACGCAAGATCTCCATGATTGTTTACTTTCACGTTCAGCTCTTTGCTTTCCCCCGCCCAAGACATTTCTGTCCAATGATTGAACAACCTTAGCACACGTGGTTTTGTTTACAAATTCTGGCCCACTTGCAAAAAGTGCAATGTGAAAGCGAACCGCACTAAACAAAAATAAACAAACATTGTATTTGGTCCGGACCAAAGCAAGTGAACTAACGGACTTTCCTGGTGTGAATACACCCTTAGATGCTATTGAAAGAGTTTTGCAGAGTAACACACGAATCATGGGTGATGATCGGTTGGAACTGGCAGTCTCTATAACACGGGGTAAGAACAGCGGTGCGTATATAAAGTTGTGTGACCTGGCTCATAATGAAGTGAATAGTAAGAATAAATCTGTTTTTTTGTCCTTATAACATTTCAAACAACCTATGCTTCAATCTGTCTTGCGCATTATTTGAACCCGCAAGCAACCCCCACCACGTTAGAGAAGATCGCGACAGACATACATACAGGCGTCGGTTTAACAGTTCAGCAAAAAAACAGGGTTTAAAGATGTTTCAAATGTAGTGACCCAATGACTGCTAGACTATGCCACCTTCTGGTTAAGGAGCAGAAGGGACACCATAGTTAAAATCCGAGTACTAAAATAGGCGATTTCCCCACGGAGAACAAACCGCTCGGAGACATGAATTGGAAAAATAGAAGCGTCCTTTATTACATAAATTGTTTTTAACTAATATTGTTTTTAAACTATCACTTCTCCCTCGCAGGGATAACCAGGGTCTGTTTCAGTTGCGCCAGCTCTGCCCCGAACACCATGCCTGGAAAAGAGTGAAGAACACCACATACACACGTCACCCGATCGCCCTTACAGTCATGCAGTCGCATCCGCGAAGTGAACACAACACCCAAATATCACCAACCCAACGGTGCACATTGTGTAGCCAAGCGCCCAGACACTGAGCGGCCAGGACAAGAACTACCGCCCCAAAGTAGACCCCAGCTCCCGTACAGGTTAGCCAGCTAGCACAGCTAAGTAGCCCACGTCTTTTCATAGGGGAAGGTTTTAAACAACGGACAGGTTTCTTTAGAATGCAGTTCACCAGAAGAAATAACCCTGGAAACAGTGGCTGGCATGGTTCCTTTAAAGGGAAAACAAAGTCTTAGAATCGCCAGCCACGTTAAATAAAAATGCATCTCCGCAAGTTAACATTACCACCAACATACTTCACAGGTTCGTGGCTCAGCTTAACGCGGATCCAAGTCAGATGAAACGTAATTAGATTTCCAGCCGTCTCGCCTTCCGCAAAGATTACCCACGGGAAACGGCACACTAGGGAAGACAACCACATGAGTATTGAAACGCAAAAACACTTCAGGCAGTAAATGAATGAAACGATCTATACCATCAGGTTGCAAAAGCTCCAGTTTAGGTGCCACACTTGTTTCAATCCCTCTATCCTAGTCGCAGTTTAACCTACGAGACAAAATATGTACGTGAATACAAGGGCGTAACTTTGGGTTGAACATTGGGGGGTTGAGGTCTCCACCCATGTAGGGGGGTCTGGAGGCTTTTTTCAAAAAAATGGCTAACTGGCTGTTTCGCATGAATTTTTAGGGGAAGAGACATACCAATACAACATGATCTACATATCCCAACTAGTGCAGTGGAATAGCATAAAATCATTCACTTTGTGATAAAAGCACCAAATTTGTAATGCATCAATTTGTTGTTCCAGTATTAGTAAAATGGTTATTTATCACTTCCTGAACATATCTTCAACCATGTACTTGTTATGCCACAATTTAACAGTACTTAATCCCTATTATTCTGTGATAATTAATGCCGCATTGATAGCTGTCAAGACCCTGGCAGCTGTCAAACCCACCCCTCCTTTGCACCATTTTATAACTGGTAAATAAATTATTCAAAAGTTCATAACTGTATACATTAATGTCAATTTGTTCTTTTCCCCCACCTGGTTCGCAGCCTTCTAACAAGAAGACATGGCACTGCAACGTCGTTTAATCTGGTCTTTTTTTAAACTTGAAAACAATACAAAATTACAGGAAAACAATAGGGTGAGATGCTAATACAATGTGGCCTCTATCGGCATTTGTATCCACCCATAATGCATTGGCACCCTCCCAATTTTGGTCTGAGGTAATTTAGATCATTCTAATTTACCTCAGATCGAAATTCCGCATGGTGCGCGAAATCAGTTCTATTGCCTGTTCGAATGTTCAAGTCATCAATTAAAAGCATTAACATAGATTGAATATCGAAAATTTTATAATAAACACCTATATTGTCGCTGTCGGATGAAAACATCATATCTCCAAAAAGTTAACTTTTCACAAAGTGGAAAAAGCATTCCCATATCATCATTATGGAACACAGCACCACAAGATTTCACAGTTTGACTCCATTTTAGGTCTAATATTAAACCATGTCAATAATCAGTTGCTAGAACTGGAGATACGAGTTATTAGCACTATAACAACAATGGCCTTCGGAATTAGATAGTTACAGTGACATAGGTTCAATGGGTAATTCCTATATTATTATTTGCTAACAATAAATAATCGCTTGATATACCTTAGAAATAATCACTAGTCATACCTCATACTAGCAAAATAATCGCAACTAGCTAGTAGCTACTGTAAAAGTGGTCTGATTCTATGATGGCTAGTCTAGCTATCTAACAGTTCAACTAACACAATGAAACCACAGCAGTAAATAAGACTTTCATTTAATTATTTGACTCATGAATGGTAGCGCCATTACAGTAGCATACCTCCTGTTGGGAAGAGGTTTTTCTCTTTTTGTTAGACCAGCAATTTATAATTGTTGCTTGCTATGGCTCGCACCAGCTACTGCTGCTGCTTGAGAAGACGTGGGGAGAGGAGGATGGATTGGGCGCAACCAAGTTTTACAATGGGGGGGGGTGAAAAAATGTTATTCTTTGCTTGTTACTTACATTGAATCGAGAAAACCAATCACTTTATCATGTTTTATAACAGTTAAAAATTTGTCATTCATCATGACGATATGATTTGGGGGGGTTGTATTGGATGGTTTTGATTATTGGGGGGGTTACAACCCCCCCATCCCCCCGTAATTTACGCCCATGCGTGAATATATATATATATATATATATATATATATATATATATATAATATAACCAGTTTGATATGGACGCAAATAATGTTTCCACTGCGATATAACTACTTTCAGCGCAAAACACTTACTGTATCCTTTCCTGGTAACAGAATTAATTTCATCCCAGCTCACTGAAAATGAACGCTACTTCCCACAGAAGCAGATCACCTGGCTTCATCCTGGTAAGCTGAACCTATGTAAATACCTCCTCCTCTCCTAAAGCCCATTGCTTGGTGACTTGGTGATTGGCAGATTGCAGGTATTCATTGGCAACACCTTGGTCAATTCGAAAACCCACGTTGCCCGCATTTTGCTGCCAATGAAGGGTCGCAATTAAAAACCCATGTTCCCCACACAAAGTTTGAGCGCGCCTTAGGGATCAAGGTTGTTGTATTCTATAGGTCCGGTGCAAACATGTTGCAGAAGTACCAAACAAGTGACACACCGCAGAACAAGACTGTGTTTCTATACCTCCATGACGATCATTACTACATGATAAAAAAATCTTAAGGCTTTCCTAGGCGAGCCATATGTTTGTCAGTTTTGCTATGGCGGATTTAGTAATCGCAGAGACCATAGTTGTAAGTTCAGTTGTGACGTGTGCAATGACTCAATGTTACAAGAAACCAAGGAAGTCGAATTCGCACTGATTGTTCAATGTACTGCAAATCCGAGTTTTGTTTTAACCCACTTGTGCTCACGATGGAAGTTTTGAAATTCCTTTGCTATAGTTGTTCCCTCAACTCACCAAAGCACAAACCTGAAGAAAAAAATGAAATCAACCAAAGTGTTTGCCTGCAATATTCATTTTTCTTATTGTACTTTTTTTAGTCTCTGAGCTTAAATGGGTTAAGACAGCGTTTCTCAAACCTCTCCTGGAGTACCACTTGTCCTGCATGCTTTAGATCTCTCCCTGTTCCAACACAGCTGATTCAAATGATCAACTCCTTATGAACTCCTGAAGCTGCTTAACAACAAACAGATCATTTGAATCAGCTGTGTTAGAGCAGGGAGAGATCTAAACCATGCAGGACAAGTGGTACTCCAGGAGAGGTTTGAGAAACGCTGGGTTAAGAAACACAAGCAGCCTGTTTCCACAGGTGAGGGGGTGTGGTAGCGGCACCGTGCGATGTTACAAAGTATTGTAAGAAATGTAACCGACGCTACCGTGTTAGTGTGAAAAACCAAAGGCTCACAAATGTGTCACGGGGCGTTGTGTTCATTGCTGCCAGGATTTGTCACCAGACGCTGAACATGATTGCTACATCCAATCCGTCACATTGAAAAAAATAGACAAGTACATTTTCTTTGACTTTGAGACTCGGTTTGAGAATGGTAAACATAGTGCCAACTTTGTCTGCGCCATCATATTTAAGGGTGATGTGTTTACAGCTGAAGGGGATGATTGTGTTGAAAAACTTTTGAACAAGTTTAGACGTCCCAAGTATGCGTGGCTGGCACACAACGCTGCAGGGTTCGACAATTTTATTCTCTTGGAACATTTTTCCAAAGTCGGAATTACTCCGAAAATCACCATGATAGGCTGTAGGCTGATTTCCATGTACCAGGAGTCTTTGAAGCAGCGATACATAGACAGCTACTCGTTCATTCCGATGCGTCTTGCTAAAACGTCCGCCGCGTTAAATCTGAGCACTGTGGAGAAAGGATATTTCCCACACATTTAACAAGAGGGTAAACGACAACTACCGCGGTGCTTATCCCGACTAAAGCTGCGTTTTAACCGAAAGCCACGCGAAATTTCGCTTCGCTTTCTCGCAGGTTTGATCGCTTGCCTGAAAAATGAACAAGCGAATTTCGCGTCACATCACAGCAAGCATTTTTCATTACACCAACGCTGTTAGCAAGTTAGCTAGACACAATAGAAGACAGCTAAGTTATCTTGCGTTGCTAGCTAGCTAGTTAATTAGCATATATAAATACTGCACACACGCAGTTTGTAATTTCTTGTGAACTCTTTTTTAAGAAGTAATGTTTCTCTGAAGTTTTAAAGCTAACGGTCAACACAACCATGGGTCCATGTTTTGAAACGTCAGCTAACGGACAATACCAATCAGCCTGAGAGTTCTGGAAAGGGGGCGTGGCTTCTAGCCCTACTTGAAGGTGATTGGCTTTCGCCAGGCGAAATTTTCGTTCAGTTTAACATTTTTTAACTCAAGCGAACGCTTATTTCACCCATTTCGCGTTGCTGGCAGTTTGGCAGCGATTAACTCTGCCCATTCGCCTCGTGCCGTTGACTTTTCATACATTCGCGTCGCGCGAAAATTTCGCGCCGCGTTCGGTTAAAACGCACCTAAACACTACTATGGTTATGAGTGAATGTCGGATAAGGACAAGGCGGAGTTTGATGAATGGTACAACGAAGTCGCTGGTGGTGTTTTTGACTTCAAGAAAGAACTGTACGCTCATGCCAGAAACGAGGTCGTCCTGCTAAGGGAAACATGTTTAAAATACCGCAATGAGTTTATTCAGTGTACAGGACTTGACCCGTTTAATTACAGTACGCTGGCGTCCTGCTGTATGGCTGTCTACAAGACGCATTTTCTCTCCAAAGACACACTTGCCCTGATGCATAACAACGCATACATTAACCAGCACAAGACGTATTCAAACATTTCAATTGAATGATTAGTATTTGTAAAGAAAGCCAGAAATGTCGATATGCACCATGCTCTGACTTACGGTGAGATGAAGGTTGGTAAATACTATGTTGATGGCTATTAGGAAAAAGACAACCTCAGAATAGCTCTCGAATTTAACGGTTGCATGCATCACGGGCAGGAATGTCGTTATAACCCAAATCACATTCACCCGTTGTCAAAGATACCATACGGCGTTTTCAGAAGGCGTTTTGATGACAAACTGGAAACCCTTACAAGGGTGTATGGGTTGAAGGTTAATGTCATGTTTGAATGCGAGTGGAAGCATGCCAGACAAAACGATCCCGACGTTGTCGCATTCATGGCGACATACACACAACCGTCGCGATTGAGACCTAGACACAGCTTCTTTGGCGGTAGGAGAAATGATTACAAGCTGTACTACAAGGCTAAGGAGGGCGAGAAAATTAGGTATCTGGATTTCACAAGCTTATATCCGTACTGCCAGCCTAGGAAAAGCTACCCCATAGGTCACCCACATATTATTTTCAGACTTTGAACCTCTCGAAGATTACTATGGTCTAGTTAAAGCAACAGTGCAACCGCCGCGAGGGTTACTTCACCCCAGGGAAGTAAAGTTGGTTGAATATTGAACAATCACTACACCTTCGCCTTCGATTTTAATGGACCATCATCAAACTACCGATTTTTATATTTCTATATTTTTATTATACACAAAATTCAATAGCTTCTCATCCATATGAGATAGAGATCTGAAACCAAAGGTATTTTGAACAACATTCAATATGGCTCTTCCTACACCCAATGGATTTTGACAAACATGAACATTTATATTTTTAGTGAATTTTTACTATGCATAAAATTCAATAGCTTCCCATCCATATGAGATAGAGATCTGAAACCAAAGGTATTTTGAACAACATTCAATATGGCTCTTGCTACACCCAATGGATTTTGACAAAAATGAACATTTATATTTTTTGTGAATTTTCATTATTCACAAAATTAAATAGGTTCCCATCCATACTATATAGATTTGAAATCAAGTGAATTTTAGGGGAAATGACTGAATGCACAATAATGAGTCAATTTTGTATTTTCAGTCTTGGTAGAATTATTTGGTATTTTGTATAGAGACCATTCCCAACCTTTATCTGAATTTTTGTCTGAGTCACTGTCTTCATGTTCTTCCAATGGATCCAGGACAAAAATGAATTATTTCACTGCATTAAGATGCTGTAATACTATTAACAATGCAAAAGCTGTTATCACTAGAAAAATCACCTTTTCCTCAGACAAAAAAATACCCTCTGAACTCTTCACTCAGTTCCATGTGTACACGCTCAATGTGTGTAAAAAGCAGGCAAATGGAAAATGAACTTTCGCAGGTGACACTTGAACAGTTGCAGATTTAAAAAGAGGGAAATAAACATGCAAGTGGTTTTACAACAGAGTCTGGTAAAGCTTTCACTAAAACGCATCAAAGAGTAGCACTCTGTGGTAAATGTTTCAGATATAATCAAAAAATAATGAATTGTTTTTGGATCACTGGTCCTGTTATAATACACTGAAAATGTAGCTGTACCTTTATCATACTTCCTCTGCTCTAATACTACTGATACCAAGAGTGCCATTAAAAGGCAGAATGAGTGTTCCAATCGTGGAAAAACAGGCACATGGTCAGAGAGATATTTCTTTGACAAATAAATTCAATTCAATTCAATTCAATTCATTTTTATTTATATAGCGCTTTTTACAACACAAGTTGTCACAAAGCAGCTTTACAATGATCCCAGGCCTGAGACCCCCTGTGAGCAAGCCTAAGGCAACAGTGGCAAGGAAAACTCCTAATAGGAAGAAACCTTGAGCAGAACCCGGCTCAGAGGGGGGGCCCATCTGCTTCTGGCTGGCACTGGGCAGGCAGAGTTAAAAGGCAAACTTAAAGTTGAACAGAGTACTTTAAGATATTTGAGATTAGAAGACAGTGAATAATAAGGGCAGAGTGATCATAAAAATGTCTTCTAGGTTGTCCAGTTCTTGAAATGCAGCTTGCTTGATGGGCAGGGCGGCGAAGTAGCAGGCCTCGACGTCGGGATGAGAAGCTTGGACTACAGCTCCAGGCAGGAGCCCAGAGCAGGAATAGGAAGCAAACAGAAAACAGTGATTAGTGGGTGATAACAATGGCAGGGGTGTAGAACAGGGAGGCAGGAGAGGAGGGGCAGTGTGCAACAAGGAAAAACCCCGGCAGGCTAACATTATGGCAGCATACCTAGGGGACGGGAGGCAAGGGACCGGCATAGTCATGAGGGCGACCCTAAGCAGTCAACACCAGATCACGGCACAGAGTCCATGATAAAGTGACAGCAATGACCACTTAGTCCACCAGAGACTCTATGAACCACGCCAGCACCAGGCCATGTCCCTCAGCTGAAGGATTTACTGTATAGATATGTTTTGAGCCTAGACTTAAAGTTGGAGAGAGAGTCTGCTCCCCGAATCTCGGAGGGTAAGCCCCTCTCCTGTTCCACAGGAGAGGGGCTTGATAGGAAAAGGCTCTACCGCCAATAGAGGTTTTGCCCACTCTTGGAACGATGAGAAGCCCGGCATTTTGGGAACGAAGGGCTCTCTGCGGAAGATATGGGTGAAGAAGGTCCTTAAGATAGGGAGGGGCAAGCCCATTTAAAGCCTTAAATGTGAGTAAGAGTATTTTAAAGATGATCCGGTATTTAATAGGTAGCCAATGGAGAGAAGCTAGAACTGGGGTAATGTGTTCAAAGCGTTTAGTTTTAGTTAAGATTCGAGCAGCTGCATTTTGTACCAGCTGAAGGGGTTTTAATGAGACATTAGCACATCCTGACAAGAGGGCATTACAGTAGTCTATTCTGGATGTTACAAAGGCGTGGATTAATTTTTCAGCGTCCTTAGTTGATACAATTTTCCTGATTTTGGCTATATTTCTGAAATGGAAAAAGGCTGTCCTAGAGGTGTTAGCTATGTGGGTTTCAAAAGACAGCTCAGGATCAATGACAACACCAAGGTCTTTGATGGCAGCACTCGGGGCAAGGGAGACACCATCAAGGTCCAGTGTAAAATGAGTGAATTTGCTCCTGATTGAGTTTTGGCCAATTACCAATATTTCGGTTTTGTCTGAGTTCAGGAGGAGAAAATTTCGGGCCATCCAATTCTTTACATCTGTTAGGCAGGCCTCCATGTTTGATATATTCAGGGGACATCGGGTTTGACTGATATGTATAACTGAGTATCATCCCGCGTAACAGTGGAAACTAATGTCATGTTTACGGATGATATCGCCAAGGGGCAACATGTATAACGAGAAGAGCAGAGGCTCAAGCACAGATCCTTGTGGTATACCATATCTTACTCTGGAACGAGCCGAAGATTCATTGTTAATGGAGACAAACTGATACCGTTCTGATAGATAAGACCTAAACCAAGATAGAGCCTGTCCGCTTATGCCAACCAAGTTTTCGAGGCGGTCGAGGAGGATACGATGATCGATGGTATCAAAGGCTGCACTTAGGTCTAGTAGCACAAGGAGGGAGATACAGCCATCGTCACAGGATAGTAGGAGATCGTTGAGCACCTTCAGGAGAGCGGTTTCTGTACTATGATGAGGTCTAAACCCGGACTGAAAGACTTCCAAGATATTGTTAGAATGTAGAAATGCACAGAGTTGCTTTGATACTGCTTTTTCCAGAATTTTCGAGAGGAATGGAAGGTTCGAGATGGGCCTATAGTTTGACAGGTCATTGGGATCTAGATTGGGCTTTTTCAGAATAGGTTTGATAACTGCTACTTTGAAGGGCTGAGGTACATGTCCAGACATTAGGGAGGCATTGATAAGATTTAATAGCGGTGTGCCAATTGCAGGCAGTAGCTGTTTTAGGAAGCCGGTTGGTATGGGGTCTAGTTTGCTGGTAGAGTTATTAGATGAATTGATGAGAGAAGAAAAGTCACTAAATTCAATGGGTATAAAAGAGTCAAAGCGAGAGGCGGGCCTAATGGACATACCTACATAATCTGGGACAGGACTGGCCAGGCAGGAAGCAGAAGTCGATGAAGATTTTTGTATATTGTCTCTTATCTTTATAATTTTGCTATCAAAGAAGTTCATGAAGTCATTGCTACTATAAATTGCTGGTATATTAGGGTTAACTGATGCGGGACTCTTAGTTAATCTGGCGATAGTGCTAAACAGATACCGAGGATTGTCCTTATTTCTCTCAATAAGGGTAGAGAAATATTTGGATCTATTAGCTGTGAGGGCATGCTTGTAGGTCAGGAGACTTTCCTTCCACGCCAGGAGAAAAACCTGTAATTTGGTGGAGCGCCATTTTCTTTCTAGTTTTCGCGTGGCTTGTTTGAGAGCACGAGTATGGTCATTATACCAAGGTGCAAGCTTTTTGTCTGTAATTTTCTTCCTTTTGAGGGGAGCAACGGCATCCAGAGTTTTACGCAAAGTAGAGTCAATACTGTCTGCGAGTAGATTAATTTCAGTTAAGCTAAGGTTTGAACATAAACTGGAGGAGATTTCATTGTGCAGGTTGTAAGATGTAGGGAGCTCGTCAATAAAGGCATTGGCTGTAAGGGAACAGAACGTGTGCCTGAAAGAAGATCTGGGCTCCGAGTATGTCAAGCACGTTAGCGGTAAATTGAAAGAAATGAGATAGTGGTCTGATAACACAGGGTTGTGTGGCATAATTTCTACCTGGCTGATATCTGCTCCATATGTGAGGACCAAATCTAGAGTATGGTTACGGTAGTGTGTGGGTTTATCCACAACTTGATAGAGTCCAATGCGTGCGATGATGGACAAGAATGCTGTTCTGAACGGGTCATGTTCTTTATCCATATGCACATTAAAGTCACCTACTGTCACAGCCTTTTCTGTATTGACAACCAGGTCAGATAAAAAGTGAGTGAATTCAGATAAGAAGACACTGTAAGGGCCAGGTGGCCTGTAAACTATTACAAGGGTAAATAGCTGAAATGCAGTCTTGTCAGGATGTGCAAAGCTAAGTACTAACAGTTCAAATGAATGAAAGTTATAGCCAGGTTTAAAAGTGGCACAGAGTTTGGAGCTGTGTACAGCAGCAACACCGCCACCTCTACCAGTAGGTCGAGGGACCTGGTGATTACTGTAACTGGGAGGAGTTGATTCATTAAGAGCGACAAAGTCATTAGATTTAAGCCAAGTTTCAGTCAGGCATAAGATGTCAAATTGGTGATCAGTAATCAGTTCGTTTACTAATGCAGCTTTAGGTTGTAACGACCTGATGTTTATTAACCCAATCTTAAGGACCATCTGTCTACAGGTACTACTTTTAGGTTTGACAAATTTAATTTTTATCAAATTATCAGCACAAATGCCCCTACTAGATGTTTTTAGGAGGTTTGGGACCGAGAGTCGTGGAACAGACACTGTCTCTATAGGATTGGCTATAAGTGGTGGTTCCAGGGAAAGAGCAGACATCTGTGTAGGACAGAGAGTCTGCTGCCTGGCCTTGGCCCTGATGAGTCAAGGTTTGAAGCAATTTAAACTATGGTCCAGATTCCTAGAGATGATAGCTGCACCCTCCCTCGAGGGGTGGATGCCATCTCGTTTTAAAAGACCAGGCCCCAAAACTTGTGCCAATTATCTATAAAGCCCACGTTGTTAGAGGGGCACCACTCAGACAACCAACGATTAAGTGACGTTAATCTGCTGTAGATCTCGTCACCACGCCGCATGGGGATGGGGCCAGAGAAAATGACTGAATCCGACATTTGTTTAGCCATCCTGCACACCGATTTAATAGTTAACTTTGTTACTTCCGATTGTCTCATACGGACATCGTTAGCGCCGACGCGGATAACAATTTTAGAGAATTTAGCTTTATTTTTATCTTTAGCTTTAGCCAGCACTTTCAGGTTGGCTTCTATGTCGGAAGCTCTGGCTCCGGGAATGCAATTAACTATGGCCGCTGGCGTCTCTACGTTCACGTTTCTAAGAATAGAATCACCAATGATCAGGGCTCTTTTAACAGGTTTCTCAGCTGGTGTGTTACTGAGGGGGGAGAACCTGTTGGAGACGTGAACCGGGTTGGTGGTGCACCGGGGGCTTGCGCTTGCGTCTATTTTCCCGAACCGTAACCCACTCGCCTTGCTGCGAAGGCTCTGCCGGGGTTGAACTGGGGGAAAGGCTAACTGACGCATCCGGTACGGAGAAAGATTCAATAAACCTTTCGCTATCTTTAATCTCATATAAGGTGCGGATGTGTGCTTCTAATTCTGCTACCTTCTCCGACAACCTAGTGTTTAGCTTGCACTTATCACAAGTGAAGTTGGTTGTAATGGCGGAGAAGGAATAACTAAACATGTTGCACACACAGCAGGGGAGACAGCGAGGGGGAGGAGAGCTAAGAATGGGAGAGACGGAGCTGCGAGAAGCCATTGTAGGTTAAGTAGTTGGCTACTTACGTTTGAAGTCTTTGCTTTGTGAGAGCGAGAGTGTAGGAATCGGCGAGTATTCCGAGTTTGAGTCCTGGCTAGGTCCTAGCCGATCGGCGTCTTGCGTCCGGCGTTCGGGAAGGAGCAACAGGAAGTGCGGCGCAGGTAGCGAGCGAGAGCGTCTGGAGCGAGAGCGAGTGATCTCAGTGAGCCGCGAGTGATCTCAGTGAGCCATCACTCACTGAACAGCTGTAAGGGAGTCATACCTCAGCAGATCAACTATGTACAAAAACAAGAAGGATGAACGCAGCTGTTACTTTTCAAGCATAGACATTTCTACAGAGTTTCTGAATAGGTGTAGCCTGCATCTGATTGGTGAATTCCAAACATATAGAGTTAAGTAGAGAAAAGGACTTTCTTCTTCTAGGGTTGCAGATGTTGTTTTCTCTACACTTACACATTCTGACCAGGAACACTACGCAGGGAGGAGACCAAGATTGCCTTCAGCCCCTGCAACAATGTCCTGTGCAATCAGGCACAGAATATTCACAGAATGGCTGCCTTGGGCCCGTTGGTGGGCCACTCAGTAGATATGTGTAAGCTGGTACTTCTGTAAGCTGGATAGAATGTTTCTCTCTTTTGGCCTTTTTCATGCACAAGTATGAGACCAATACAAAGTAAGATTATATACACAATTCAGCATGAGAAAATGGGGATCACCAGCCTGCACCCAAATATTTCTAATTGTCAGATACTAATCTTGACTCAGGTCTCTTTACATAAATTTTATACCAACTTAAAATGTCCACACAGTAACCATCACAACTTACCACAAATTTCCAGTGGTTCCCACCTGTCTGGACAAAGCCAATGGCTCCATCATAGTCATTAAATCTGATCTGTCATAATATATACGTACAGTTAAAATAGCAACAAACATGATTAAAAACCAATTCAGTTTGCCTGAAGTATGCATACAGAGTGAGACTTTAAGTAATACAGTTTTATCTGGCCTATCATTCTCCCAACAATGGGTTTCAGTTAAGACTAGGCCTTTTATCATTTCCCCTAAAATTCACTTGGTTTCAAATCTCTATATAGTATGGATGGGAACCTATTGAATTTTGTGAATAATAAAAATTTACTAAAAATATAAATGTTCATTTTTGTCAAAATCCATTGGGTGTAGGAAGAGCAATATTGAATGTTCTTCAAAATACCCTTGGTTTCACATCTCTATCTCATATGGATGGGAAGCTATTGAATTTTATGCATAGTAAAAATTCACTAAAAATATGTGTTCATTTTTGTCAAAATCCATTGGGTGTAGTAAGAGCTGTATTGAGTGCTCTTTAAAATCTGTATCTCATATGGATGGGAAGCTATTGAATTTTGTGGATAATGGAAATTACTTAAAAATATTAATGTATTTTTTTGTCAAAAATATATACATTAATATTCCTGGTTTAAAATCTCTATTTCATATGGATGGGAAGCTATTGCATTTTGTGTATAATAAAAATTCCTTAATGATATACATGCTTCTTTTTTAAAAATCCATTAGCCGTTGTATTAGCCATATTGTGTTCTTTAAAATACACCCATTAAGAAGTTTGGTTGAGATGAATATTATCCATAATAGCCTACATGTATGCCCAATATTATCGCTAGCCCAATTTAAATGAGCAGCACTTTTACGATAGTCCCTAAAATTTTTTAGGGGGATGGGGGCGTTGTCATAGTGAAATTATACTAATTATGGCACAAATCAGAAAATGATCATTAAAATCATAAATTTCCTGATGTAGTTAAGACTGTGTCTTCCTCCAAATAGGAACGTTTGGTCACTTAGATCATAGCAACTGTTTTTAAAAGTGTAATGACATTCAAAACGCGAATGTGTGACAAATGTCCAATATAAAAAGCAACTTTACTTCCCTCTTCACCCTATACTTCCCTATCGGTGTAATGGAAAATTAATGTTTCCACTCTGTCGAAAATGTGCCGAATAGGAAAATTCGACCACCCCCTCTTACCACAGCGATGAGGAAAGGTCGCTTTCGGGATGTTGGGTTAGTGTCGAACTAATGAAGGCGATTGAAAAGGGGTATATAGTGGGTAGGATAGACGAAGTGTGGCATTTCCCTCAGAGTTCCGACACATTGTTTTGCGACTATGTGAAAACGTTTCTGCACAAGAGGCTAGTGGTTACCCGGCGAAGGCTGTGACAGAGGCTGACAAGACAGCCTATATTGACGATTACTTTGAAAAGGAGAATACTAGGTTGAATCCCGTAAAAAAATATGCGTGAACCAAGCCCGAAGATCCATCAACAAGTTGTTATTAAACAGCTTATGGGGGCGGTTCTCAATGAGGGAGAATTTGTTCGTGTCGGAAATGTTGAGAGACCCCGAACAGTTTGCGCGATACATTTTTGGTGACGAGTATGATGTCACGCACTTTTCGTTTGTCTCGGAGGATGTTGCTTTGATTCAGTGGCGTCATGCGGATGGTAAATGTGGACAAACTCGTGACATAAACGTGTTTCTCGGAGCTTTCACAACAGCGCATGCACGCTTAGAATTGTACGAACTTATGGATAAGTTGGGGGATAGGTTGTTGTACAGTGACACGGACAGTGTTGTTTTTGTTTCTAAGGAGGGCGACTGGGAACCACCCCTAGGACCGTATCTAGGAGATCTGACGGATGAAATAGGTAATGGTGATTACATCACAGAATTTTGCTCGGGCGATCCAAAGACATACGGGTATCGGACGGGTAATGGCAAAACAAGCATGAAGGCAAAAGGAATCACTGTTAATGCTGAAAATTCAAAGGTAATCAAGTTAGACACATTGATTGATCTTGTTGACCATTATGTGGTGAATAGAGACTGCTCTCGACACGTAGCCTACTCGCGCGTACGGATAACATTGTAAGGAATAAAAAGCAACTCACACTGAAAAACAAATCAGTTGTTAAACATTTTCTTAATGCCAAACTAGCACAGAGACGCGTCATTTTGCAAGCGGCGTCCAACGAGTTAATCTTGACCCTGTGCGAAGTGGCTCTTAACATTCTCCGTGGTACCATACCACTTACAAATTCACAGTATAAAAAGTTGGAAAAGAAGAAAACCGAGATAAAGTTTATCGCGGTTTAAAAGATTGGTGTGCGTAGGAAGAAACGAGCCATTAATCAAAAGGGTGGATTCCTTATCCCACTCTTAAGCATAGCTGTTCTGTTTATAAGTAGTCTAATTGCATCGAGACAGAACTAAATTTTGATGGAGTATGCCGAGAAATTGTTTTTAGTCCCCCAGCGCCAGTTGGATAGATTAAAGAATGACAACGTCCCCGTACCTATAAGACAGACTGTTGAAAACGAATTGGACGTCTCTATAAAGAGTGTTTTGAGTAGAAATGATTTGGATCCGCGCGAGAAAGCCAAGCTGTACACGGTTTTATTGCAAAGATATTTGTCCTTGGTTAAGCAGGGGGATATTGAAACCAATACTTTAACACTGTCCTTACCACCAGACCCTTTAAACAAGGATGGCGATCAAGCTTCGCCAGGAACTCATTCTGTCGTTGCTGATGACGAGCAAGATAAAGTGGTTAAAGAGGTGTTGAAAACCTGCCATCGAGAAACAGGAGGAATGCTCAATACATTTTAGATAAGATGTTTAAATCGAAAGACGTGGCTTCGTGGAGTGAATCGGGCGATTTTTTTTTAAACGGCTCCGTTATTCCTGGTTCTCACATATTTGATTTAGTAAAAAGTGTTACAGCGCCACAGATGGTGAATGTCAAACGCCGACCGCGTGGTTGGCGCGAATTCCTGAGAGCTATTGCGACTCTAAACATACCCCTTTCCACAGTTCCAAACCGTCGTGTTAAAGATGAAATCAATTCATTTAAAAACACGGGGTCATATGGTTACGCAACACCTACAAAAAGTCCTGAAACATCCATATTTAGATCACCTCGTTTGGACACTCCAGCATGGTTCGACTTTTAAATGCACCCCTGTTGTAATGTTGCAATTTTGTTGCAACATTACATGTTGCAATTTCTGTCTTTTTTTTTTTCCAAAATCACACTATGAAATGTATTCTGTACATAGCTGTTTTGTATATTTTGACAAATGTTAATAAATAAAACTTTGACTTGTATAATTTGTCCTGTTTTATTTCCCATCATCGTAGTACATTAAATTTGTTTTTGAACATTTTCCCCATTTGTACATGTTGAACACAGTTAAACATATTAGAAAAGCACACCCTGGGTTGTAATGTTTTCACAAATAGCGAAATCATGTTATCATTTTAACCAAATTTTCAGAATATTTAGATATCACATCTTCATAGCCCGATCCTCTTGACATGTGATAGAGGAAAAAACACAGTGTTCACCACATGTGGTCGACAGCAAATCTTGAACCTGTTTTTCTGAGAATTGCAGTCTTGTACACGTGGTTCTTAAAAACGTATAGATGGATGGCGGAAACAGCTCGTGGATTGGTTTGTTTCCAGAACTGTCAATAAACACCCGACACGATCCTCACTTATGTAGGCAGCTAGCCAATGTTCGCCGGGAAGATCCGAACTGTGTGTTGATTATTACTGATGAAGGTAATTTTTGTACAGGTCTTTCAGGTAACTGATCACACGCTAACACACCAAGAAAATGTGTATTGGCAGACATTTTGTCCATAACCGTAGTTAGTTGAACGGTATTCATCGTCTCAGTAGTAATCCACCAGAACCTGTCTACGGTTGGACACTTCAATTATGCTATCAAATATGGCGTATCAAATTGATAGTATGCGGCAATGGCTGTCTGAAACGCGTTTCCATCCTTAAATTTCCAGACTTAATTAGGGATAAATGTTGATTGCATTCTTCTCGGGTGTGAGGTTAAATGCGTAGAGTGTGTAACCGTCCAAAAAATCTTTTCTGTCGATTGCTAAAGCACGATTTTTTAGATGTCTTCCAGAGGCAAGAGCTAACTGGTAAAACTCACGCACAGCTGCCCAAGTCTGATAATCGGGTTGAAGGGGTTTAGCGGGAAATTGCTGACCATCTACGCAAATGGCTAGAAATTCTAAATCATGTTTGAATGCAAATGGGTTCTTATTGTAAACACCCGTAAACGCGTCGTTGTCAACCATACCTATCACAACAGATTTGGGTAGCGTTCCTAAAAATAAATTTTCTTGGTTAGAAACACGCGTACTGGCCGATATGGAGAAATTTTTTAGATGCACTCTATCGATCGGATATTTCGCCGTCACAGTGAGTGATGCCTGAGCGTGACCTAACCTTACAGCGGGGGACACAAAAACTTTTTTTTTTTAACAAGTAAGGATGCTGTAAGAATGTTTATTTTGTTTACTATGGCATCATTGCGCATTAGACTGAATTCATTCTTTGATCGAGTCATTCGTATTTTAATATCAACGCCATTTAACATCAATTTTCTTGAAAGAATATATCGCTGTGGATTGGTGTCAGCAACTCCAACACCTTACTGGCGTTTGTAAACGCTGCTCTCTTTGTCAGTCCATTATTGACGCCTTCGGGGTCCGTAACATCCATATGTCCAGCCATGTCTTTATAAAAGAGTCCGGCAGAGAAAAGTGTTTCCAGGGTGTGTCGATCGTAGTTGATTAAACATTCTATGATGCTACGATACGGATATGTCGCCCAACGACACATCAACCTGCGAGAAAATAGTAGCACCGGGGTAGTTTATCAAACCGACAGGCCCGCTGTTGGCGATGTCTGTCTCATCGGCTTTTGTGGATTTTGAGTATGTACAATAGTGTGTTGTTCAGATCAATATAGTCTTCACCATTCCGCGCAATGAAAACCTCCAAAGGTGCCGCGTCAGATATTGCTGAAATCGGCGGCACTTCTACATGTTTTTTTTCTATTGTCATTTGTGTCAAAGGGACTGCGAACAAGTCCAACTCTAACTTAACACACTCTTCTGACATGCCATGTATCAGTGACATAATTAGAAGATGGTGTTTAAATTTCTTCTGTCCGATGTGCGACTACGCTGTAGAAGATGGTGTTAAAATTTCTTCCGGCTGATGTGCGACTACGCTGTTTACCCCGCGACTTACTTTTTGACACTGGCCGCTTCTTACGTCCCCCTTTGTCTTTCTTTGCGCGCGGGTCACACCTCATACCAGGCGGTCTTTTCACAGATCTGCGTGGCATCACCAACATGCCGGAACCATCCTGGTTGCTGGCATTGTTTGTCCATGTACGGACATTACGGACTACTTCGCTAACAATGTTTTTGCAGCACCTTCAAGATGCGGTTTAACAATGTTGAACCCTTTTTAAATAGTGGCACCGCCATTCGAAAAAGCCCTCGAAAAATACCGCCAATCCCCGCACCATACATAGTCAGGCTACCCGCAAAACCATGCAACAGGCCTCTGGCCTGATTTTGATAATAAGCGACATAACGTTGTGGATCCAGAGCGGGTTAAACGGTTTCATCGTTTTAAAATCTGCACGTTTGTTTCACAGGTCTGAAATGCAGTTTCGCAACCACTTTACCGTACTTAAAAGGAACGTTGTAGTCTTGATCAGCCTTTACTACTATAGCGATGTCACTGATGTGTGTTTTAGACACCGGTACGTAGTGCGCTTTGTCGTATCTAATAGTGACTATCTCATTGTTTTTCCGCGATATATGTACGCATCTCAACAGCGGGACAAAACAGTCACCCACAGCTTGATGCTCGATTATGTCTGTGTACACAAAAAGAGTGTAGAATGCCCCCGTATATGTCTGCAGGGTGTGGAGCGTAAACCTTTTCCAGGTATGTTTCCGGCGTCTCTGGACCCTCACCCGGGTCAAAAACGTTTGTTGTATTTAACCCAAAAATTATTGCGAGTTGTCCATAGAACCTTAGTGCCATGTTACGCTTTGCCTGCATGTAAATTTTGTTTTTCACAGCGTCATAACCAAGTTTTGCATGGTGTTGCGCTAGGTGTAGATTAATCTCATCAACTATCGCCGTTATATTCGGGTAATATCCTAGACGTAGCTTGTATCCGGTTGTCTCTTTAGAACTTTTATTAATGAGGATAAAAGTTCCATCTTCATTGCGAAAAATCTCCCATGTTCTTGGATACTGGAATTCAATTAAACCAACCTGACAATCGCCTTTTAGTATTAATGGCCTGGCCAGTTTGGTTCTGTCTTGGATACACTGACCGAGTCGCGTTGCTGGGCAACGTTATGTAAAACCCTTCATCACCCATGGCTTTGTCTACCTCAAATGAAACATAGCGTGCAAAAGCATGTTTTAAAAAGGTTCTAAACGTCTACCACTTCTTCTTCACAAACCCAACTGTTGAATTTTGAAGGCCAACCAAACTATTTTACCAGAACCATAATCTTTTTACCCATCTTCTTTCTTTCTAAAATCTTCTCAACTTTGAAAGTTTTATCCCTACCGTTTATTTTTTGCAGTTCTTCTTCATAAAAACAACCATCTATTATATCACCGTCATAATCTTTCCGCTTGTACACAGGTGGCGTTCGTGGGATGCTCTCCGATATGGTGAAAAATTCATGTGTGTAGTTTTGCTCATATCCCTTTGTAAAGGGGCCTCTCACTTTGGAAATTCTTACAATGTCACCAGTCTTGTATTTAAACACAACATTCTTGTCATTTGCATCCTTCAGACCACACAAAGTTTTAAATAGGCCTACTTTATTTTCGTTTTCTCTGGTTACGTCTACAGGCCTCATCTTGATACTCCGATGATAACTGTTGTTGTAAGCGGTGATTAAATCTTGCAAAACGTCTATATATTGCTTAGAATTGACGGCCATTAGATACCGCCACATTCTACCCTTAATTGTCCTATTGAAGCGTTCAACAACACTAGCTTTTAGTTCGCTGCCTGTGGCGAAATGGTGAATCCTGTATTTGGCCATTACATCACGAAAATGTTTGTTAAAAAATTCTTTTCCTCAGTCAGTCTGCAACTTTTGGGGAACCCTGCCATCCATCAGTATGGATTCGAATGCTCTCGCCACCTCCACCTCCGTCTTGTTTTTTAAAACACATGTCCATGCGTATTTGCAAAAACATCTATACAAGTCAGCATATATTTGAAGTTGTCATTTTCCTTCGAGTATGCAGCCATGTCAGCTAGGTCTGCTTGAAACTGTATGTCGATACCATGCACTACCACTCTATTCCTCTTATAGTTAATACGAACAGGCTTTTGAAGTGTATAGGCATCCTCTCCGGCCAACCAATCAGAAACTTGTTTGTCGGATAATCGCACACCTGTGTCTTTGAACACAGCCTCTTTTAAACGCGTTTTACCACCAAAAGAACCCGCGTTAGAGGGCGTATACTAAACAGATTTCAAAAGATCTGTCATGATACCTACTGACTGAACACTGGATCAAATAATGACATAAAATGTTTTGATCACCACCTTTTATTTTCAGCAAGAATACAAACTCACAAAGTGTCGAGGTAGTCTAAAAATTTAACACACACATCAATATTTCTCTCAAGCAGAAAATCAACTAATATTTCAACCGCTTTACACACATTTACTGATTCATTTTTCAACAGTTTCATTACACAAACATCTGTTATGTATGCACAAAGACAGGTGATGTATCCGATGTCGAAACCCCTTTGGCACGAGTCTGTGCAATCTAAAAGGTCGCTTGCAGTCACATGACACGGTTTGGCTGCGTTTGCACATATCTGCAAACAGATGATGCCACTCTTCAGACGTTTTCCTGGCTAACGCCATTTGGTTTTTAAGGTTGTGCAAATGTCGAACAGCGACTGTGCGTACTGTGTTAAAATTATCAACCTCATCAGCTATAATTTTATATAACAATGCTGTTAATTCAAACTTCAGATGTTTTTTAACGAAACCATTTGACAGACTGCCGCTGCCGCAGACATTCCCCATGTTGACACGAGTCAACCGCTTCTTCCCCACCAATAGTCCAGAGCGTCAAAAACAATTTGCTCACACTGTGGATCAACAAGTTTTTCCCTGATCTTCCTCAGTTTCTCACAAATGTACGGTTCTTCTTCCAGTTCGTAGACAATGGCTTCCACAGAGCCGTGAATTTTTTGTGGGTGTGTAGGCATCGGGTTCAAAGAGTTGCTGTAACTGGCTTTGGTGACTCACTTTACAGCCGAAACAACATTCCCGCAACTTTACACCAATGATGTGTTCTAGTATGACACCAACGGCGGCCTTTATGAGTCTGAAGCCCAGTGGGGCGATGCATCCATCCACATCTTCAGCAGTGTGTGGTAATGTCGACACAGCCTCTACATCCCCTGGAGAAGACAATGTGGCTGTCGATTCAGTAGACTCACACCTCGGTAAGTATGTCAAATTCCTTTTCCCCAGATTCTCGCACAATTCAGCAAGCCATTTGTTGTCTTCAGATGTTGCTGCTTTGTTTACAAGCGACATGATTAGTCAGCGTGTCAACAAGTCTTTGAGATGAACCGTGTTGGAGGTGTCGACCCTTTTAATGCTTGTAGAGAATGGGTGGTGATTCCAAATGGTCCGCCCCACAGCCACACTCGAGGTCAGACCCCCGCGTCTAAAAAAGTTTTACTTTGATGTCACAGTATCTGTCCAAAGCATCACACCATTTGAACAGCCTGTCTATCTTCTTGAAAACATCGTGTAGAGCAGGCATACCTTTCCAAAGAAACATAACTTCAAGGTCACGCATAATCCTCTCAACATCTATATCTTCACATGCCTTCACGATTGTGTATTCACCGCTACACATATAAACGTAATCATCAGGATCCTTTTCAAGACGATTAGCAAATATATAGCAGCTTTTTCGCGGTGTCACACTATTCCACGCAGCGTTGTAGATGCTGTCCAAAACAGGCACTTCTCTCCAAACTTTGTTTCTAAACAAACTCCAGTCTTTAGCAGGGAATGAAACGTGCAACACGTCCTCTGTAATCGTCTCCCCAGATTCAACGGTATACAGTTTCACACAACGTGCAACTTTGTCAAAAACATATCCGCCAACACGACCGTCAGACAACAGCCATTCGTATTCCAGAGCTTCCTTCTCATTTTGAAGAAACCGGATCAAAACCCCGGATTTCTTCTTTTTTGGCGCAAAAATCATTTTGTCGTCCGCAATAGTGTCGAAAATAGTAGTGAGAGGTACCCTCTTTACACTCTTTGTCACTGTGGATGCCGACATTTTTTAAACAGCTAATTCGTTAGACTTTAGTCGCACAACGAAAACACGCAGAATACCATCCGCCGGTCAAACACAATTTATAACCGCCAGGACAGGTCAACACATGTCGCAACATGTCCGGGGCAACACACAACCTACAATCATGCCTTTTTTCTTTTGTAATAAAATCCTAAGATAAATCTAAACCGTGACACACACTCGCAAATATAGATAGATAGCAAATAGCTGCCCCACCGTCAAACCGACCTGTCAATCAAACCAAACTGTCAATCAAACCGCCCTGTCAATCAATCAGGCTGACAAGGAGGGGGCTATAAATCATTTTGACAGGTAGTATAGGATACAGTTAGGCCCAAAAATATTTGGACAGTGACACAAGTTTTGTTATTTTAGCTGTTTACGAAAACATATTCAGGATACAATTATATAATCAATATGGGCTTAAAGTGCAGACTCTCAGCTGTAATTTGAGAGTATTCACATCCAAATTGGAGCAAGGGTTTAGGAATTACAGCTCTTTAATACGTAGCCGCCTCTTTTTCAAGGGACCAAAAGTAATTGGACAATTGACTCAGAAGGCTGCAAAAAAAAATAACAAGGCTGCATGGGCTCTTCCCTCGTTAACCTGTCATCAATTAAGCAGTTAAAAGGTCTGTTGATTCCAGGTGTGGCGTTTGCATTTGGAAGCTGTTGCTGTGAACACACAACATGCGGTCAAAGGAGCTCTCAATGGAGGTGAAACAGACCATCCTGAGGCTGGAAAAAAAAGAAGAAATCCATCAGAGAGATAGCAGAAATGTTAGGAGTGGCCAAATCAACAGTTTGGTACATTCTGAGAAAAAAAGAGTGCACTGGTGAGCTTGGGAACTCAAAAAGGCCTGGACGTCCACGGAAGACAACAGTGGTGGATGATCGCAGAATCCTTTCCATGGTGAAGAAAAACCCCTTCACAACATCCACTCAAGTGAAGAACACTCTCCAGGAAGTAGGTATATCAGTATCTAAGTCTACCATAAAGAGAAGACTTCATGAGAGTAAATACAAAGGATTCACCACAAGGTGCAAACCATTAATCAGCCTCAAAAATAGAAAGGCCAGAATTGACTTTGCCAAAAACACCTGAAGAAGCCAGCCCAGTTCTGGAACAGCATTCTTTGGACAGATGAGACTAAGATCAACCTGTACCAGAATGATGGGAAGAAGAAAGTTTGGAGAAGAATTGGAACAGCTCATGATCCAAAGCACACATCTTCTGTAAAACATGGTGGAGGCAGTGTGATGGCATGGGCATGCATGGCTTCCAATGGCACTGGGTCACTTGTGTTTATTGATGATGTGACAAAAGACAGAAGCAGCCGGATGAATTCTGAAGTGTATAGGGATATACTTTTTGCTCAGATTCAGCCAAATGCAGCAAAGTTGATTGGACGGCGCTTCACAGTACAGATGGACAATGATCCAAAACATACTGCAAAAGCAACCCAGGAGTTTTTTAAAGCAAAGAAGTGGAATATTCTGCAATGGCCGAGTCAATCACCAGATCTCAACCCAATCAAGCATGCATTTCACTTGCTCAACCCAGAGGAAAATTTTACTGCTCAAAGCTTGCTCTTCTACAGCTCGGGAGACAAATTTGAGATTCTCATCTCAGCCTCATTTTAGTTTCTATTTTGTCTAAAATGTTTCTCATATGTTTCTCCTAAAATTCACTAGGAGAAATAGGTGAGACAGAATAATTAGAGGGAGTCATACTTGAGACTTATGGGAGATACCTTGCTAATCTCAATTCAGTGTTTTTAATGGCTCCTTTATTTCTCCTTTGGAAAAGAAAATGAGCAATACTGGAGCTACTATGGAGCAATATGTGAGACACACACACACACACACACACACACACACACAGACAGACAGACACACACACACACACACACACACACACAAACACACCTTACAAATGCTGCAGCAAATAAGAAGTTCCATGTGAAGTTCTCCATGAAATCGTTGCCAGGATACAGACTAAACATCCTGAGGCACTTATAATAATATCAGGTGACTTCAATCATGTGACCCATCTCCTCCCACCTGACTGGATTTATCATTCTAAACAACACGGATCATCCACTTCATAACATCGTGATGGGCCTCTCTCTTGACTGCAGGACGGAGAGATACAGAAGATCTTTGTACCCACAGCCATCAGGCTTTATAATTCTATAGCAAATAGCAGATGAGCTGACAGACAAATGAATTTCCCTTTTGGGATGAATAAAGTAATCTGAATCTGAATCTGAATCTTTATTAAAATTCAAAACAGCAGTACTCAATTGTTAATTACAATGACAATGAGTATTTTGAGTATTTCAAGTAGCTGTAATAACGTTAACAATAACGTTAACAATAAAGTTAACATTTAAAGACAGCAAAAGCTATTCTAACATTGTCATTATTATAAAATCTGAACAAGAAATGTGCTTCTTTTCAGTAAAAATGTGTTTTTAAAACAGTAACAATGTCTCTACCCGTGTTTTGAGCAGTGTCAGCACAACTTTACACCAATGCACAACATTGAACAACTTAAGAGTCTTTAAGGCCCACATGCAGCATTTGCATACAAGGGCTTTTTTGAACATGGTCATTTCAACAAATGTCTATCAGTATGCCACATCCAATACTTTACAGTGTTGTGGCCCTGATGCGGCATTTGTTTATGAAGGCTTTTTTGACCTTACTTTTCTCCACCGGTGTCCATCCATCCAGTGTACTACAGCGCATGATGTAAGCTGCAAGAAGAAAAGAAAGCACAAATTACAAATTGCATAATGTAACTGCAGTTACCACGACAGTATTGAGAGCTTTTTTTATCCCGATATCACAAAATTCACATTGAAATATCTCTATGGTTCACACAGGAGGAAATTCAGTAAAACTGTGAGGACACTGAAACAATCACAACGTTAAATGTAGCTATGTGATACATGGGGTTCCAACACTTCAGAAACTATGCCAAATTTGGCCAGATATGTTGATGAATGTGAGAAGGGGCAGAAGAAAGAGAGAAAAACAAACTAGAAATAAAAACTAGAATTAGAACAAATTCATTTTTGAAAATAATTTGTGCTTCTTTATGTTGAAAAAGTTGATGGTTGGATGCATGTTAAGCAGTACTTGAGGAAGATGAAGCATTGTTGAAAAGCAAAAACATGTTGATGTTAAAACTGATTTTCTGGAGCTGCAACTATTAGTTGATTAGTTGTCAATTAATAATTAAATAAGGGGAAAAAATCTGATTCCAGCTTCTCAAAGGCCCAATATAGAACCCTAGAACCACTTTAGGTTAGAGGCTCGGGTTGTGCCACAAACCCAAAGCGTCAGTATTGGACAACCTGGGAATGAGAATGATAGCTGATGATAGATAGCTGAAGTCACCCCCTTTGTGTTAACCCTATGGGACCTTATTTCTGGAAAAATATGTATTAGAGGTGTCACAATCTTGATTGTAAATTGGATACTGATCAAAATGACATCACAATCTCGAACTTCTAAATCAAAAGTGGAATCGAGGATTTAGTCACACCCCCAGTGTCACGTCCAGCAGGCATGCCAAGAAGGGGAAAAAAAATTGAAAAACCACAGCATATTGTGGTTGTAGACATTGTAGCGCAAGTTAACATTACCTCCTCTAACCTGAAGCTGCAGCCAATTAAAAGACACCATGGCAACTGGTGATTTATGAAACACATCAACCGCACTCGAACCCCCTCCTGCTTCTCTGAAATCCAAGGTGTGGAAATATTTTGCCTTTCCGGTGAATTATGTCAACAACGTTCACGTTGTCCACAAGAAAACCAGTTTGAAAGCTATGTTATGTGTGTGTAGCGTACTTGTCCACAGGCAACACAAAAAATATGGCAGGACATCTCCACATGCATCATAAAGATGTAAAGATGTGAAGAGTGCACACTGCAGTTACAAAAAAGAGTAACTAGATGGCAGGTACCCTCTGACTTCTCTTTTGTTTAGTTATTTTCCAACTGACTGGTGAAACAAGTTATTGCTACATTATATTGTTAATAAATGATTTAAATTTGACAATAAGGCCTTAGTGTGGTACATTGCAAACACATAATGGAGATTATATCACTCATGACACCATGTAGACCATCTTTTGAAATAAGAATTAAAAATTAAATTAGTTATCATGGCATAAAACCAATGATTCTAGATTAGATCTTTTAATAAGAATTAAAATTAAATTAGTTATCATGGCAATGACAGCCATCTGTGCTAAAAGGGGAAAAAAGATCAAGAATAGAATGTAATCGTGACCTTAAAATCGAAAATCAAATCGTATACAGCATTTGGAGAATCGTGACACCCCTAATATGTATGGCAGTGAACAGCGATAGACAGCTTAACTTCTGATCCCATGAATTTTGTCATGAATTACACATGATGTTTGTTAATTTATATCTCTACAAAATGTTACCTGATTAAAGAAAAATAAGCATGAAAATAGTGAACTATTTAGTAGTTTTGTGTGAAACCGGTCAGTAAACTAAATGTCTCATCTTACACAACATATTATACGTCAATAGTATCCACTTAGCTGTTTCATGCACAAATGTATCTTAGCTGATGTGTTTTATGCAGCGAATCCTGTTCCTTTTCAGCTGGGAAGCAAAAGAACAAGCAAGACTCAATGTACGTGTGACTACATGCCGGAACGAAACACACAGGCATCGTGTTAACACCAGCTTCAGCAGCTCTGGGTAGCATGACGGCACTCAGGCAACTCTTGGGTGTGTAGTAACTGTAACTGTGACTTTTTGAGTTGTAAAGTTATATTTTAAATTGACAAATATATGTGTAATTCATGACACAATTCAAACAGGATCAAAAGATTAGTTGTCTCTTGCC
This sequence comes from Megalops atlanticus, assembly GCA_019176425.1. Lineage (NCBI taxonomy): Eukaryota > Metazoa > Chordata > Actinopteri > Elopiformes > Megalopidae > Megalops > Megalops atlanticus. The sequence goes on from CM032878.1 coordinate 47,233,949, forward strand.
GTTCACTGCCATACATATTTTTTCCAAAATAAGGTCCCAAGGGATCCACTGTGGGCGTGACTTCAGCTCTCTATATTGGGTTCCCACACATTTTTACTAATGAATTTCCACAACTTTTCCATAACATTTCCATAAATTGTTAACTACCAAATGAGCAATGTACTTACTTAGAATCCCATTGACTTTGAACTTATCCAGGACTGTCTTCCCATCTGGCACCTTTCCGTGTTTCCCAAACGCCACAGCATTTCGGCACTCCTCTGCAGTAAAGAATTCATCAAAAAGAAGATGGAACAAGCGAAGGCAGTCCTTCTTTGCTTCTGCATGGATTGCAGTCAGGCGGGTAGAGGACACGAAGAGGCCACTTTCTGGATACAGCTCTTGCTTCCCAGATCTGTTTTTTGGAGCCCCAACACCAGCCTGAGGTTGGATCTGTTCCACTTTGTCCAGAAAGCTTTTTAATGCCTCAAGGTGCTCACCACCTGTGACACAAAAGATGAATTACCTTACAGGGACACAGCAGCAATCATAAACTCAAGAAAAGGAAGAGACAAGTTTAAAAAAAAATCAAAAGATTTCATGATGGGCTAAGATTTTTACCAAATTGTATAAAGCTTTTAAGTTTTAGCTTGAGCACCAAATAACTCCCAGTGTCCAAAGTAACAAAATTTAGTAGAACTTTACAAATCATAATTACAATTTAATATTCCACAATTAATGACACTTGATTATTGTCCACATTATTTGCATTATAACTCATTTTACAGTGCATGTGTGTACTGAATAGCAATTGGGTACTTTAGGAAAATTGTGTGAGAAAAAAGTAATAGTGTTAAAGGAACAATTAATTGCAACAGAGAGACACAATGTACTTACTTAGACCACACAGCACATCCTGCAGTTTGGCCTTCTCCTCCACTAATTTTTCCACCTCTGCCTTGCATGCCCTGCATGGCTTCCATGATCTGTCTTCTGTTGATTCAGGTGAACTGAAACATGGTTCTCCACATTCTGGAATTGGATCACGCTCGATGATGAAAGTATCTGCAGATGAGCTTGAAGAAGTCTCATGTTCAGACATACTAGTCTGGCTCTGGTCCCCGAGAACAGCAGGTTTTTGGTGTGTATTAGGACTGTACAACATTTTGAGAAAGCTTTCTTTGGCTGTTACAGTAGGAGCTGGTGGCTGTCTTTGCTGATCCAAATCTGCCAAAACAGGCTGTTGTGACAGGTCTGAAGATGTGGGCAGTGGCGTGTGAGGTTGGTGATGCTTTGGATACTGCGAAGGCTGGAACGATGTGTGACTGGAGACAGAGTGGGTGCATACTGGTGGAGCGGCTGGATAGGTGGATGCTGGTAATATGGATGCGTATGTGGCGATGCCTGGGAAACTGGAAGCTGGTACTGTGGCCAGGCAGTTACAGGCTGGTGCTGTGGCTGGATAAGTAAAGATGACTCGGTAGGAGGAGGTTGGTACACTGGCCAGGCAGTTGGAGGCTGGATGACATTGTGGTCCACAGTATTTGGGTGATTCTGTGCCGAGGTGGACTGACCTGCTTGAGGTAGGGGTGGAAGGTTGTAGAATCTTTGAGCAGCTGCACCTCTTTTTTTCATGTCTTTCTTTGTGGCCTTCTTGGCATCCACTGTCTTGTCAGCTGTTCCAATGAAGTCCACTGTGGCATTGTAGAACTTGTTGTCACACCATCTTGCAAGTACTTCTTCCCCTGGCTTCAGATCTCTAAGGCAAGCGATGGGTTTATCATCTTTGCTTAGTGTATCACAGACATTAAAAATCTTTGCTGTGTATCCATCTACAAAGGTCAAAAATACAAAAAATCCTGAAAATGAACAGAGTAAATAAAGGAGATTTTGAGTAAACCAGTACAGGCTAAAAATCAATCTTACTTAAACATGCTACTATATCTTATTGGTCTCAATTCTAATCCTCTTCGACCTTAGCAAAGCTAAAAATTTATCTCTTCACTTTAGCCTTCAACTAGCATTAACTTTATTCTTTTTGCATTTGCTTCACACTTCTTCACTCATGCGACTCTTTTAAACATTGTATTTGATTTGATTTATGCACTCTGTATTCTATCTTTTCACTTTGTTTTTATTCTATTTCATTATTTAATGATTATGCATTTTATTTTATTTTTTTACACATTTTCTATGAAGCACTTGGTGCTGAAATTCTTTGTTGTAAAGCACTTTAAGCTGCAATTCTTGTATGAAAGGCGCTACACAAATTAAGTTTACTATTATTATTATTAATGTATAAATCAATAAACTGCTCAGAATAGGGTAGGGTAGAATGGGGTAATGAACTGTGTGCAGGTGTGTTATGGGGAGTATTTTATATCACTTTTTAGTTTGTTACTATGTTGTTAGATGAAAATATTGTATTAATATTTCAGCATTTTACTGTAGTCACCTGGTCTTACTTTGTCTCAAATTGATTTGTTTTAAATAATGGGTTGCTGAAACAGTTCAGTAAATTGTCAATACATTTTAAAGAATTAAATTCTAAAATCTGCAATAAAGTGGCAACAGAGTTTCTGCAGGTATCAACAATTAGAGACCTATTTGCAATTTCATGCCTATCCTGGAAAAAAGTAGTTACTTTTTCCGATGAGAATTTTATTTTATTGAAATAACATTTTTAAATCAATCTCCCAGCCCCAAATGTAGGGATAATTTGACCAATAGAGTTGTAAAATTCTGTCACTAAAACGTACACAGTTTCAAGTGAGGGTTACTCTGCCTTTTCTTGACATTTCTTTAAAAAATCCTGTAAATCAATGTTTGTGCCTGAAGCTGCCAATATATTGATAATAATGATCCCAGTGATAAGAGACCAGAGACTGTCAAAGATTTTGGTTATTATAGTGTCCAAAGTAAGTTAAAAATGACAATCACTTCAAAAATTAGCTAAGCCGTGTAGTAAAATAATAACTCAATTACCATCTGGGTTATCTCTGGGTGAGCCGGGGTCTGGTTCATAAAAACCCATCTTCTTTGGTGGGTTTCGCGCTCTTTTAGGCATCTCTTTTTTAGTATTTCCCGCTGGGCCATCCATCCTGTTAAACACATAAAAGTACAACACATTTTAATTATTTAAAAAGGTGGTTCAATGTCTTATTTAGTTTTATCATGTCATTATATCTCATAATTTGGTACAGCAACTTGTTGGTACCTTTGGATACACAGATTGTGTTAATTTAACCATATCAGACAATTCAGGGACTGAAAAACATGATCTAAAATACACCAGACAAACCACAATAAGACACAAAGGCCTTAAAGGAACATCATAGTAAAAATCCAGGCTGTGACTTTTGATGTTTGGAGATTTCTGTAAGAATTGCACTTTTCTGGGATAAGTTGTTGGGCTCTTCTGTTCTGGACATTGCTCCTAAACCCCTGCTTATTGATAACATATCTTGGAAAGATGCACCTTCTCAATTCCCTACGTCTCGAGTTTATAATGTTAATAGGGTGACCATATTTTGATTTCCAAAAAAGGAGGACACTTGGCTCCGCCTTGAGATACTTAAATGATACTCGAAGTTTACTCAAAGATGCCTCATAACTTTAATTTATTTAAAGTATGCCTCCTCTGTATGTATAACCAAAGATACAAATTCAGATAGGCTTCTCAGAGGTTATTCAACATGCTTTATTATGCCTAAAATAATCTCTCTTTAACAAGTGTCAGTGGTACAAAAATAAAATTAAAATATCTGGAATGAAATAATGATAGAAATAATGCCTCTTCTGTATTAGAAAATCATTAACAAAATATCTCTTACTATCTTTTCAATGTAATAATGTAAATAATAAAACAGTAGCCCCACAGAGATACTACTTTAACAAACAAAAAATATTACTTCAATCTTTAGGTTTTTTATTCTGTGTCCATGTGAGCTTTCAGATCCCCGGCACCTTTATTTGACATGGAAACATATGTGCCAGCTTTGCATACAGTGCACTTCGTCTCCCATTTGTCCCGACCGGGATGGTAAATTGGGATTTTTTCTAGCAGTAGCAGAGTAGCAGAGCTGCCCACAAGGCAGCTTCTCGAGGATTACGTCACACGCAACAAAGTACCGTATTCTGTGCAAAGCGCCAGTCAATTTGAAAATGAAAACCGGACATTTTCACGAATTTATAAAAAAAAGAAACCCCAGACGCCCCGGACAAGACGTGAAAAGTGGACCGGGCAAAAGAGGACGTTTGGTCACCCTAATGTTAAGTTAGTTGCATGAAGTTAGAGAAAATTGTCTTAATGGTCTCACTACAATGAGACCACAAAGTTTTCCAGTCATACCCGATTTATGTAACTCCAAGACTGTCTAGGGCCCGCTGTTTGTAGAAATAATAATCCCAAAGTGCATACTATTTACATAAAGATGTTACTGCAGGAAGTTAAGTTAACAGTTAAGGTTAGCTAACCTTAACAAGTTCATGGCCACATGTGGTCCGGGCTTATAGCCTCACTAGCTAGCTTCACTATTTGCCACATATGCCGACCAGTTTCCTCAAAAAAGTATCAGAACCAACATAAACACTCGCCATCTACATTTTACAAAGTTTTACCCAAATTACGTTTGACAAAGATGTAGCTTACCTTCATTTTCGTCCTGTGACGGTTCCTTGTTCCTCCATCCCTCCTGCCCGCAACTCCATACGTTAACTTAAGGTATGACTTAACGTCGTTAAGTCAACCCGATGTCAATTAACCAATCATGATGCAGCATTTGAGACTGATGGCGCTCTCTACCAATGAAATGTTGACGTTGGGGCTGCATCATCTACAGATTTCAAAGTTCACAACTTTTTTGCGCCAAATGCATTTGGCGCAAAAAAGAAAACAAAGATGCAAAGTTGATGCATAAAGAAAACAAAGATGCAGCTCCTCCGGTGAGTGGATAAAGCTACACTTTTTCTAAAGAATAAGTTTACTTAATAATTTTCTTTATAAGTTTAGTTTATTTTAGTTAGCTTTGTAAACATACAATACATTTCAATTATTTCTTGAGTTTTGTAATACCTCGTTTTTGTTTTTATTTTTATTTCAGTTGACTGAAATTATTTTTTACACATTCATTATTTTGATATAATATTATTTCGTTTTCATTAACTATAATAACCTATAATACCCCAATAATAAAATGGTGAGAAAGGTAAGTTAGTGATTATGATATGCCAGTAAGAGTTTGTGCGTTTTAAAAATGTGAAATCAGTGTACCTACCAGCTTATAAATGTTACTGTGATCGTTTTCATTATGATTATGATTATGATTTAGTCATCTTTATTTTAATCAATCTTCTTTTAATAGGAAAGGTTGCACATGTGTATAATTACTCAATTTCTGTAACCCTTTTCAGTCAGAATAAATTGCATATCATATTTTGTGCACCACTATATGCAAACTCCTAAATGTATGAACTATCTGTGCATTTTTTTCTGTCATCCTGCAGCTCCATTTCTGACACCAGTCAAGCATGAATATTGCTCTTCAATAGAAGTTACAGACGGTTGTGAGGTGAGTCTTTATTACACCACCTAGTAAAACACAACCTTCACACTCACCAACACCAACACTCACTCCACCCAAATTGACCACCTATGAGAAATTTGGGACCGATGTATTAGACAGCACTCTCTACCACCATTATCAAATAAGAGAATCTTCTAGAAGATATATTTTAGAAGACTGCTATCCCGTCCCCCCAGTAGAGTTCTAGAAACTTGTAAAATCAATGCTAACGCACCTTAAATATATATATATATATATATATTATATATTGAAATTATTTCAGGCAAACAGTTGGGCATATTTGAAAATGGCACAGAGGCACGACTCACGCTGGAGGAGAAGAGTGAAGAGCCAACAAAATACTTGCAAAAGATACAGAAGAAAGGTAAGGAAATTTACATTTTATTATTTTTATATTGTCACCTGCAGTGATTGAATATAAGTACATTTACCCAAGTTCTGTACTTAAGTACAATTTAAGGTGTTGGTACTTAACTTGCCACTTAATATTTCCACTCCACTACATTTTGGAGACAAATATTTTAATGTTTACTCTACTACATTTATCTGATAACTATAGTTTTTATTTACCTTACTGATTGCATGAAGCATCAGAGCCAAAGCAGCACATTTTTAAATTCATTTATCTAAATGATTTAAGTGATTCAGATAGTCAGATAAATGGTTAAAGCAGCTGTGCAGAACTTTTTACCATTTATAAAACTGTCCCTAGTTCATATCACCCCCCCTTGAAGATCTGCATACTTAGTTGAGCTCTACAGCGATAAAAAAGACTTTGTCTAAATGGCTATTTAGCTTAGCCTCGGTCGGGTCGGACACAGCAGCAGTCAGCAAAACAGAATACGGCACTACATTACCTCAGCGCTGTGCATCCTGTAAAGTGCTGTTTTTGAAAAAAAAAGAAGTGTAGTAATCCCCTCGCTCCCATTCTCTTTATACATCCATCCTTTTGACACTGAAGTACATTTACTGTAATATCAGATAAGACTTCTACTCAAGTACTATTCATATGGGTAACTTTACCTTTTACCAAAGTCATATTTTAACACGTTTCCTTTTATTCAAGTATGACTTTTAGGTATTTTATAAAAAAAACTGGTCAGCTGTTATGTTCTTCTCTCAGCTACATTTCATCAGCTACATTGCTTCTGACAACATCCCTCAATAATTTTATATATATAACAATTAAATTTGGTTTGAAATGACAGTCTGATAAGATCGCATTTATATGTAGGGTTAACAAAGTATTAAGAACATGCCTGAGCATAACCTAGTACAGTTCAACAGCACCACAAATTACAGCGTCCAAAATAACCATTCAAGTAAATTATCACCTCTCTCAAACAGATTCAATAAAATATTAACATTTTAATCCACATGAAGGGAGGATTTATAGCAGGATTTCTCATATACTGCATTAGTTTTACCCAGGTATGCCTAATAAAATTGCATGTGAGTGTTAAATATTTAAAATGTATTATTTTTCTCTGTTTTCAGCAGGACACACAAGGACTGGAGAACAGAGGTAACAAATGTCCAAAAATGTAAACAACTAACTCTGTTAGACATGTAGGAAATTGCATGTTGTAAAGCTTTAAATGGAAAGAAAAGAAAGAAAGAAAGAAAAGTTAATGTATCCAATAAATCACTGTTACTGATGTGAGACTTGCAAACCTCACTTGGTTTGTCAAGGTTTTACTGGCAGCTCAGGTGACTATAACACTTCAATAGTCTAGTAATTAGTAATGTGTTTAGCAGAAGTATAATGAAAAATAAACATGTCGAGACTAGTAAGCCATAAATGCACCAATATTGCTTTTCAACAATTGGTGTAAATGACTCATTGCTATAAGAAAACAAATTTTCTAACATTTTGCTAAATATATTTCAACTTTTTTTTTTTTTTTCTAGAATCAACAAACTCGAGGTCAGATGACTGCCGCACCGAGCAAGAGACCAGTTCCGCTAATCTGGAAGCTGATGACGTTGCTGATGTGGAAGACTCTTCGATCACAAATTTGTGTGACCTCCATAACGCAAACCATACATCCCAGTGCTATGGACACACAAGTGAGATGCATCACTCTGGACTTAATGTTGAATCAGAGCCTGAACAGCCTTTTCACATAGATACATTTGTTGATCACCTACCTGAATTTGTTGAAGAAGGGACTTTAGATGAAAATGTGTTATTTGATGATGACCTGTCATTTGATGATGACCTATCATTTGAGGACGATTTAGAGCTAAACCAAGATGAGGGAACAGAACCCAAAAGCTCTACACACACTGTAGATCATCCAATTTCTGTTGCAGAGAGTCTTCTCCTCATAATGACTTTTGCAAACAGACACAAAATAACAGGAAAAGCTCTCAGTGACTTGCTTACACTAATCTCTCTGCACTGCCCCTCTGATATCCAGACTGAATGTCTTCAGAATTTACAAAAATTTAAACAATTTTTTGACGATTCCTCCTCTCTGCTTTTGCACAAATATTGTAGTGCATGCTTCATGACTGTTGAGAGTACAGACACCCAGTGTAAAACCTGTGAAGCCAATGTGTTGATGGAGGGGTCAACTTCCTATTTCATTGAGGTTCCCATTGAGGCACAACTGAAGAGACTGTTTGCTAAGGAAGGTTTTGAAGAAAAACTTAAGTTCAGGTTTAATAGACATAAAAAGTGTCATGACAGTATTGAGGAAATATATGACGGTGAAGCCTATCAGAAATTTACTACTTGCAATGGGCCTCTCAGTGATTCCAGAAACATTTCTTTAATGTGGAACACAGATGGCATACCCATTTTTAAGTCTTCAAAGTTTTCTGTTTGGCCTTTTTATTGTGTCATAAAAGAGCTAAACTTTGTTGAACGCACTAAACGAGAAAACATGATATTTGCAGGTCTTTGGTTTGGGGACTCAAAGCCATCAATGTTGACATTCCTTGAACCACTATGTGACACTGAACAAAATCGAAAGAGATGGAATTTCTGTTCAGTTTGCAGGAGCTCAAGAGCCTTTCATATGCAAAGCCTTTACCATTGCAGGAACCTGCGATTTGCCCGCAAAAGCAATGGTACTCAATACTGTTCAATTCAATGGACAGTTTGGGTGTCTAAAGTGTGAACAGCCAGGTCAAACAGTAAAGACAGGAGAAAGAGGTCATGTCCATGCCTTTCCTTTCCAGAAGACAGATCCAAAAGGCCCGCCTCGTACCCACAAGGGGTTTGTAGATAATGCTAAGATGGCCTATGATTCCAACAGCATTGTACGTGGGGTGAAGGGACCTACCTTTCTCAGTAGACTAAAAAGCTATGATTTGGTCTTGGGTACAGGTATAGACTATATGCACTCTGTACTACTGGGAGTAATGCGTCTGTTGATGTTTTTGTGGTTTTCCACAGAGTTTTCCCGATGTGCATTCAGTATGGTCAGGTCAATCAGAGAAGTTGACAAACGGATGAAAGAAATAAGACCGCCATTTTTGATTAGATTCCCTCGTTCTGTGTCTTCTCACAGAATGTTCTTTAAAGCATCTGAGTATCGGTCCATTTTGCTGTTTTTTGGGCCAGTTGTATTCCGGGGCATTCTTGCAGGCCTGTACTACAACCATTTCCTGCTCCTTAGTGAAGCAATCTTCATTCTTACGATGGAGTCAATAACCCCTGCGCAAATAGATCATGCTGAAAAACTACTCTGGAATTTCTGTTCTCAAATGAGTGGACTTTATGGTGAACGATACATGACAGCCAATATGCACTTACTTGTCCACTTGTCCATTTAGCAGATAGTGTAAGAGCTCTTGGACCTCTGTGGACACACTCTTGCTTTCACTTTGAAGACAAAAATGGGTACTTACTTCGTCTTATACATGGGACCCAGAATATACCTGTCCAAATGGTGAATGCTGTAAAGACTATACAATCTCTCCCTAGCATCACACAAAACATAAAGCTGAACACAGTAGCTACCGAGTTTTTGACCAGAATGACAAATGGCGTTAGTTATCAAGCAAGTAATGTTGCCAATAGTGTGGCCATGATAGGGGCACCATTCAATAGATCTCTTGAAACTGATGATATGTCTCTTCTGGAACAGTTTCTTGGTCAGGGTTTATATAATAATGTTGTCAAGGCATATAACAGAGCTCAAATAGGGAAAATGGTTTACACTTCCAAGCAGTATGTCAAAGCCAAAAGACGGAACAATTCCACAGTGTTATTTTGTGATGGTATGCAGATCAAATATGGCCAGATTATATTATTGTGTTCCTACAAAGAAACCAGTGAAGGTCAAAATGAGATAAATCTTGCATTTGTGAATGAGTTTGCAGTTGCAGGCATAAATCTTCTACGGGATACTTTGACAGGTGGGACATGTTTCCATATTGTGAGCCTCCTGGAAGTTCCTGTAAAAAGGACAGTAGTTGGACTTGAAAGTATTTTGGGCAAGTTGATGTTCATTGATTTGTCCTCAATGCCTGGTATTGTGTTTGCTGCACATTTCCCTAACAAACTTGAAAGGGACTAAACATATTATGAAGTCAAAGACGTGATCTTATTGTGAACAGAAGAGCCCATGATTTTTCCAACTAGTTGAAATTCCTTACTGAAAATGTAAAGTCTCAAGTTGATGGACAGAAAGTTTATATTGTGATGCCATACCAAGACAAATGTCAGTGATCTCAACAGTTTTACGTGGGCAAATCTATTGTCACACAAAAAGGTCACTTTGGGGCTTAACATGAGAAGATACAGACATCTGAATATACTACATTGACACCACTAATGGTCTGAGTTTTTGGCAGTTAAACTTTGATACAGCTGAAATGTATTTTCTTGGTCTTAAAGGCTACATTGTTGGATGCTAATATAGTTTTATGAACTTGAAAGACTGTTATAACTGCAATGTTCCATGTACATGTGTTAATATTGTTAGATTATTGATTTTGAGATGTCCAGTGAAACAGATTGTTAAAATGGTTTTTGTTGGCATTTTGTAAAATGAAATTTCCGCAATGCAAATGTCAAAAGTGTGGCATTCTGTTTACTGTTTTGATAGTTATTTTCCTAACTATATTCACAAATGTGTCCGCTATTGGAGGCAATGGTAGTGGTAGTAGTATTTTTAAGTGACAAATAAACAGGGCTTTATTCTGATATTGCACTTTGTTGAAATAGTAACTTTATTGCTCTCAAGTTACCAATAAATTGCTGTTGTTTTTATTTTACAATGTGTTTTATGTGGTTCATGAAAAAAAACCTGAATTACGTGTAGTGGAATACTTAAAATTATTCATAGAAAATGTAATTAATATAAAAGCAGAAGGTCTTTGCAGCCTACAAGCATAAATTTTCAATCAATTCATTCTGCGTACAGTAATACATAATTTAAAAAAAATATCATGTGGATTACAATAAAGTCAACATGATAGATGATTAAAAACAACCAAAACGTTGATCTAAGTCTGAGAATTCAATGAGTGCTTGTGGAGAGCTCTTCATTTGTTCTGTCTGAGCTTAGTATGAGATGCATGAACTGAAGCTGGGATGAGAATAGATTGAGTTCATAGAGAGAGCTCTCTGATTTCTCTGCCTGAGATCACAAAGAGACACAAAAGTTGAGAAACTCTGAGAATTATATTAGAGCTTGTTGAAATCTCTTCTGAAACTTAAAAGGAGACTAAATTGAGATTTAGTGCATCTTATTGCTCTGGAGAAAAAAATGAGACACAGGAGAAATAAACCTTAGTCTCAGTTTGGTGTCACACAGATCTCAAAGTTGTCTAGGAGAAGTAAATGAAACATTTTGGAGATCTCTTTTCGAATTTTCTTTTCCTCTGGGAAGACAAAACTTAAGGCAGAAAGACCCACAAACAAGCAACAACTGAAGACAGCTGCAGTAAAGGCCTGGCAAAGCATCACAAAGGAGGAAACCCAGCGTTTGGTGATGTCCATGGGTTCCAGACTTCAGGCAGTCATTGCCTGCAAAGGATTCTCAACAAAATATTGAAAAGTAACATTTTACTTAGGGTTATGTTTATTTGTCCAATTACTTTTGAGCCCCTGAAATGAGGAGCATTTGTATAAAAATAGCTACAATTCCTACATGTTTAATCATATATTTTTGTTCAACCCCTTGAATTAAACCTTAAAGTCTGCACTTCAATTCCGTTGTAGTTGTTTCATTTCAAATCCAATGTGGTGGCATGCAGAGCCCAAATCATGAAGATTGTGTCACTGTCCAAATATTTTTGGGCCTAACTGTATATACTACTAAGGCTCAAATATATTTGGCATTGAAAATCAACAGGACCGGTTGCAATCAAGCCTGGCTGCCTTCAGTCACCTGAATCTAATTATCAACTAAAATTTTGTTGATTTCTTTGGGGAAATTATTTTTTCACAGGGGCGGTATGGGTAATTGGTGACTTTTCTATTCAATAAAGGATGATTTAAAAACTATGTTTTGTATTTTCTCAGGTTTCTCTTGCGTGTAAATTTTATTTGATGATATGAAACCATTCATTGAGAAGAACATACAATAAAAGAGGAAATCAGGAAGGGGGCAAATACTTTTACATGCCACTGTACCTGTATCTGGAAAATGCTTAATTCTAGCAAGACAAAGCATGGGTCTAGAGCAGTGTTTCTCAACCCTGCTCCTTACAGCACCCTGCCCTGCATATCTTTTATCTATCCTTGCTCTACCTACCTGACTGAACTCATCAGTGGCACATTTTATTAGCTGAGCACACCTGATTTAATCAAGCAGCAAGGATAGACAGAAGCTATGCAGGACAAGGTGCCGTGAGGAGCAGGGCTGAGAAACACTGGTCTAGAGGAGGGCTCCTCAACAGGCTCAAACAAACAACACGTTACCTGCTGTCACTCTCTGTCATATGTCCACTCTTTGCAAAACAAAATGAGAAAACTGTCGACATGTACAGAAAACTGTCAGATAAATATAATGTAAATTGTTAGAGCACATGCTTATTTTTTTCACAGTCTCGGCTGACAATGAGACTCCAGATGTCAACCTGGATGGACATACAACAATATGATTTGACAGTAATCCCCCAAAACCTCAAACAAATAGGAGGGGGTCTATATGATGGTCAAAAATCAGTGTACATGTTCATAGTTAAAACCACTATGGAATTTTAGCAATGTAATTCAGACCACTTTCTCTCCCCCACGAGTTTGGCCAAATTATATCCTAATTTATGTCCCAGGTCCTGATTACTCATGTGCAGCTGAGTGCATTGCAGAGAGCTTTGATAAAGCTCTTGCAAGGTCTGCAGATGAACCTGCATTCCTACTAGCACATTTCAAGAAATGTGACATCACCATATTACTTTCTAACTGAGAACAATACATATCATGTCCCACTAAATTAAACAGAAGACTGGACTTGTTTTTTGGAAATGTGCTTAGCACATACCCTCCACTGAGGAGATCCGACTACAGTGTGTACCTGATTCCCAGGTACTGACATACACATATGGGATAAACATGCTCTGGATGAACTTCTGGACTGCTTTGAAATAAAGGATTGGAATGTCGTTTCAGGGCTGTGGGAATAATCAGCATTTAATAACCTATTTTATACGACCTATGTAAAGAAATTAAACTCTACCCTAACAACCAGCCATGGGCCATCAAAGGCATAAAACAATACTTAATCACAAAGAAAAAGCCATTTCTACAGGGAGATAAACAAAAGGCCCTTAATAAAGAATTGAGGAGCACACTGGCCTGGCCACTGGCCACACAGAACAACACTGAGAAGGAGGAGGAAACATTTTGAACTGGAAATGCTATAGAGGCTTGGATACACCTTAATAGTAGTGATAGGTTCCCAGTTTTATTTAGTATCATGTATATATATTATATGTCTGTAATTTGTCTGTAAAACACCTCTGTAGTGTCTGCAGCAAGGATGTCACACATCCTTGCTGAATGGCTGTGCCAGGGTTCCCGTGGCACAAGACCATTTGTCTCCGGCCCACCACTCAACTCAATCCTTTGATATGTATGAACATGGACTGTATATCAACACACCACACAACCTGATTCTTTAGAGATTCTCTCGGTACAGACAGCCCGAATGTGCTGAGATTGTCTCTCCCTTGCACATTGAAATAAACATCAATTCTCTTAAGAGAAGTCGTCAACATGTTCTTCATTGTCCTGCATTGAGTTCCACGGAGAAGGGCAAAATATCCTAACAGTAGGATGCACAGAGAAGGGTCACAGAAGACCCAAGTAATCCATCACTGACCCTGTTCAAATTTCCAAATGATCTGAACACATTTTATGCAAGATTTGATCATGATGTGTACATGCTTGATTTGACATCCCTTTGCATGAGGAACTAGCCCGGTAACTACACTATATGGACAAAAGTATGTGGACACCTGACAATCACACCTATACAAGCTTATTGGACATCCCGTTCCAAAACCATGGGCATTAATATGGAGTTGCCCCCTTTGCAGCTATAACAGCCTCCACTCTTCTGGGAAGGCTTTCCACAAGATTCTGGAGTGTGTCTGTGGGAATTCAGCCAATTCAGCCCATTCAGCCAAAAGAGCATTTGTGAGGCCAGGCACTGATGTTGGACGAGAAGGCCTGGCTCGCAATCAGCATTCTTATTCATCCCAAAGGTGTTCAATGCGGTTGAGGTCAGGGCTCTGTGCAGGCCACTGGAGTTCCTCCACACCAAACTCGTCAAACCATGTTTTATGGACATTGCTTTGTGCACAGGGGCACAGTCATGCTGGAACAGGAAAGGGCCTTCCCCAAACTGTTGCCACAAAGTTTGAAGCATACAATTGTCTAAAATGTCTTTGTATACTGTAGAATTAATGTTACCCTTCACTGGAACTAAGGGGCCTAGCCCAAACCCTGAAAAACAGCCCCAGACCATTATCCCTCCTCCACCAAACTTTACAGTAGGCACTGTGCATTCCAGTAGGTAGCATTCTCCTGGCATCCGCCAAACCCAGATTCGTCCATCAGACTGCCAGATAGCGAAGCGTGATTTGTCACTCCAGAGAACGCATTTCCACTGCTCCAGAGTCCAGTGGCGGTGTGCTTTGCACCACTCCAGCTGTCGCTTGGCATTGCGCATAGTGATGTTGGGCTTGTGTGCAGCTGCTCGGCTATGATGCTCATGATGCTCCTGACGCACAGTTCTTGTGCTGATGTTGCAGCCAGAGACAATTTGGAACTCTGTAGTGAGTGATTCAACAGAGGATAGGCGGTTTTTATGTGCTACACGCTTCAGTACTCGGGGGCCCCGCTCTGTAAGTTTGCGTGGTCTACCGCTTCGTGGCTGAGCTGTTGTTGCTCCTAGACGCTTCCACTTGACAATAACAGCACTTTCAGTTGACCGAGGCAGATCTAGCAAGGCAGAAATTTCACGAACTGACTTGTGGCAAAGAAGGTATGCTATGACAGTGCCATGTTTAAAGTCACTGAGCTCTCCAGTACGACCCATTCTACTTCCAAGGTTTGTCTATGGAGATTGCATGGCTATGTGCTTGATTTTATGCACCTGGTAACAATGGGTGTGGCTGAAACACCTGAACTCAATAATTAAGAGGGGTGTCCACATACTTTTGGCCATATAGTGTATCAATGAGAGGGATACAGTTGCTGTTTGTCACAACATAAACTCTAATAAGACTCGGCTCAGAGAATGTGCAGGAGCGGTGTTTTTCAGTCTGTTTCAGTTGTTTTTAGGCTCTCACTTTGTTCCTCTCTCCTGCCAACAGTCTATCATCTACCATCATACTAATTCTAAAAAAAAACTTCAAGGCCAGAGATATGAATGACACAATGCTTTCACTTCCATCCTCAGTAACTGTACAGAGAAAATCATCTGCCAGCAACTTAGTTATGATAGGGGTCTGCATAGATCTCCTACAATAACCTGACTGACTGACCCTAGCATGTCAAAGTCCATTGATGTACATTTGATGAACTTGTGTTAAACACTGGAGTTCCACAGGGCTGCACTCTGTCTTTCTGGTACTCTTTTCAATATACACTAATGGAATAGCACAAAATGGAGAAGGCCTCACTTTGATCACATATGCTGACAAAATGGATCGCCTATCTAGTGAGCTCTCCTCAGCCAGGTATGCTGACAACATGAACGCTCAAGCTATGTGAAAAACAAAAGAGATATGCCTAGAGAGTAGCAGAGGGGACAGCACACCCCATTCGCCTTTTTCACCTGCTTTGCCACATTGATTTCAAAATGAGGCTTGGGTGGGTAAATGAATCTCTGTCCAGAGGTCCTGAGGTAACGTCCACAAAAGCTGCGACATTAATCTGTGGTAATCATGGATGGAAATGCCCTAGCCTTCACAATACAGCTATCCCTCTCACTCCTCCTGACTGAAAAGCAATGTAATTCACAAAACAAAGCCTACATTAAGACCTATCATTGATAATCTGTCATGCTCAGGTTTCTTTACTTGGCCTAGTTAAGCCAGCTAGTGGACACTCAACACTACAAATCTACTTTCTACTCAGTTATTTAGCGTTATCAGAGCGTTTAAGGTTGGGCTTAGCTACCTACTTAGCTTCATTCATATTTCAGCCATGTTTAGTGATTAAAAAAAGCTAGCTAGCTAACTACCCTGCTGATGACTGTCATGCAAGATGACTGTCAGATGCGAGAACGAGGTAGCAAGCTAGATAATAGTATCGAAACACGATTAAACTATGAATGGACAACATTTCAATACAAATTAACATCACACTAACACATAAAGGCTACACAAACTGTTAGCCAGCTGGTGGACACTTAATTAGCTAATATTTAATCTGTTTTTAGCAAGCTAAGAGAGCTAGCTAGGCAATGTTACTGTTGGGAACGAACTACAAAATCGAACGCGGAACATCTTTGCTCACATCATCAATGACATCATCGGTGATGTCATCAGCACCATCTCTGACTGAAAATTCTATGGTCAAACCACCAATACTGTATCAGCCGGAAACACGCAACATCTGGCTGAGAAACCCTGCAGGCCAACGGTGGTTCGCTCTCTCTCATGGAAGGCACCACGCTGTAAGCATAAAAGAGATACTCCATGTAGCTACAGGCCATTCTAATTGGGAACTAGTTTCTTTGCTTCAGAACCCGTGACCAAGGTTCTGACAACCGATATTCTTAGTTCTAAATTAGTCGAATGTGAGCTCCATGTTGTTGGAATATAGCCAACCTAGGTAGGACTAATAAAATAGCTAAATCCGCCGTTACAGGGCGACGCTGAAACCGTATTCCCTCCGAATTCCATTCATTCCACCACAGGCAAGCTTCCCCTTTTTTCTTTTATTCCCTCCATTCATTCTGCCCCGGGACTCACGTGCACTTGCAGCCCTTTGTTCTCCTCTTTTCTCCTCTCTACAATTCCACATCCGTCACCCCTTTAGTTAGTCATGTTAGTAATATACAGATATACAAGTTTGGTACTAATAAACTGCATTTTGTTAAAACCTGTGTCCGTCTCAATGTTGTTTGTACACCGAACCAAGCCAACTCACTATCAAAGAACTCCCTGTTAAACTGAATCTAAAATTCAGCAACCGTGTTATTAATATTGAGTATTAATTCAAGTTAATAACCGTATTGATCCAGAATGAACATTTATTAGTTACATGTGTAGTCCAACACTGTGCTTTTTTAAACATTGAGTTGTCTTGTCTGGTATTTATTGTATTTTGTTGTATTGTTGCCATGTCTGCTATATATTGTGGTTTTACTATATTGTTTTTGTACTGTTTTATAATGTCCTTCAGTGATTGAGCTGAATTTGAGACCAATTTCCATTTTAACCCAAATTAATCTTGACCTAGACATCAATATTTTCCACTGTGTAGCAAGATTGCTAATACACTCTATGCGCTGGCACACACAAGATAGCTAGCATGCTAGGCAGGGCTGACAACATAGCTGTTACCCGGTTTGCTAACACACAAGTCAGTCAAGGTTAGCGGCTATAAATACACCGTAGGCCTATGGTTGGTAGCAAGAAAAAAAAGCCTTACCTTCCGCTGTTTCTGTGATGCGCAACTTCCTTGCTGTCTTGGAGGTAGGTTTTAAACTGTGAACATCCATGACACTTACACTTGGTCCAGATCTGACAGCTGTCTGTATTATAGGTGGCCATACACTGAGCGGTGCTGCCTGGCTAATAATATCTGCCTTCATGGTGAATTAAGGTACTGGTTTTAAACTTATTGTCTGCGGTAAAAGCAGGGAAGCATTGGTATTGTTATGACAGTGCCTACATGTACTAATTATGATCTGATCCCTACAGGACATCGCTGGCCGCTGTTTTGCCATTGTGTTTTTATTGATTTAAATTTGTTTTACTGTGTAACACACCCTGTATATCGCACGGGTGTTGCCAACTACTTTCAATGGAAAGTAGCTAAAGCCTGCTCGAAAAGCTAAATGCTAAATGTCGCTAAATGTCGCTAGATGACGTCATGTACTAATGAGCATATTCGTGACGTCACCGCGTCGTATTTGCATTCTGCCCAGTGTCAGATGGTGTAAGCCCTTTACGTCAGGTCGCTTCTCTCCTACTCTCTGTGCTGACATATACTGTATTTCAACACAGCCGAATTCCCAATAAAGCTGTTCTAATTTACATATTTTTTACATATTTACAAACAATTTACATATTTACAAACCACAAGAAGGATTGTGGTCAAAAACTCGATGCAGGCAAGTAGGTGGTTCACTGCAGTCTTTATTCACGACGCCGGGGACAAGTTACATACACAAACAGTGCCAAGCAACAAGTCCATCTTCCCTGAGACTGAGAACCCTTCTTATACCCAACACATCCTGTATACATAGGTCACCTTTGTCAAAAACATGTCATCTAGACCATTGTTCTGTTTTTTGCTGATGTTGGCATTCTAACGGGTCTGTCAGCACTTTTGCTTGGTCTATCCTATCTGGCCACCCATATGGTGTGTTTCCTTGGTCTGGAACAATGGGGTGCCTGGACAGACAGGAACCTGACTCCTATATTTCTGCTGGTTTCATCCTTTAAGGGAGGGTTGAGGAAATAGACACAGAGACATGTTCACGACACCAATGCATGTTATTAATTCAATGAGGAAAACTATTCTACTTTGTTAGGGTTGCTACAAATCTTTCCCACAGGATGTTCCGTTTTAATGAGTGATAAGACAGTGATAACGGTCAAAACGAACAAATTAAATTGTTTAAGTTAAAACGAAGAAGGTGCAAACAATATAGATTAGTGATCGGTCCTTGGCAACACTGTTTGCACATGCGCAGCTCATTCACATCTATGTCAGCTGCGGTGCTGCTCCGTCTCTCTGCCACTCACTGAACAGAGTAGACGCAGAGAGAGGTGTGCCTCTCGCTCGCGGGGCAGTACTGGCGACTCTCTTCTATGGAAAGTAGCTAAGCTTTGTCCAAAAAGTCGCTAGATTTGTCGCTAGGTGCTTTTTTGGAAAAAAAGGTCTCTAAAGGGGTCCGAAAAGTTGCTAAATCTAGCGACAAAGTCGCTAAGTTGGCAACAGTGAGCAGATCACGCTGTGTTGAAGTAACTAGCTTGTTAGCTAGCTATATTCAGCGTGACCTGCCCTTCAGTTTTCTATTTGCGGCGTCACGCCGTGTTGAATTTTGTTTACGCACCTATGGCAAGCCGTTTTAACATTTAATAGCTAGCCTGGATATGTATTGCAAATATCTGTAATTCAATTCTTCCTAGTCAAAATGAACATTTCAGATAGGCACAACGTCATTCTTCCTAGGACAAATGACGCCACTTTTGCCATGCATTTGTATTTGGCTTTCAATTTCAGATGTCCACAACGTCATTTTTCCTATCCAGAATGAACATTCTGGATGTCTGCAACAGAATTCTTACTAGGAAAAACTCCCATTTCAGATATCTACAATCCAATTGTTACTAGTGGGGGGATCCGTACAGATCACGGACCAACTACGATCCGTTACACCAGTTATGACTACAGGTTTTAATTGGTTTGCTTTTATGTTTGTTTTGATAGTTGGTTTTGTTTGTTATTTTTAATCATGCATGGTTTGGATTTGTACTTGAGGGGAGGAGGCGGTAGCGGCATATCAGGGGGTGGTTGTCTTTTGCACAAACACGGTGTGTGTGTGTGTGTGTGTATGGCAAGCCGTTTTAACATTTAATAGCTAGCCTGGACATGTATTGCAAATTCTATTGCAGACATCCAGAATGAACATTCTGGATGTCTGCAATAGAATTCTTGCCATAGGCTTGTATTGTTTTGGCGAAATGACGTCACCAGTGACATTCGAAGCCTTGTTTAACCACTGCCTCAAGAAAAGTGTCACGTTTGGCGCAACGTTTCGACTATTTCTCTCGAATGCATGGGTTGTTGTCAGTGTTTGAGGTAGTTGGAGATTCTAAGTTGCGATTTTGTGATAATACTATATTGATTGAGATGGAGCCAGCAACGTGTAGACAACTCTGATTTGATTTCTCCATCTTGCAGGCTATGATTTCCATGAAATATAACGTAAGCCTAATTATTGTTATATCGTGTTGTCACGGATCATTTTGCAACATGTTTTCCACTCTGTCCACTTAAATGCCAGAAGGGTTTACACTACCCAGGTAAACACTCACTGATCAGATGATTTATATTCAGTGTGCGAAATACCAACATTTACGTTTCAAAATGGAAAGGGGGGGGGGGGTGTGGATACTAAATAAATACTTGAAAAAAATGTGCTGAGTTCCTAACGGAAATAAATAGCTTTATTCACTGAAGTCTTGTCACTGAATCATTGGATGAAGAATGTACTTTATTTTATGAAAAACCTACTCGACAGCCTTTGTCTCACAGAATAACTAGTATTATCGGTTTATTTTGTTATGCGGTATGTTGTGAATCGTTAGGGACTCCGTGACTTACTCAAACAAGAAGCAGGAGTGTGAAAATGGGTGAAGAAATTAGTAAAGATATTACTTTGCAGAAGTTCAATCTGTCTTCATAACGTGATTACTTCGGTATGTAAAAATATGTGACTAGCATCATTACAAAGCTCCGGTTCCGCTCTCTAATGATATGTGTTCCATATTTGCAATTGTAACAATGAGGTGTGTGGCAGCTGTTCAAACCTACTACGTCACCCTGGGATTGCGCCCAGGGAAAATAGTTTTATGGGTGGGGCCAGACACCTATGCTACACAATGCTACAAAGGACCCCCGGAGTTCGATACAAGGAAGAAGCCAGAGACGTGATTCAAAGTTTAAATATAATTTATTAAAAATGCTCAAACTAAAATTTATTACTAAGAGTTAAGAGTATAAAATATCACAAGAGGGATAAAAGCATGCACCCCTGGAATAAGATTTCCAATTAAAACCACGTTAAAAGTGGGTGAAGAGCTGTCTGGGGGAGGGTAGGCTATACTACTCACCACTAAGGATTCCACCTGTGTGAACAATACTCACCGCTCCGTGCGCAGCCTCACACAGTCAACACAGCAAACGTGAACTTCAATGTGCTGGTGCAGATCACTAGACATGCAGGTGAAGGGAGACTCCACTACAAACTAAACCCCCACCACCAGACAGCCTGAGCCCACTGCATCCGGGTGCGCTACCCTAATCGAAAAACAGCTTTAAAACACGCTAAAACCAGTTAGTTTGGTCACACATCACAGAATCGTATACAAAAGAAGGTATTTATAATCCTAAGGGCTAGACTTTCAACTACCATGCCATGCTGCTAGCTTAAAATAAAAACTAAAACTATAAAGCAAAACAGCAGCAGTCACAGACTGCCCCTAAAAATACAGTCAATCAGTACAGACGCATGCATATTACCCGGCATTACTACAATTACCTCGGATCGCCATAGCCGCGATCCTACAGTACCGCAAAATGAGAACCTGATCTAACCACACGGAATAGAAATCGGATGATTCCAGTTGAGTAGCCCTCAGAACTGACTGCACTATCCCGGCCTACAAACACCTTTAAAATCAAAGCAAAGCCAGGTTAGTGCTGTACAGCCAGGCCATCTCAGAGTCACAAACTCAAAATAAATACACATACCTGCAATCGGCGACCGCAACACGGGTTACCTCAGCTGAACCGGTTTTCATTTTTAAAATATGGGAAGCACTGGCGATCTGTCCATAAAATGCCAAAATTAATCCAAACAGAGAAACCTCAGACAAACCACAGCTTAAACACACACGTACCACTGGCCAAGCAGGAAGCAGGAAGCAGGAAGCAGGAAGCAGGAAGCAGGAACACGGGAGCAGGCGGACTCGGAAGCGGAAAACATGTAGCATGACAGGTACGAGGGGTTTATATAGACAAGAACGTAGCAGGCTGTAATTGCCTGGGCGGCAACCATCACACCCCCAATTATCTGACCCTATGGAAAGCGAGGTAACCTATCCTGTCACACAATGACAAGTTCATGGGTAATTCAAACAAGAGTAAAAAAGGCTGTGGAGATGGACGCAGAGCTGTATGCAGATTGTAACTATGATAAAATTTACAAAGTAACACTTACCATAAATCCTTAAAATGAACTATTTCTTTATTTGACATGACTTTCATGTGTAGGCCTATGCATGTTAATGCATCAGGCCTTTGTTAACCCATAGGCTAGCACACATCTCAGTGCTGTCACCGTGCCGAGAATTTTTCTCGTATCGTATTTCCATTGACCAGCAGGTGTCCCTAGAGTGCAGTCGAAGCCTCGAGAAATGAACCACTTTTCAACACATCTGGCTGGAAAGCTTCAAGGCTTCATGAAGCTTCATCTCGCCATCACTAGTGTCTGCGTCTCTACATCACGAGTGTCTGCGGTTTCACTTCCACTTCCGGTGTCGTGAATCCCCCTCCCAGCGGTCAGCTCCTACCTGCCGCAGACGGTGGCGCCTCTATTGCCACTACTTTTTATTTTTAGTTTTATTTTATGGATTGTCTTGTCGTTTTTGTGTAATAAACTGAGTTTTTATCCTTGAATCCACGCCTCGCTGACTTTATTCAATTAAGGGGACCTGAGTGGGGAATAAACAGCATTGTGATAACTATTTCCTTTGGCGCAACTCCCAAGGTGGCATAGTCTAGACCAGTACTCCTGGTTACAGCTGCAAATGATGGGGTAGAGTGAGGTGAGCTGAATGTTTTAATTTGAAATGTTAATGCTAATGTTTTAATAGGAAAGCTTTTTAATCAAAGTACAGGATTTGATTAAATATTAATGTAACCCAATGTATCAAGTCATACTTCAACCTTTCTTAGATAGAATGATACACGGCATATAAGACTAAGACTGAAGAAAAAATTTTAATTTTTCAAGCAGTCTCTTTTAGTATGTTGCTCTTCTGTTGAACTCCTCCCTAGTCTCAGTCAGGGCCAGCAAGTGATCATCTGAGCTATATGTCAACAACTGCTACATAATGTATCCTGCAAGGTGTGGGAGAGGGCAAATATTCAAAGATAGTAAGGACTGACAGTGCAGCCAGCGCACAGCTGAGTGCAAATGGTTTGTTAATGGTTCAATTCACTTTCATAATGTGTTCACCAACATTCTCAAAGATTGCAAAACCTTGAACACTCCATGAGGACATAATCTTACTCAGTGAAGTGGTGTGCAGATCTCTAAAGTCTGCTTCTGCCAAGCTCCCATATCTATTTTCCCCTTTGGGAAACAATCAGTGTTAGTCATCTCATTTGCCCAACCCTTAGGTGTCCTGGGCAAAATCACAAATATATGACCTCAGTGTTGAAAGGAGGACATTTGTAAATGGATAACATCTGCTTAGTTTAGTTCATTACTTTTTTAGACAGAAGTCTGTTGGGAGCAAAAATACAGTTGATGATGTACCAGATATTTTTTAATATGTCTTAGAATATTCTATAGCAGTTTTTATAAGGTGGCTGGGACTGCAATCACCGATTCTCCATGGGCAATTGCAGAGCTTTGATATCATATGACTCACTTGTTATTACTCTGCCATGTATTTTATTGCACACCAGTACATGCACCTTATATGCTATGAACTGTAATTTTTGCACAGTCCAGATGTGGTCATGTTGCCATTTGTGAACATTGATGAAATCATTATTCATGATAGTAAAATATATAATATTGGCCCGTGCAATTCCAAACGAAACTAATGACTAATTAGCAGTGATATGTACCCTGAAAAATAACCAAGGCAAAACAAACACCTGATAGCCTAACAAATACTACACTATAAGAAATACATGATTAGCTGCAGTGCTAAGCAACACACTATTAAATGTAACACAGTTTAAGCAATAACAAGTTCTTAAAAAGGTGCTTTGTTCTAATCCTAAGCTGAAAGGACAAATCTGGTCCTACTAACACATTTGAAAATTCCGGTTGCAGAACTGGATCATCTGATGAGCTGGTTCATTGACACTAAGGTTGGACTGGAAGTTTAAATGTGGTAACACTTGAGTCAAAATTGGGTTCATTTGAAGTGTTACAACGCAGCCAAAGACTGTTGACACCAGCTCATTCATCTGTTAGACTAAAGATGGTCTACCTCAGTTAAACTTACTGTTTCATTGACACTGCAGTGAGACTTTTGCAGTGCAGGTGTAGTGAAACTCATCTGCACTGCACTACCCATGCAGCTGCTGCTGTTTGAACTTGTTCAACAGAAATATGAAGTTACATTTAACCTACAATGTGTGAATCTAGAGCAGGCCATTGTCATGTCATACTTGTCATTATCATACATGTTATGCATTGAAAAATTGCAATAAAGAACACTGGCAAATCAGCTAAAAGACTGATATTTTTACTTGCAACAGTTTATTCCCAAATATTAATTTAAATTACATTTAAACTGTAACTTCCACACACCTGTGTTATTTCTTTTGACATTTGATAAAAAAAAATGCTGTACTGTAAGTAGGGAGAGCACTTTGACAAAAACACCATCTTGATCATGATCAAAAGCACTGTTTTTGGTGTGTATTTGCTAAGTATACACTGTGATGGAACCAGAGGTGAGGTACAGGGTTGAAGGACCAAACACCAGAACCATTAGACTTTTATTGTAACAGGTATGCACTGCCTACAGCAGTGGCACAAAAAAGTAAAAAAAGAAAACAACTCCTAACTCAGTTTAAACCCTACCCGCACCTCCCTGAGTCCCTCTCTGTTACTGGCCAGCTAAGCTGGTTCCCAGTGCAACAAACAAATCCAAACCAGAAGGCAAGAGTGTCATAAAAACATAATCCAGGATCAAACACCAATGTAGTTTCTCATACAAAGTTATTTGGTACATAGATTCAATTATCAGCTGAGTCAAAACACTGCTCATTCCCTCCACACTTTTCCCTTAAGGATACAAGGATACTTCACATCCATTGAGTGACATAGCTGACCAAGTGATCAAGTCTGCTTGTGCCAATTCATTCTCAATTTGTTGTATGGTCTGAAAGATTAGTATTCTTCATCTGCATTAAGATGAACAAATGAACAAATACATAAATAACAAAATAATTATATACAAATATTGAGGATAATTTTCTCTAGTATCTATATGTATCATTAACTGCTAAACCATTGTGCAATGTTCCACTCAGCCTCTGCTAAAGTTAATGCATTCCCCACTTTGAATAAAATTAATGTGAAATAATATGACAGTATGTATTGTATTGACAGCTGTCATATTGACAGATGTCAGGATGAGTTATTGTGCTCTGCCAGAGACAGATATTATTTGTATGATTGCACTTAATTGAAGAGTTGTCCCATGTTGTTTCATTGACTCCAGAACCAAAGTGTTAGCCTGGAGTTCAAATGTCCTGCTCTCCTCAAACTAAGATGATGTTTCATTGACACTCCAGAAGTTAATTTGTGTTAACACAGCCATTAATCCTCAAACCATGATGTTTCTTTGTAGCGAAGGGAGAAAGCGGTCACCCCACCCGGCCTTGAACCTGGGTCTATGGGGTACCAAACTGCAGCTTTGACCACAACGCCAAAGAGCCAGGCTCATTGGCATGGCAGTCAGAGCGCATACTCAACTGTAGTGACAGCACTCTGTCACACTGCTCTCCCCTTCGGGAAGCGCGCCCATGCCCTTCACGCACAGAGGTGTCCCTCGCGCATTCCCCCACCGTACTTCTCCCATGCCAGGGTGCCCCACTCACTCGTGCTTCACCCACCTCTGGGGTCCCTCACGCCGTGCTTCACCCATCTCTGGGGTCCCTCACACCAGGGTCAACCTAACCTGGGGGTCTATCATACGGCTCACACACTGGGCACGCCTCCGATGGCCTCGCAGCCAGCCATCCCACTCTGACACTATTTTGGACAAAAGATCTGTGGCACCGCACAGGGCCTGATGGTACAGGTGGGGTGGCACAGAAACACACATTCCAGAGTGTGAGGCAAAAACCCTTGCAGGGTGTTTTATTGTGCACAAAAACAAAAAAATATTACAGTACTAAGTGGCATCAAAAAGGTGCACAGTAGCTAGTAGTGGTCTCAGGTGGAGGCAGCTAACTCTCCTCAGGGAAGGGCTGAGGAAAGAAAGGAAGGTGCCTCAACCAGACTCTGAAACAAGGTCATGGTGCAGAGAGGACGAAACTCCCTGAGTGAGAGAGCCACATACCCCACACCTCCTTTTCACACCCCAGCTGATTTCCCCTGAATACTGACAGGTGTGCCTCCTCAGGTGTGCATGATGAGGTAGGTGTTCTGTAGAATTTCCACAGCAATGCTCTCCTGCAGCTGGGTCTTGAGATGTTGGTGCTGTCCAGGCTCCTGTGCAGTCTGCCTGATGGCAGGATTATTGTGACGCAATGTAGCATGGGAGGGGTGCTGAGGATATGTGCCATACCCTGCACCACAGTTCACAAACCCAGGAGTTATGATCAGTGGTTGACTCTCACCTTTTCCGCTGCAAGAAAGACTGCCCCGACCTACCTCCAGGACCTCATCCTACCCTACGCACCTGCTCGTCAACATCGCTCTGCTACATCCGGACGCCTCGCTCCACCCACCAACAGAACGAAAGGCCCACGCTCCTCACAACGACACTTTTCCATCATTGCCCCCCAGTGGTGGAATGAACTCCCAACCCCCCTGAGAACAACTCCTTTACCCCAACCCTTCAGACGTGCGCTGAAGACACACCTCTTCAGACTCTACCTGGACTGATACCTCTGCTACTTTGACCTTGTAAATCTGACTCCTGTCTTGTACTTGTTGCTCACTTACCTAGGTAGTATAGCGGTACTTTATTGTTCCTGTAATTGTATTTGATATGCAATCCTAGTTCAGATTAGTTGGCTCACGGCACTGACCTTGCGCTCAGCTTCAGCACTATTTGCATTGTATAACCTGTACACATCTTGCTCTTGTGCCTGTTTGCCCACTATTTGCACTTTTGTACGTCGCTTTGGATAAAAGCATCTGCCAAATGAATAAATGTAAATGTAATGTAATGGTTGTATCATTAAAGTTCAGCCAGGACTTTACCTCTTTTGACACCCCATCACATGCTGGAGGCTCACTCCCTTCCAACTGTCCATAAATATGCTCGCTTGATGAGCCAAATGACCCATCGGAGTTATTTTAAAAGTTTTTTTGTTCAATACAGTAGAAAGCAGAAAATTGTTAATGCCACATCATCACACCTTCAACATTTCCCTTCCATTCCACATTAAGAAAACAAAGCTGACAGAGTCATATGATCAAATGGATTATTACTTTGGGTTGAGTAAGTATGGACATCATGAATGTAGAGTGTTAAAATAGTAAAGTAATAAAGATATACAATAATTATATTATGATTTGTATGCTTTTTTGTCTGCATTTTTTCTGTTCAAGTTATACTCAATGCGATAATACAATAATTGAGTCATTCATTCAATTTCTGCTCCATTTCCTTTATTGGGTTGAACAGAATCAATGAAATTGTTTATTTAGTGTTTATATAAAGCAGGTGTTACCAACATCTATAGTTTTACCAAAGTACTCATTAAACACATTTGCATGTGAACATCTCAAGATACTAGGTTAAAAATGACATCAGGGTATTGCTGTTTCAACACTGCAAAAAACATAACCAGCTATAGCTATATGCAGTCTGACTTTCTGAGGAAAAAAGAAAATAGAGATGGCTGGAGCAGAGGGGGCAGAAGACCCCAATCTCCTGTGTGGAACCACTTTCATTTAGTGTCTCCTGCGATGTGACTTCTAGGTGATTGTTGTATTTCTGCTGAATGGGAGTTGCTGAGTACACATCTGTGATGTGGAGATGCTTGAGGAAAAAATATCTTCAGTTGTGGTGTGGCACTCACAATACTTTTACTGCTGGACACACTGTGCAAGGTATGTTGCATTCTGAAAAAGGGGCATGTTGGACACAATTTCTAAATGATTCACTTAAAGTGGATTGATTTGAGCCAAAAATGATGCTGAAAAACAATGAAGTAAACATTGAATCATTTAAATGTTGCATTATTCAAAAAATCAGTAGATTATCACTTACCAAATATAAAAATAAACATTTATTTGTGAACATATTTTACAAGGTTGGACACATCCCATGCAGACAGACTGCAGAAAATTGTGGCATCACAGTATAGTACTACAAAAGCAAAAGCAACATCTGAGGTGTGCCACAGATGTCAGTCTGATTTCAGATAAGTGGACATCAACAAATATGGATGCTTCTTTAGCTGTGACCTGCCACTTTGTGAAGGAGGGGAATGAAGTGTACATGGTTCTCTGGAAATGAACAGGTTTCCCCGAACACACACAGCAAAACACAAAAGAGGCTCAAAGTAATCTTATGTCCGCCTGGGGAATTTGTGAAAAGGTCACTGCATTTGTCGGGTTTATGAGTGCCAACAGTTTTAAGAGTATACCTTAAAAATCATGCAGACTATTTTAATTCACTAGGTACACTTTCTATACCATTTTCTTTGTATATTCCCAGTCCCAGACAAATTTAAGTAAATTTAGAAATTAAATTTCTAATTAAATTAGAAATTTAAGTATAAATTTAACAAAGGAATGAGCCTATCTATGTAAAAAATAAACATTAATCTTACCCTGTAGCAGGGTGAATCCAAATGTAGAGGTCACTCAGAGACAGAGATTGGTGGAAAGAGTAATCTTTACTGGAGGCTTGAGAAAAGCAGGCTTAATGCACCAGAGCATACATGAGGCATGGCAGCTCAAAACTGAGCAATGAGCAAGTGCACAAGCAGGGCTTAAATAACAAACAAAGCACATGACCAAACTAGACACGGGTGTTACACATTAACTCAATGAGTCAATGAGCAAAACAGGAAATAAAGACATCTGGTAGCAGTCCAAGTGACAGCCAGAACCCCCACAGGATAATGAGGACACCTGCTGGTCATTGAGGGAAGCAGCAGCCAAAACCCTGACATACCCAGGTAATAACAATCCATTGACTTGGACTTCTTGTTTCTTTTTTTCACCAGATGCTTTCTAGACCTTTGTTATCTGATGATCAGCTGTCACTATACAGAGCGCTGGGATTCTTACTGTCACTGCAGCTGTTGGAGCTGTTGCTTAAATTGATGGAATCTTGCTTTTATGCTTGACCAGCTTGATGAAAATCAGAACATATTTGCTGTTAGATGTTACAAGGATAAAAGTCACAGGATGTCATTTCCCAACATATACTACTTTTACTAAACCTACTATTTATCCATATTTGTATAATTACTGTAAATAGACACATTCAAAAGGTTTACATGTGCTCTGGCATTGAAACTGGCTCCTCGGGAAATTATGCTCAGTCTCAATATCACAAATCAGCATTTCCTGCCACTTTATCCCCTGCGGAAGCTGCATTTTGAAGAATCTGGATCTACAAAAAAATTCAAGGAAATGTATAATGTCTGTAGGAGAGTAATAAGAGTAATCACATCTATCCCTAATAAAGGATAGCAACTGTTGCGCCCGGCTTTGCTGTGCGGTGGCTGCCTCATTCCTCCCTCATACACTAAACATTGGTTGCCCAGTCTTCCAGCTCCCAGGCTGCAGGGGGAGCTGGTCAACTTGGCTGGCTGGCCATGGTGGCCAATTGGCTAGCTGATTGGAGCTCATTTGGAGGGTGTTTTAAACACCACCTCCAGGACTTTCACGCTCTCTCATTCTAGCTCTGGCTTGGCTGCTCTGGCCCTATGCTACGAGGGCTGGCTGCAGCCTCTTTCTTTGACTCTCTCTTTTTGTGACTCTCTCTCTCCTTTTCCCTTTATCCTTTTACGCACTACATTCCACGATGCTGATTTCCACTACACATTTGAGTAACTACATTTACTGACTTCGTTTGAAACTTGTTTTAATACATGATCATTGTTTAACGTTACGTTCGGTGTGGTCTCCCTTATGTTATCTCCGCTTTGAGCCAAGTGGTCATAACACAACTCAACACAGTGATACAGTAGTGCAAGTGAAACTAGATTTGTGTGCATTTCCTGAAGAAAATGCAATGTGTGGTTGCATGTTTGCATTATGTATGTGTGTGTTACTACTGCTCTTAATATTACTATTGGAGCTACTTCACACCTTCTCATCTCTCTAACTGTACACATATGCCCATCCCTCCTCCCTCTGTGTCTGACGCTACTGGACAGCCTGAGACAAAGCAGTGTGGTCACATGACTTAGCACAGTGGCTGAAGTCTGCCACTATTTAGGCTCATAACTCAAAACCTGTTCATCACAGCACTGAACTGAAAGTATCAAGACTGTCTCTCTGCCCAAGGGTCCCTCAAATGCAAGAAGTTTTGCAGAAGTCACAGGGTTATATATCTGGAGGTCATAACCTCTGAACATGTGACACAGAAGCTAGTGTGTCTTACAGAGTATCTATGCCACATTCCGGCAGTGTCATAGCTCTGTTCACATGTAATGGGCATATGGGTGCATTGACAGTTTCTTAACCAGTTTCTTAATCAGAGAACTGTTATGTTAATCTTTGCCTCTAAAAGGGAAATTTTTCTTAAATCTCTGGGAAAGCCTGTTTTATTAACTTGCATTCATCCTACCTGATAATGTAAAGATTTTGAATTAAATATAACACTTCTATATTGTTCATGACTAAAATATAATGCCAATGACCTATCATTCTGTACTGTTTCTGTATTTGGCAAACGCTCTTGTCCTGAATGACTCTCAAGGCCAATATTACATGATACATTAAATACACACAATGGACATGAAGGAGAACAACAGCACTAAAATGAAAATACAACTGCACAAGCATAGTGCTTCACGATTATTCTCAAGAGAAACATAATTTCTGTACCTTATACTAAAACGAATGTAGAAACAAATAAAGATCTATTGGAGCAACATTATCATAATCTGCATGACTAGCTGCAAAATAAATGCCTCAAAAATGCCTCAGATGTATGTGTGTACATTACTACTGCTCTTAACTCTTTTGCACGTATGGATAAAAGGGTGTGATCATTCTAGAGTGGTCCCTACAGTGTACAGTCAAACCGGTGTGATTATAACAGTAGATTAAAATGCAATAAGGCAACATTCGTTCTATACCCACCGCTTTTTCACAGAAAATGTTCCACAAATGCAATATGATTATTTATTTTTCAATGCAAATTCAGCATAACACAGTTCTGACTCCCAAATCAGAAAAATACTAGCTAATGTTAGCTTTGGGTAAACAGTGATTTAACGTTAGAAAGTATAGCAAACATGGCGGTGAAAACTATGAGAATCTTAATAACGCATGAGCTATTAAAATACTGAAATCCTATGTTTCTGGGTGTGATAAAATATTTCAATATATCAAATACCGTGGTATTCCATTTTTTCCATGTTATACTTGCTATTTGATTAAACCATGCAGCGCAATTGCACTGATGCATCAAAGGATAAAGCGAGCTCATTCATCTTGAAAATAAAGTATACGAATATTTACTGCAAGCAATTTACATCATATTATGCATTCTTAAATTTTATTTTGAATTAAGAGAGTTCCGTTTATGCATCTATATTTCTGAGTATCATGAAACATACCCACATTCGCTGGGTTTGGGTGTACGTCTGCTGCAATTCTATATGAACTAAACCAGTTTTAGTAAAGGATATATATATATATTAGTTCAGACAGTAACCAACTTCCATGCCTTGTTAACTATTATTACTAATTGAGCTGCTAGCAGAATTCTTGTAATTGGAATTATAATACTAGAATAATTTATTATGAAGTCATAACCAAATTCTAGAACAGCAGGCGCGCACCAGCTGAAATAAGTCATGCTGGGGGGCAGTTGGAAACATTGTATAACTTACATGCAAAAGGACTAATATCACTATTGGAGTTGCTGTCTGCCTTCTTATCTCTCTAACTGTGCATATATGTGTGCATTCGTGTGTATGTGTGTGAGCACATGGTCAAAGCTTTTGTATGCATTTGTCTTTTGACCCCCCGTCCCTTCCTTTGAGTCTGACACGGCAGAAGTCCACGACTGATTTGGCTCATAACTCATAAACTGTTCACGGCTTAGATGAAGACATTGTGAGAATCTACACAATTTTCCTCCATTTCAAAGTATCATTTATGCTCTAGAACCAAATTTCAAGGAGATATGGCTGTGTAAAAAACTGTCAAATCTGGTCAGAGTGAGGGGATACCAAAGTCCAAACAGAGGCTCATATCTCAAAAACTGTACATCACAGCTCTTAGATGAAGACATTGTGAGAATCCACACAAACCATGCTGTTTGATGCATAATTTATGCCTACAGTCCCAGCAATGAGGACAAAATGGCAGTTTGAAAAGTTTGTGACAGAGGAGCCCAAGCCTTTGGGCCATACTTTTTCATGGGGGCAAATTTAGAGTGATTTTTTGAAAATATCTTTAAAAGTATAAAATTGTAAAAATACAAGCACACCAATGGTGAATGTTGGTCGATTTGGCGTTGGTTTGGTGTCTGTAGCACAAACAGTTTAGGCTGCATTAAAGCTAGATTTTTGTGTATTTTCTGAAGAAAATGCGATATGTGGTTGCCTGTGCACATTATTGAGCATACGTGCTATTCAAGTTGCTGTGTGCCGTCTCCCTCCGCTCTCCATCTGTGTCTGACACAGCCTGGCTGCCCGAGACAAAGGAATGTGTACACGTGACTAAGGCCATGTCCACACGTACACGGGTATTTTTGAAAACGGGGGTTTTCCCTCCTTCGTTCTTAAAAAAATCTCCGTCCACACAAAAACACAAACACGCGCTGTCAAGAGCATGCCAAACCAACAAGCGATGATACAACCCTAATCGTAAAGCCATGTTGGCCAATCAGAAGCATGAAGTTACTACGGCGCACACTCTGACGTCACAAGCCAAAAACGCCGTTTTCCCTGTCTACACGTGAACACTGAAAACGGAGTTTCTGAAAATCTTCACCCTGGAAGGAGTTTTGCAAAAGATCCGTTTTCAGTGACCTAAAACGCCATTTGCGTGTGGACGAAAGGCCAAAACGCATAGAAAAAGCTACGTTTTTAAAAATACCCGTGTACGTGTGGACAGGGCCTTAGAGCGGTGGCTGAACTTGGCTACTGTTTTGGCTCATAATTCAGAAACTGTTCATCACAGCGCATCACAAAGACATTGTGAGAGTCTGCACAAGCCTACCTCTATTTTGATGTATAATTTATGTTTGTAGAGCCAGAATTCACGGAGATACAGCTGTTTAAAAAAGGTTTTTTTTTTCAAATGCAGAAGTGAAAGTGGGCTTGCCTGTTCCCGTTTCCTAGCCAATTTGAGTGATTGGTATCATTCATTTATTAAAATGCATTACCTTGTTAGATAAAGATGGCCATGCTATAAAAGTACAACTGGAAAACAATGTTTGCTATCATTTCAAATATGTACAGATGTACTACATATGTATAGTATTTCAAACATAAAAATATGTATTTTACACATTACATGTATAGGATAAGTGTGCTAGGTGAAACTGCTCAATGCTAATTAAGATGGTGGTCTAGCTACCGAGAGAATTCCAAGATCTACCTGATAAGTACCTGGTATATTAGAATGCTGAACGACCTGATCGACCAAAATGCTGTCAAATATTTAGCTTGCTACCTGTCTACAAATGCATCGAATTGTTACATATACTGCATGGATACATATATTTCTTACCATGTCGATGGGTCAGGGACTGTGTACTTTAGTCTCTGGCTTTGGTCATATTTTGTTGGGACTGGAGACACATGCAGGGCAGGCCTCGCCCCAAAAATGAAAAAGGTGTATTTTTTCTGATTGGTTCTTCTACATTTAATTTTGGTGGGACATGACAACTACATAATAGACTTGTGTTAATGTAATGTGCTTGAAAAGAACATGTCCTTAGAGAGAAAATTACTGCATCTTCTGTCTGGCAAGCGGTCACCAAAAAGAATGAGTATCTCATTTAAATGGCTGATGAAGAATGGACTTCTAAAGAAAAACATGAGATGGCCAAAATGCCAGCATCACTTCAAGTTAGCAAAACCCCTGCACTTAAAGACCACATATTGTTGACACTTGTGTGCATGTTGGGGCCAGTTATGTGTATGTATTTTCTTTTAACTTTTGCATTATAAATAAATAATTTACTAATATGATATGCCACATAAGGTAGGCTTGCAAGCAAAACTGTGAAATATTTGGTGTTTGCTGATGATGTATTCCTTGAGGGAAATGAAAAGTCTGTTAAAAAAGTTTATTTTAGTTAGTAAGTAAAGTGTGGAGCTCTACAACACTCACAGCATTTGCACACAAGCTGCACAGGGTTTACGGATCTGCTATGGAAAGGATGGAAGTAAGGGGTGCCTTAAAAATCAGAAGTAGCAGAGAGCTTTTTAAAATTGAAACAAATTTTGCCACAAAAGCAAAGTTGAAGTTATTGGGTCCATGTTTAAAAATAACTCGTCAATAACTCGTTTTTTTTTTTTTTTTTGTTTAAGAATGAAAGATCTGGCAATCTGTTTCTAAGAGCTTTGGTCAGCTCAAGCACTGTGCTAATACAATTTCAGTGAATTCACTGTCAGATGCAGTTAACTTTATTAGTAATGTTATTTTTATCATCAGTACAACAGGGGGAAGATTTACAGGGCAAAAAGAACAGTCTTGATGAGTTTTCAGCTTGCTGGCAGTCTGTGGTAACTGTAGACAGCCATCATCCTCACATAATGTTCTGTTTTTTGTTTTTTTTTTCTGTATTTTTTGCAAAAACATTGAACATATTGCAAAATAAATCTACTGTTTTTTGGCATTGAAGACTTGTTCAAGTAAAAGAAATGTTCAAATAAAAGAATGTTTCAAGAAAAAGTATCTCATACATGACTTAACTTATACATAACTTTTTATTGTGTAGGGACTGCTGAATCAGCACTCCCACCCACGTTTCCTAGTAAAGCCCTGTTTGTTCTCCAAGACGCCTATCTCTCCTTGCACTTGAGTGCCTCCATAGCTCTTGTTACATTATTGTGATGAGAGATTCCAGACAGGCATGACCTAATGCTGTTTTATTGTATTTTTATAAGCACATTTAAAAATAACACTTTGCCACATAAAACTACTGCTTTTGAATGACATTGTCAGTTGTGATTTTTTTCTGTTTGTGGATTGGAGCATGAATTTCAAGTCTTGAGTTTATTTTTCATTCAGTATTTTAAGTTGTGATGTATTTTAAGTCATATTATGCATTACTAATGATTAACAAAAGTTTATTTGCCAACAATTGGCCTATAATGAACATAGAGAGCAAGTACATGAAAATGCCTAACAAGTCCTTAATTATACTTTAATGATGGCCAAATTGGTGATTAGTTACTCATTGGTGTTTTATTATGCATTATTATGGACCCGTAAAATAAAGTGTTACCTGAAGTTTTTTGACACATCCAGGGTGTTTGTGCCCCTGAATCTTAGTCCTGACTCTGAGAGAACACACACACATACACACACACACCTACTCTCTCTTTCTCTCTCTCTCTCTCTCTCTAGGGATTAAGACTATCTATTTGTTTGTGTAACTTGATGGTTAGACATATCTCCAGCCCTGCCTTCTACTCCTTAGCCATTTGAGTACCAAATGAAGTGGGAGCACACATGTTTGCAAACACAGACAATTACTCTTATGTTGTATAATATGAAATCTATATCTCTTTGAAGATGCTGTGTTCTCAAATAAAAAAGACCACTTCTTTCCATGAAAAATATAATCTTTAATCAAATGTATTTAAATAACTTCTTCAACCAAACTGGCATTATCCCTTGTGCTCAACTTTCAACCTCTTAATGCAAAATTCTAAACTGTAAAATATAGTACATAACATGACCTACAAAGATAACTTTGGTAACACGTCTTTCAGTTTTATAATGATAATAAAGGATGGTTTACGGTCCCTTTTTTAAAGGACTAAACATTCTCTTGATACTGTACTGTACATTTGACAAAATGGAGGTATGGTGCTGGAGGTAAAGTTCAATCTCAAATGAAAAGTTAATTCCACTCATTTACAAATATAAAAAAGAACTCGAGAGAATCAAAATGAAACTATCTGCTGACCGAAAAAAACAAAAACAAAACACCAACAAAAAAGGTCATTAATTCTTCCAGTAGATGTCCTTAACTTTGTACTGTCCAAAGGCTTTGTGACTGAGCAGAATCCAGGCTTTCATCCATCGTTTGTCCTTACTAAATAACTTTTTTATACGTCATAGACTTAACTTCAGGGTTAGCCAGAGGCCCAGGTTCAGGGTGAGCCAGAAGGCCAGGTTGGGGGTCAACTCCAGTAGGTGTCCTAACTGGTTTTCTGAAAGACAGTCTGTGTCTCTCTGCCTTCTGAATGGCCTGAATACAAGGAAAAATTGGTCCATCTAAACTTACATAATGTTCCCCGTGTCCCTCAGCAATATGGCCAAGAACCAAAAGAGGCAAGCTTTCACAATAACAACTGGATGGTGAGATAACAGAGGTTGCATCCAAACCAAGAGTTGACACAACAAGAAACTGAACATTGAACATCTGGGAGGCTCTTAAGAGTTATGTGGTCACCATATGTGCCATGTTGTGCCATCCTCTGCAAATAATCCCCCCATGTCCCCTCCACATACTCAGAAAGTGGCGTCCCATCCACTCCATGCGGATGAAATTTTAGATCAGCCACAATTTCTTCTCGCAATGTTGACACAGAACAGAATATTCCAAGGGTGGCCAATTGGTCAGCAACAGCAGCAAATGCAACTGCCATCTGGAATCGTGTCTAAACGAATGTTCAGGTTTGATGATTCAGAAGACTCCAGTCTCTCCTCATGTGTGTAAGAAATTAGCAGGTGGGTTTGCTGAACTGTTTTGGGCTGAGACTTTGGGTGTTGCTTTTCCTCCAGTCTTGTGACACTGGTCACATCTGACACTGAAAACCACTTTTGTATTGGAGTGGGGCTATTGGGCATACAGAACTGAACCTTATATTTGTACAACTTTAGGTTTCTTTTCACAACTAAACCTGGTAATACAAAGTGCCTTTGTGAAACTCTACGATTACCACTCTTCACCCTGACCAACACATTGTCATTTACCCTATATTTAGAGGGTGGATGACTTCCAGACAAAGTCATTCGTCTTGCGCAGCATTGTGTTGCCTTTCGTGCCCTTCATTCAGTTATCCTTAGACAAAAGCCTATGCTTTTGGGTGGGCAGTGTTTTGTGGGTTGGTAGTTGGTAGTGTTCTTCATGAACTTGAGCTGGGGAACAGGTTCACCGAGCAGGACAGTCTATGACTTTTTTTTCCATAGTACACCTTAAAAGGAAACATCCAACTCAATACCTCCTTTGGGGTCTTCATTCATTATCCTGGCATAAATTGGCAGATGCTTGACCCAGTTGACTCCTTCTTGTTGATAGTTAACTAGGTCATACATAATATTTTTCCTCAGTACACGGTGGCTCCTCTCCACTTTACCCTGGCTCATGGGATGATATGGCGAGCTTTGAATTTTTTTCACCTGATGGGATTCCATGAGTTTTTGTATTGCACCTTTGAATTCCTTTCCTTGATCATGCTGTAAAACCCTCGCTGGACCATGCTCAGAGTAAATGTCTTCAATGGTCTTAGCCATATGTATCTGCTAAATGCATCTGCTATGGTCAGGATGTACCTATATGTGGCTCGGCCATGCTCAACTCTCCATTTCCCCATGTCAAGAAGGTCAATCTGGTAGTGATCTTGAACTGCTTGGCTTTAATGGATTTTGGAATGGGTTTGTTTCCAAATGTCACCTTATGCAGATGGTAGCGTCTTGACCTGTCCAATGTGTCTAGCACACTAGCTTGACTGATGCCAGAGTATTCTTCTCTCAGATTTATGTTCACCTTTCTTGCAACAGAGCCTTTTGTTTCATCAAGAACCCTGTTCATGGGACTTCTGGTGAAGCAACTACCCATGATGGCCACCTAGCTTTCAGCTCTGCTGGGCAGGGAACCCTTAGCCCCCATAAAATAACTTATATAAGTTCATTGCATTGAAGTAATATAACACAAACCAAAATTCTTTACAACAATGTCAACAGAATCGAAAGCACTACCTGCTCGACTGCTTAGATACCAAAAAAAGACTCCAACTGACGACAAGGGTGACATGGCGGCAGCAGAAGAGGCCTCGCACAATGACACTAAAGCTGAACTCGCTAGCATCAAAGTTCTTTTGTGTCAGTCCTTCCACGTGATGTCCTGCCTGTGTTGTTTTTGTCTTCCTGTCTGTCAGTGTGGGTGTGTCATTTGTTTGGTTCTTCTTGTGTGCATGTGCTTTTGTTTTTGTTTTCAGCCCGTCGCCCCACCTCCTGTCCCACCTATCTGCCCTGCTGCCACACCCACCACCTGAAGCCCATCCTACATACCTGTTCCCTGTTGTCTCATCATCTGTCTGTGTATTTGCCTATTCTGCCACAGTCGAACAAGAGCAGCATGTTGGGTCCTTGATCTCTGTGCTACAGGGACATTAAATTCCTTGAGTATCACATCATAGGTCTCATTTGACATTGCTCTCTGTCCATGTCCTGTAGATACCCAAACGATACAGGACAGGAGAAAGATTGTTTGCAGTATTCTCATTGTTCCAGATCTGTCAAATACATGAAATGGTGTTAAATAGTAAGCTTAATCTTTTTTATCATTACTGTGGTGCTGTAGTGTCAAACCCTGGTTTCTTTCTTTATATCGGCACGGCATATTGTGCAAATTGCATGCATCTTGTCAAACTGTCCGTCTCTCTTGAAAAATCCAAAGTGTCGCCCAACATTTGATTTGTAGCAATTCGGTGGAACGTGTAGCTCTTCCTCCTCCATGATTATCTGTGACTCGCCCGGACACACCTCCAACTCGTGCGAGACTTGGCCGAGAAACTTGACGAGAATTGGCCACTGACAGCAGTGGAGATGAGAGATCGTGCTTGAGAAACAGTTTAGAGAGGAGGAATCAATCTAAATATAAAATTATTGGTCACAAATTATTGGTCACATTTCTAAATAATAAAAGCATAGGGCCTCTACTAATAATTATATATAAATTAATCAGATTTTACCAATGCAAAGATGTTAGAAATGATGCATCCCGAGTTCATCCCAAATTGTATCCGGTGCACACTTTTTTAATCGGGGCAATCGCATTGTGAACTTTTATGGCAGTGCACTGATGCAAATCGGTGAATGTTACCATCCCTAGTTTTAAGAGACTAAGTCTTCCACACAAGCTCTGAAGGACCACAGTTGAGGTCTGCATTGTACATGATGTCACTGGTATTATCAAATTGTTGTCATAGATAGCAAATAGATAGCCTACAGTTAGCCATAGTCAGTTAACTTTAATTAGAATGATCTCACAAATTCCTCTTGCACTAAATATATGACATGTTAATCTATGTGCATGAATCTCAACTAAATAAACTGTATTTATTAAATTAAATTAGATCACTAATTACCTTTCAACATGTGTTATAAGGAAGACAAAAGTTTGCAGACAAATTCAAATGGCCAGGGATGTAAATAGGGCAGGGATTCTGATTTGGTAATACATTTTCATGTAACCTTTCAGGAATCAGGTCTGGTAAATATACAGAGAGAGAGAGAGAGAGAGAGAGAGAGAGAGAGTGCTGAATAGCTATAACAGTGTGGTTGAAACAGTTTGCTTGAAAAAGTGATTTAAATATGTTTAATTAAAGATGACAATTTTCATGAAAAGAAATGGTTGTCTTTGTATTCGAGGACAAAGTCTCTTCAAAGAGGTATAGATTTCATACTATATGACAAAAGAGTAATTATCTGTGTTTGCAAACATGTGTGCTCGCACTTCATTTGGTACTCAAATGGCTAAGGAGTAGAAGGCAGGGCGGGAGATAAGTCTAAGCATCAAGTACTACAAACAAATAAGTAGTCATAATTCCTAGAGTAGTGTGTGTGTGTGTGTGTGTGTGTGTGTGTGTGTGTGTGTAGCCAATAAGCCAAGTATAGCCAATAAATAAAACTTAAATAAAGTGATATAAGTATATTGTTACATTATCGGCTCCAGGTATTACATTTTTTTCATGATTTTTAACCCAGCTAATAATGTAATCACTTATTATATTATGCATAAAAAGTTATTACATTATTGGTTCAGAAAATGTATTACATTATTGGCCAGTTATTACGTTATCGACTTTTACTACATTAAGAACGGAAAAATTATTACGTTATTGGTAGTTATTACAATAACGGTAGTTATTACATTATTGGCTGCTACATGCTCCCATCACATAACAACATCCCCATACTGGGAGTCAAACCCAGGCTGCCTGGGGGAAAACAGGAATCCTGGCTGCTAGATCATATGGGAAAGGCAACCTCTTTCATCTTCGTCTGGTAAGAGGAATTTAATACTCATTGATGAATACTTAATGATAACAGCTTAATGCACTTAGTTATCCCAGCAGTGACTCATGTGAACAAATCCTTGGAAAATAATAAAATGCATAAACAACTATTGCCAATGACAATTATGTCCATTTCAAGAACTCCAAAACATTGGCTTAAGTTCCATTTAGCAGGTTCAGAATGGCCTGTCTATTCATTCATTCTTCATTGCTTTCCCCAGGCTTCACTGACTCATTGAACAGGGACTTATACGAATAGTGATCAAATAAGAACAGTGATAAGAATAGTGATCAAATAAGAACACTTTTTAAGGGTTTGAGTCTCAAAAAGTGGCTGCAAGGGAAAAGTGCAAAGCATGGCAATCCATCACATGCAGAAACTGCAACATTTTCAGTGGGACATTTTTAACCCTTTTGTGATATGGTACTTAACAAACTAGCACCACTAATTCTATACATCATACAAAATGATTCAATGCTTTATATTTCATTGAGCAATCTCATTTAGGTGTCTGCAAACCATTCAAACATACTGTATATGGTACAGATACACAAAAGACTGAGAAAGTAACATTTAGTTGATTTTATTGGGTAAAGAGAATGAAATTATTTTATTGATAATTTATTTTTTGATGATTATATACTATCTGGAATATTTTGCAGCCAAGCACACTTGAGGACTACTGTCAATACTTCTAAAATTATAACTGTTTGTGGTTCTCATTTTAATCTGTGTATACAGTACATATGTACAGTCAGCCACCACAAAATCCACAGCCCCAGAATGGACAGCTGGCAAAGAGAGTAGACTGTCCAGCTGCTCCCCTTTTCTGTTCCTATGTTAAGGACAGTTCTCTTATGTTGTATTTGATCACTTTAACTAAACTATGCGTGTTATTTACCAAAAAGTGCCCTAACTACAAGTTTGCCCTACATGTATTTAACAATGACTGCAGTCACTGAGAATAAAGCAGAGAAAAAGGTGAAAGATTTGGACAAGGATATATGTGTTCACAACTTGCAGTAGTGATCCAGAGAGCTCTCTCTCCCTGAATTTCTCAGGAATATATTCTTTCTATGTTCCCTTATTGTTCCTGCTTTATTCCCGCTGATCCAAGGACCTATCTCTAAGGTGGAGCAGCACAGATTATCAGGTTGCCTGTATCATCTGTCCTCTCACTGGTGTTAATTTGCAAAGAAGCAGAAGGATTGCATGACAAGGTCTGCCAACAAGCTAGAGCTAAGAAAAAAGACTATTGTGAAACACAACAATGCTGCTCAGTTCTGTTTATTCATGTTCTGTTTGAAAGAATGACATGTGATGCTGTCTCCTTCAGGGCAGTATTAGTAACAATGTGTTATTTCCCAGTATGATTATGATCTCAATTTTTCTGCTCTTTAGATTTATGCTAGTTTAATGCTGGTACAGAAACAGTAGAAAAGCAGAAATTAAATGTGCTTATGGATCACAAGGAGGAACATTTTAATGGTCTTGATTATTGCTCATCATATTGGGTTTCCATTTTATGTGAACAGAGATAACAACACCATACTTGCGAAATGTATTTTAATGAGTGCATGTTTCCTTTCCATGTGTGCTTTAAAATAAAACATTTCTTTGTATTCTGGGATTTTACTTTTAGGTTCAAGGTGTTGAAGGGCAGTGGCAGTCCATGTTATGATGAGAAGACCACAATATGGGCTAGAAAACCACAATATCAGCTTTACTAGACTATTAAATTCTATTCTGAGTGCTTTGAAACTGAGTGTTTCCATAATTATACTGAGCATAACTGAATTCTTCTTGGATTTCTTTTGACAACTTAGTGTTGGAGTGTGCAGCCTTTTCCCCTAGCATTGTCATTTGGAGTGAATGTGACAGAGCTGCAGTATGATGTTTTACTGCTGTAGAACTGAGAGGAAATGAATATGACTGAGGATAAAAATTAGAACACAAATACATAAAGTAAACACAAGTAAATATAACATAAGTAAATAATTTTTAAGTTTTCCTCATTGATAATCATATCGATCACACATATGGTCATGGTAAGAACCATATTGCTCTAAATTTGTGACAGCTTTTCACTTGTCAGACAATAATATAAACTCAGCATTTTCAGAGTTGATGGCCACTGCTGGTGGTATGTAAGACATGTTGATGACTGAACAAAGTTGCTCATGATTTTTGGAGGTACAGGTACAGATTAAAGACCTAACAGCGCTAGCTTGCTTCAGGAACAATACTTGTTCCTGAAGAGTTTCACTTTTCTTCGCTGATGCAATTTGCCAATTGAGATATTTTATATATATTTATATTTACCTGATTTTGATTTTGATACTTTACTTCATTTATTTTTGGCTTATTGATAGAATTCATTCAATATATATATTACAGTTTTAAAAAGTTTAAACAATAATTTATCTCCCACACCAAAGTGATCTATGGTATGTTAAGGTCATTTCCTGTGTTTCTGGGCCTTAAAGGTATTTCTCTGTATTGTGCCTATTAACTGTAATTAGCTGTTCAAATGAGACCTACACCAATGAATTTTCATTTTATTTCATTTTATTATACTTATTACACCAATTATACTTAATTGGAATAGGTGTACCAAAATTGTTCAAGGGGTAGATATTCACAAAATATGTTGAACAAACATAGTTTCCTTTTTACATATTAGTACACCCACATCTGTAAGAGCTCAACTTGAATAAAACCCACCATATGGAGAACTGGGAAGCTGAATAATAATCTTACTTTTATTGATCCC
The DNA here is from genome assembly GCA_019176425.1 of Megalops atlanticus. Taxonomy (NCBI): domain Eukaryota; kingdom Metazoa; phylum Chordata; class Actinopteri; order Elopiformes; family Megalopidae; genus Megalops; species Megalops atlanticus. Next base: position 47,277,274 of record CM032878.1, read on the forward strand.
TCTGGGGAATCTGTAACAGTGAGCTTGAGCACACACACACACACCAGCAGTGAGCACACACACACCAGGAGCCAGGAAAATATTAGTCACATTGCAGCGCCCAGGGACCAACTTTTATTTGGAAGATGTCTTTTGATGGTCGGAGGCCAAACACGGGAGAACATGCAAACTCCAAAGAAAGGACCTGGGAATCTGATTGTCACATTTCAACTTTTATGCACGAGTGAAAAAAAGCTGATGATGCCTAAGTCTGCAGGTGGCCTGGGGCTGTCTAACTTCATGTATTAGTATTGGGCATCCAACATTTCTAAATTTACATATTGGATCTCTGTAATAAAGGATAACCATGGCCCAACCTGGGCTCTTGTCGAACTCAACTCTAATCCTGTGTCCTCTCCAATTTACACACTAAGTGCTCCTTTAGCCAAAGAATTTCTCAAGCATGTAAACAATCTGGTAATAAAAAATTCTTTTAAAATTTGGCAGCAATTTAGGAAACATTTCAATCTGTATCGAACAGGCAGTTTTATGCCTCTGACCCACAATCACCTTTTCCCCCCTTCGCAAGCTGATGGCACAACAGCGGTCTGATCTTTTTTACAGATTTGTTTCTAGATAACACATTTGCCAAGTCTGAGACACTGCAAATTGATTACAATATACCAAAGTCCCATTTCTTCAGATACCTGCAGGCTCACAGCTTTGCAAGGGAACACTATCCTTTTTCCCATTTACCGCCAAAAGACTTGATAGATAAATTATTGGCACGAGATCCATATGCAAGGGGTAATGTCTCTTCAATATACGCTGTTATTCATGACAATAGTTTACCTTCCCTGGTCAAAACAAAAACAGCCTGGGAACATTTAAACATTGAGCTCCCAGAAGAATCTTGGCAGGGCAGTCTGGAGTGTATCCACACCTCCTCAATCTATTTAAGACACTGTCTTATACAATTCAAAATATTACACCGTTTACAACTCTCTAATGAAAGATTGTCCAAAATATATCCTAATACTGATCCAAGCTGTTTGAGGTGCCACCAGAGCCCAGCAACACTGGGTCACATGTTTTGGACGTGCCCAACTTTGAATATATTTTGGAGTCGTATATTTGAGGCTTTCTCTTTCATATGTGATAAAACAATAAAGCCTCATCCCATTACTGCCATCTTTGGAGTGCCTGAGGGGGGGACAGGTATTACTACTTCTAACGCTATAGCATTTGCCTGACTCATAGCTTGAGGGCTCATTTTACTACATTGGAAGTCAAATAAGCCCCCCTCTTTTCTACATTGGGTCAAGGAGGTGCTCTCCCTAATTCCTTTAGAAAAACTCAGATATAGCAGAGGGAAGTCCAACAAAAAAATTTAAGGCCAGATGGTCTCCTTTTATGGATTTTGCAAAGAGATTATCTCTCTAATTCCCCCCTCACTTTATCTATTTATTTATTTTCATTTATTTGTCTATTTCTCTTTAGACAATTGTTATCAGGGTGGAGGTGAGTCATATTTGGTTTTGTTAAGAGGGCCTATAAGCTGTGTTTCCTATGCAGATATGTGTAATACGCTAATTGTTTTTTTTTGGTATAATGTTTATTTATTTAGATGTGCCTGCCCTATCGTCACCTAGGCCTTTATGTCTGTACAGTCCATGTCAGTCCATGTCAGTCCAAGTCCATGACACCCTGTTTTTTTTTTTTTTTTTTTTCAGAAGAAATGCTAGAATTATTTTTTCTTTTTTTTCTTTCGCTGTAAATGCATGCTCTGTGTGGTTCAGTTGTTCTTACAGTGCACTAGGTCCCATTGCCTATCTGAAGCTGTCCCCTCCCCTTTTTTTCTTTTATTCTTTCTTCTTTCCCTTCTTTTCTTCACATTGGTATGTCTGATACTCCCTTAATGTAAAAACGACTATTCATTTATTAGTTTACTTATAAAAAAGACATATATAATATTAATTAATACATAGGATAAAAAACAAATTATTTATATTTCAATAAATGTGCTACAATGATATCGTTTAATAGTTAGCACATTATATAAATAAATAAAATAGCTAGGACAACTCAACCAAAATGAAGCATTTTACGGACCAACTATGACCATGACAAGCAACAAATTGCAACCATGGTTGCAAGAATCTGTGCAGGAGTTTTCATGTCTAAGTCAACATAAATACATAGCATTTTCGTTAGTGCAAACCTTCCTCTCAAATACCAAACAATTTAGTGAACAATTTACCTTTAAAATTTCAATGATATCTCCAATGAATAGCAGCAGTGCATAGAGGTTGCCAGTTAGATTCCCCGCTGGGGCACTGCTGCTGTACCCTTGGGCAAAATAAATATCCAGCTGTATAAATAGATAAAATTGTAAAAATAAAAACCCTGTAACTGATTTAAATTTCTCTGGATAAAAGCATCTACTAAATGTCAATAATGTAATGTAATGCAATTAAGTTGATGCCTATGCATCAATTTCCCTCCAAAAAATCTTTAATTTTTAAAAAATACTTTCTGGATATTTTGAAGAATCTGAAATAGTTTGGATTTGTTCATCACACTTTTTTATGGCTTTGCTATTATTCTAAAATGTGGGAAATAGTAAAAATAAAGAAATAAAAGTGTGTCCAAACTTTTGACTGGAACTATATGCATGTGCAAGATGGTTTGTTTCACCATTACCTATGATTAACAGTAGAGTGTTTTCCAATACTCTACTTTTGATGAGTATCATTTGTCTTATTATTTTTAATTTCATTTGGTCTTTTATTGCCAATATATGTGTCTGTTTATTATCCTTCCCTAAATGTTTGCAATTAAACTGACCTATTCATTAAAAATATTAATATAGTATGGAAAATGACATTTCCATGTCAGTTCTTATCATAATAAGGAAGGAATGTATATACTGGCACAAAACAGAGAGATTATTCAATCCTAAGTGCAATTTTTTAAAACAATAATTATTCTTTTATTATTTTTTTTCAACAATGTGTGGACATTCAATCTTTCTAATTTTTTTTCTAAATTTTCATTTACGTACATAAAGTTACATGTCTGGTCTATTTGTCACGATAGGAGAGGACAATCAAACTCATAACAAAATGTTCACTAGTTTGAAATTTTCATTTGGGATTTTTGGTATTTTAACCTGATCATGTAACTCACAAAAGCTCTGAATACATAAAGTTAGCACGCTTCCCCATTCAGTGTCATATTTCCAATCACAAATCATGACAGGGCTATACAGGCACCTCTGTGACTGAGGAAACCCTTTAGTCACGGGCACAGTACGTTGACCCCATTCAATCATCTGTCTAGCTAGCAAGCTAGCTATTACTGTAATTTAGTATTTGTTTGTTGATTTACAAAATAAACCCTTCAAACTTCTAAATGATTTATTCTTCAAATGTTTCACACAGCAGTTATAACTAGCGTGGCTAAGTCATGCAGTCAAAATAGTTAAATCTGTCACCTGCCTTTTCAAGATGAGAATAAAAGGTTGTCATGTATGAATGAATCATTCTTGGGATGATAAACAATACACAAGAGAGTAAATGGTCCCTATCGAAGATAAGTTTAAGAAACTAAGCAGTTTATGGAGGACAAAAAAGCATAAGCATAAATAAATAAATAAATGCAGAAATAAATAAATAAATGAAAAATGAATACATTTTGTGAATGAAAAAGGCTATTTCTGTATTTCTACATTTATTTATTTATGCATTTCTACATGTATTTATTTCTGTATTTCTACATTTATTTATTTCTGTATTTCTACATTTATCCATTTGTTTATTTATGCATTTCTACATTTATTTATTTCCGTATTTCTACATTTCTACATTTCTTTATTTCTACATTTCCACGTTTATTTATTTCTGTATGTCTGTGTCTGTATGTTAATTGAGTGGGTGGTACTATACATCAGTCTAAAGCCGGATTGGTTATAGCGGTGCGATTGGATCTACTGCTACTGCCTTGACTACGGTTATGCAAGTGACGTGACAGTAAGCGGAATCACTGCGGGTTCCACCCACTGACTGGCAGAAAGACTTACTGAGTGGCAGCGTTACCGTTCAGCTTGAATGCCGCGAAAACACAAAAGACTCATCTAAAATGGGAAAGAGCTGTTGTGCGATTGACTGTACAAACAGATTCAACAAGAAATCGGAGCTATCTTTTTACAGACTGCCGAAAGCTAAAGAAAACAGAAGCAAACGGATCGCTGCAATTCGCAGAAACAACTGGAATCCAGGCACCGAAACGTGTAGCTTACAGTTTTCCAAATAAAAGTTGTAATAAAATAAAAATATTTGTACAAACCACATACAACCAGAATATCCATTGGTGTCCTCATCACTTTAATTTCGCAGACAAATCCCGCCTCGAAGTACGAAACGCTTAACGTGAAACGGCTTAACGTGGCTTAATGTTCTAAAACAGCGATCAATGTTCACCAAATTTCTCTCGGACATCTCTTTTCATAAACACTTCCACCTGTCAAAAAATCAAAACTGAAATCCTATGAGTATGGACGTTATCTTACATTAAGCGTTTTCCTTTCCATTGACGCCCATTACAAGGAAAAGGCTTAATGTTCCAAAATAGCATCTAATGACCACCACATTTGTCTGACATCTCACATGTCATAAACACCATCTCCTATCAAAAAAGCTAAACTAAAATCCAAGGAATATGGTAGTTAGGCCGACGTTTTGTTCAGCCCTGTCCTCTCAGTTTTGCTTTTTTGTTAGTTGATCGCTGTTTGGAAAATTAAGCTACGAAGCGTTTTCCTTATAATGGGCGTCAATGGAAACTTTTGGTTTTTTGATAGGAGATAGTGTTTATGACATGTGAGATGTCAGACAAATTTGGTGATCATTGATCGCTGTTTTGGGACATTAAGCCACGTTAAGCTTTTTCCTTGTAATGGGCGTCAATGGAGAGGAAAACGCTTAACCTGAGATAACGACCATAATCCTAGCATTTCGGCTTTGATTTTTTAACAGGAGAAAGTGTTTCTAACATGAGGAAGTGTTTCTGACAAGAGATGTCCGAGAGAAATTTGGTGATCATTGATCGCAGTTTTGGGACATTGTCCCGGCTTTTGTACGCCTTCAGGCTTTGATTTGTGTATTTCCCTGGGGTCGAAATCAGGTACATATAAATGTCAGGAAGCCCCGATTCCTGGCCACATGTCAATGTCCATGGACCACTGGTTCTTTGGTAAGTTGTAAGAATCACTGTCGAGTCCAACTGCCTTTAATTTAGGCAGATAATCGTTTATTTTACTCCCGGTTGCGCAGTTTCCCCTACTAAAGGCAGCCATGTTGCAGCAAGTTTTGCCATTCAGTCCGACTGAGAGGGCGTATTCCGGTGGGAAAGTGATGTCAGTGCATACCTCTATACGGGAGGTTTGCCTTTAGCTCGCTACTAGAAGCTTATCTAAACTTGAGGTGTCGACAGTTAGTTTTAATGTAGCCCTGTGTTATCGATGGAAGGTTTTGTACAAACCATTGCGTGGACTTCATACCAAGGTTAGCTAACCAGTTTGTGTAATGTAGATTTGATTGGAATCATTTGCTTCTGTCTGGTTCGCTCAGCTGACCAATCCTGCTTCAGACTGAGGTATAGTACCACCCACTCAATTAACATACAGACACAGAAATACAGAAGTAAAGAAATGTAGAAATACAGAAATAAAGAAATGTAGAAATGCATAAACAAATGAATGAATGTAGAAATACAGAAATAAATAAATGTAGAAATACAGAAATAAATAAATAAATGTAGAAATGCATAAATAAATAAATGTAGAAATACAGAAATAGCCTTTTTCATTCACAAAATGTATTCATTTTTCATTTATTTATTTATTTATTTATTTTTCATTTATTTATTTATTTATTTATGTCATTTTTTGTCCTCCATAGCAGTTTGCTATTGTCTAAGAATAAAAAGTTGTAAATTGACCGTGCTGGTAAGTTTTAAGAGTAACTCAGTGGGCCAGTTTTGCAGACCCAGTAGGCTTAATCTGGGTGTGGAAAACTGGCCTAATATTTTTCTATGTAGTGACTAAAGTAGTCAATTACTAGAAGTTAACAATACACATAATTGGTAAATTCTACGCAGCAACTAATGTAAGTACTTATAATAACCAAATACTTGCATGTTATTTCCTTTATTCCTCTGAGGACTATATATTTTGGAGTTTGGGATAGTTTTGACTCATCAGCAATTTGCCCATTATTGAGTACATTTTGTGTGAAGTGATGTAGCCAAAGTACTATAGCCTGTATCAAATCAGTGTTCTGAAAAGTAGTGTATACCTTAGTAGTGTATAGGCAGAGGTAATTTCATGAATTTCCAGACTTTTGTGGCTTTTTCCAAAATTAAACTTGAACGTAGGATTTTTATTTATGTTTTTTTTTTAAATGAAATGAACATATGTGTGCAAGGTGAAAGACACCAGAGTTTAAAAACCCACAAACTAAATTCCATGCCCTCTGGATCTGGAGTCACAGTGTTGTTACTTTCCTGCCCTACCTAGCTCTCAAGTATGCAGGGAATGTTCACAGAAGACACTGATTCTGTTCCCCCACCCCCTTTCTAGTCAAATCCTTCATAAAGAGGTCACTCGTAGCATCAGGGCCAGATCAGAGCAATACCTCATTCAGGACCACTCTCACTCTACTTAGCAATCCTTCTCGTAAGTAATGCACTTTTTTGAGGACTGTTCATTTTTTATGTCAAATGTATTACTTTTCATTGTTAGAATACTCTTTATTCTAGTTTAATTTTTGTAAATTGCCCTCATCCAGGGCAACTTCCTGCAATTTCATTTAACATACTGTGGATTTAATCACTGTTCAGATGAAGTATCATGTTGAAGTGAGTAATGGCTTAAACAACATATGCTTCATATAGTTCACTGAGGACAGTAAAGCTAGAAATGTGTATTTATTTGTGCATTGTGGCTGACAATCACTTACATTTTGGGCCTGTTATTTATTAGAATTTTAACACACAACTGTATTTCCTTTAAAGAGGCAGAATACAACTTAACATGCAGGCCTTTACATGTGGTATTTAAATGTATTTATCAATTTTGCCCTGCATGTTAAGTGTTAGTGCATAATTTGGTCTGGTATTTTAGTTCTTAGTTTAAACTCTTTGGTTGAAAATTAATTTTTCTGCTATTAAGGAGAGGTTTGTCATCTCACTTTTAAACACAATGGAGCTGGTCAAGCCCATGGAGATGCAAGCTAATGCCAAATACTCAATAGAGCCATGCTGAGCTTTACTGTAGACATTAACTTGTGACAAAGTTTAAAAAGGAAATAATAATTGCAACAGGACATATGATGTGCATGTTTGTGTCACTTAATAATCGGGATGATTTACAGTTGAAATAAAAAACATGCAAAACTGAAACAACAGTCTAATTGTCATTGAAAATAGGTGTTACTTTATAATGTGCTATTTTAAACTATACAATATGGCTGAAATTTATGAGAAAGGGATCAAAATGCAAACCGTCTGCAAACACAACCCCAGGAGTCACTATATTGAGTAAGTTTCAGGCTCTGAGAAATTGTGACTAGTTACAGATTTACTAAATTAAAAATTATTGATGACTATTTTCCAAAATGTAAATGTAATCAGTCCAACAAGGTGAGTGTATCCCACATTTCAGAGTTCTTGACATTGCCCAGCAGGACATTGATGTTTGTGTGACAACAGGCAACAACAACAACTAGAGTTCACAAGCTACCTCAAATGCTTCCAAGCTCCAAAGGTGTAATGCAATATATTACATGGAAAAATGGTATTATGAATAATATGTAAAGTTTTGTAGTTCTGCAAATAAATGTTAGTAGACTGTTGTGGGGGTCATAACAAGATTTACAATACAATGAATATCAGGTTACGTAGACTCTTAACTCTGAACAGGTCGCTCCTTAGGTGATGCACGCACTTCTTTCTTCGAATACGTTCTTCCATAACAAGCGCACTCAGTGGTGTAGTCTAGTTTGCAGTAGTGGGTATACTGTGATGATTCCCCCCACCCCCTCCCTCCTCGCACACGCACACCCCAGCGCAACATCCAACAACCCCATAACCACTCCCATAATCACCAACGCATACTGTACATGCATTCACACACAACTGAGGCCATTCCAAAGGACTGGGTATGTATTGTTATGCCCACACCTTGGCAGGTGGGTCATAATGGTAAATTATTTCTCCCCAGAGGTTTCTTTAGTTTATTATATTAGATATTAGTTTAGATGTTATTTTGGTTTGTAACACTCATTTAGTGACACGGCGGCTTTGCTCCTGGAATGGTGATGTTGGAAGGGAAATTGGGATGACGCCCTCTGTCCTGATTGGGGCATTGTTCGGAAACGGGGAGGGCATTTCTCTTTTTGAATGCCCGAATGGTGGGAAAAGGGGTGCGCATGTGTGTGTATGAGACGCACCTGAGACCGGCCTGCCAGAGCAGTGGATACCCCCCCCCCAATGTTCAGACCTAGCCAGTCCTACTTTCCTTTCCTGTGGGAACACGCCGTGTTTGAAGAAATCGCCTAATAAAAAAAAAAAACTGAACGAGTAACGAGAGAACGCTGGAGCTCTTCTCCGGCGGAGCAGCAGCTTGGGTTGGTCTGGTGACCGTTTCGGCGACCTGGCTGAGGTGAGTCCCAGTTTCCTTCATTTCCACCCTCACCATTCCGGGTCAGCCGCATTCTCCTTAACACAGGCGAGAGTCTATCCCCTAGACAGCGACGAAGCCGTAAAAATTGGGGGCGCGTCCGGGATCTGAACATCAAAACTGTTTGGTCATTAGCCAAAGAGTTAGGGTCCTTTTTTGATTGTGTCAGCTAGCTTTGTTAGCTAAGCTTGCTATTTGGTTAGCTTGTCCACCTAGCGCTAGCGAGTGTAGTTAACTGTTAGATTAGCCTTACAACAATTAGGAATCCATCGGTAAAGTTATGAGTTAAGTTCATTTTAGGAGCGTATCAGCGGTAATTGTTTATTTCAAATTTGGTCGACTTGGTTGCCAATTTATTTTGTGCTGACCCCGGTCTTTGGTGGAGGGGTTTGGCCAGCTGGCTGGGTATTGTGGCCTGGTTTAGTGAATGTTCGCTGGCTAAAATTAACTCCGCTTTAAGTGTGGACCGAGTGGTTAGTGGGTCACTACATAAGTCTACATCGTGGCAACAGGTTAACTACGCTAAACGACTGTTTGCGGCAGTTCTAATTGTGTAAAGGCATTAGGGAAAATAGCTTGTTGGTTTTTGGCACTGAACGGATTTGATTTGGCTGCAGGCTGACGGAGCACGCATTAGCCAGCCTCTTTGGGGAGGTAGCTAAGCCGTAAGGCTATGTAAAAAATTACATTTGGTTTTGGTAAATTCGTGGTGTGTGTTCCGTCTGTGTGTTGCCAATATTACAGGCGTGGGGTGTCAGATATTTAGTCTGTTCAATCGTAAGGATTGACAGTCTAAACAATCCAATCTGATAAGTTTGGATAATTTGACAGCAGTCTTAGCTTAGCTCATTGGTCTCTTGTTGGGAGGCGTGGCCTCAGTGACGTTTTGTGGCGTCAGCGGTCTTTATCCCACCTGTTTAGTACTGTGTGCAGCATGCCCAGTTGAGCGTTTAGTATTAGCGCACCTTTTTGTATATTGTCTGTGAGTTGACAATTTGGGGCCTGTGTGGCATGTTTTTTTTGTCTCAGCTTTAACAAGGCAAGCTTTTCTCTTCTGCTGTTCAGCTTGTGGTTTCCGCTTTTTGTATATACAATATACGTTTTTGTGTTTCCTGTTTCCGGTGAGTGATTTTAGGTCTGACTCGAAATGTCAGGTGACGGGCAGGAAGCTGAGGAACAGTCTATGGTGGAGATGGCATTGCCCACCCGCCGAAGGTTTCGACAGCTTACTAAAGATCAGTTACTACAATTAGCAGCAGAGCAAGAGGTGGAGGTGCCGGAGGGTACCCTAAAACCTGCTTTAGCTAAACTCCTTATTACTGCGCTGGAGTTGGAAGACGTGTGGGCTGATGATGAGAGAGAGAGGACTGTTGCAGAGAGAGAGATGGTACTTCAGGCAGAGAGAGAAGAGCGTGCATCCAGGGAGCGGTTGGCTCAGTTTGAGGTGGAGCGTACTAGGGCTGCCAAGGGGGTTACTCCATTGGAGCCTCATTTTGATGTGCGTTCCGCCATATCTCTCATGCCTAAATTCTCAGAGGAGGATGTTGACACCTTCTTTGATGCTTTCAAGGTTGTTGCTCGGAAATGTGATTGGCCTGAAGCTAAGTAGCCTTTATTGGTGCAGAGTGTTTTGAGGGGCAAGGCACAGGTAGCCTTTGCCGCCTTGGACCCTCGCTTGGGTTTGGAGTATGACTCCTTGAAAACTGCCGTCCTGACTGCATATGGTGGAGTTCCAGAGGCCTACCGGCAGCGTTTTCAGACTGTGACACGCAGAGATGGTGAGTCTTATTTGGATTTGTCCCGTAAGTTGGCTGTAGCTTGTGAGCGTTGGCTTAAGGCAACAGGAACTTATGACTTTGCTCAACTGAAAGAGCTGGTGCTGCTGGAACAATTTAAAAACAGTGTACCCAGGGCGGTTGAAATATATCTGAGCGAGCAGAAGGTCGCTACACTCCTGGATGCAGCTCAAGCAGCCGATGCTTATGAGGTCATCCATGGCAGGCCTGTAGGTTCAGGACGTCAAGGTGGTGGGCGCCCTGACCATGGACGCGGTAGAGACCTTCAGTAAGGGAAACACCCTCAGGGGTAAGGCACCTGGGGTCCAGCAGCCTGGTGTGGAGAAGGATGAGAAGTCTCGCTTCACTCTTGTGTGTCATCATTGCAAAGAACCAGGTCACATTAAGCCTAGATGTCCCTGGCTTAAAGACCGTGATGTTGTCTGCCACGGTTGTCGGAGGCCAGGTCATGTGCAGTCGCAGTGTCCCCAACGTGGCCGGTTGGAGAGTCGGGCTAAGGTTGTGGCATTGGTGGCCTCCTTGACCAGGAGTGATGATGGGTTGGGCTGTGGAGGTCCTAGGGAGACGCCCCGTTCGCCCCCATCTAGTTACCAGCCTTTCACATCAGTGGGGACTGTGTCCGTGGCCCCAGGGGGGGAGGAAACGCCAATCACCATTTTGCGTGATACCGGTGCAGCACAATCTCTCTTGTTGGAGGGGGTTATTGAGCTACCTGGTGATGTGTCTCCTCAGTCTGCGCTGATTAAAGGACTTGGGGGGCAGTATGAGCGTGTGCCATTGCATACTGTACATTTAAAGTCCAATGTGGTGACTGGGCCAGTAACCGTTGGGGTGGTGCCCATGCTACCTGTACAGGGTATTAGCCTGTTATTAGGCAATGACCTAGCTGGGTCGCAGGTCTGTGTGACGCCGGTAGTTGTTTCCACTCCTCTTGAGGTCCCAGAAACGCAGAAATTGGAGCGCGAACATCCTGAGGTGTTTACCGCATGTGTGGTGACTCGTGCTCGAGCACGGCAAGTGGAGGCTCAGGCTAGTGAGGGGCTGTCCCTTTTGTGTCGCCTTCTAGTGGAGAGGATGTGCTCATTAGTTTGGCTGACACTGTGTTTGCACAAGCTGTGAGCAAGGAGGGGATTTCAGCTGACAAAGGCTCTGGCCCCTCCCTGTGTCAGGTGGCAGATGCCACCCATTTCTCTAGGGAGGCTTTGATCCGGGAGCAAAATCAGGATCCCTCGCTGGCTCCACTGTGGAAGCGGGCTGTGACCGCTGAAGAGAGTGAAGATATGGCTGTCGGTGAATTTGTGGAGCATGACATTTTAATGGGGAAGTGGCGACCTTCGGACCGCCCTGCTGATAAAGATTGGTGGGTGTATACGCAAATTGTGATGCCTTCCAGTTTTAGGCGAGAGTTGTTGCGGTTGGCGCATGAGACCCCTTTTGCTGGCCACTTAGGTGTTAAGAAGACTCTGGCGTGCCTATTAAAGCATTTTTATTGGCCTACTGTTCGGCATGACGTACATCATTTTTGCAGTTCTTGTCATGCCTGCCGGATTGCAGGGAAGGCTGGCCACTCTCTTCCTGTGGCTCCATTGCAGCCTACCCCAGTGGTGGAGGCCCCGTTTTCACGGGTGATCATTGATTATGTTGGACCCCTTCCCAGAACCAAGAAGGGACATGAGTATCTGCTGACCATCATGGATGTAGCAACATGTTTTCCAGAGGCGGTGCCTCTGAGGAACATCCGGGCACCTGCAGTCATTGAGGCGCTGCTGCATTTTTTTCACGCGTGGGGCTTCCTAAGGAGGTACAGTCAGATCATGGGACCAATTTTACTTCCGGGATGTTTCAGAACGTCATGTGCGAGCTTGGCATCACTCAAGTTTTGTCCTCAGCTTACCACCCTGAGTCCCAGGGCGCTCTTGAGAGGTGCCATCAGACATTGAAATCTATGGTGCGCACCTTTTGTGTGGATTGCCCTAAGGACTGGGATGTGGCGATGCCTTTTCTTTTGTTCGCTATTCGTAACGCCGTAAATGAATCCACAGGCTTTAGTCCCTTCGAATTAGTTTATGGACATGAGGTCCGGAGTCCATTACGCATGGTGCGGGAGCAACTCTTGGAGCCCCATAGCCGGGGGGATGTATTGCAGTATGTCTCCACCTTTCGTGATCGTCTGAGTGCTGCTTGGAAGGTGGCAGCCCAGAACTTAACCAGTGCCAAGGAACGGATGAAGCGCGGTGGAGCGCTCTTTTGCTCCTGAGGACCAGGTCCTCATGCTTATGTCTGTTGAGAGGGAGAAGTTTGGAACTCGTTTTAGCGGTCCCTATGTGGTCATGAGGAAGGTTGGGTCATGTAATTATGTAATTAGCACACCAGAGCGGCGGAGGAAGACCCGACTGTGTCACATCAACTTGTTGAAGTTGTATGTGGAGCGAGATCCCGCTAACCCTGTTGGTTGTGTCATGGTGGCCCCTTCAGATGACAGGGTGGATGCTATGTGTTCAGCTCCAGAGCCCGTGAGTGCTCGGCTGGACAACACCTGAGCCCGTGAGCAGTTGTGAGAGCAACTGATGCATTTAACAGAGGCCCAGGCCCAGGATGTTGTCGGCCTGGTGGCTGCCCACTCTTCCTTGTTCCGAGATCGGCCAGGGTTAACTGTTTTGGTGGAGCATGATGTGGATACAGGTGGGGTGACACCCATTAAACAGCACCCATACCGTTTGCCTCCTTTTAAGAAGGGGAAGGTTCGCGAGGAGATTGCTTATATGCTGGATATTGGGGCCATAGAACCAGGGTCTGGTGAATGGAGTTCCCCTGTCGTGCTTGTTCCCAAGAGCGATGGTACGTCACGTCTCTGTATTGACTATCGCAAGGTGAATGCGGTGACAAAGACTGATGCATACCCTATACCTTGGATTGAGGATTGCATTGATCGGATCGGCCAAGCTCGGTTTGTTTCGAAGCTTGATCTGCTCAAAGGATATTGGCAAGTGCCATTAACAGAAAGGGCTCGAGATGTCTCAGCGTTCGTTACCCATGACGCTTTGTATCGGTGCCGAGTTCTCCCATTTGGGATGAAGAATGCTCCCGCGACTTTTCAGCGGCTTATGAACTTGGTTACGGCTGACTTGGATAATGTGGTGACGTACATTGACGATGTGGTCGTGTACAGTGAGAGCTGGCAGAGTCATCTTGAGCACCTCCGGCAACTTTTTAGCCGGTTGGAGACAGCCCAGCTTGTGGTCAATCTCCCGAAGTGCGAATTTGGCAAGAGTCAAGTGACTTATCTTGGACACCAGGTAGGGTGTGGAGCAGTGTTGCCACGTTTGGCGAAAGTGCAGGCTATTATGGAGCTCCCCGCGCCTACCACTCGGCGTCAGTTGATGCGGGCGTTGGGTATGTGTGGGTTTTATCACCGTTTTGTGCCGAACTTCACTGCTGTTACTGCCCCACTGACAAATTTGTTACGGAAAGACGTCAAGTGGAAGTGGACCCAGGCGTGCCAAGATGCTTTAGACCAGGTTAAGGCCATCTTGTCCTGTGAACCGGTGCTGAAGGCCCCTGATTTTGGCCGTCCTTTTGCCTTGGCTGTGGACGCTTGTGATGTCGGGGTGGGTGCCATTCTTTTGCAGGCAGATGAAGCTGGGGTAGAAAAACCTGTTGCCTACTTCTCTAAGAAGTTGAATCGCCATCAGAAGGCCTATTCCACTGTTGAGAAAGAGGCTTTAGCCTTAGTCCTGGCAGTCCAACATTTTGAAGTTTACGTTTCCAGCGTAGGTAGTCCTGTCGTGGTCTATTCTGACCGCTGGCATTCCTGGCAAAATTTCAGGTGACTAATTCCCGTGTGTTCCGATGGAGTTTGATCTTGCAGCCTTATAGCCTTGTCATCAGGCACGTCGCTGGAAAAGATAATGTGGTGGCGGATGCTTTATCTCGTCTGTGACTGCTGAGTGGCCCCTTGGAAGGTGTAGACCTGAGTTCCCCTTCGTGGGGTTAATTTTTCACTGTTTTGGTTCCTCTGTGTGGCAGATGTTGAGTTTGGACTCCTTGGGCCAGAGAGTCAGAAGGAAACCCAGAGATGATATTGGGATTCTTGAAATTATCGGGTGGGTGTTCTATTTTAAAAGTGTAGTGTGTGGAAAAAAAAAAAACAAAACAAAAAAAAGGGGAGAAATTAAAATCCTTATATATGCTTACGGGGATTAGAAAAGAGAAAAAATATTTGTGAGTGTTATGGAATTTTTTTTTGTTTTTTTTTGTTTGAGGGGGAGGACTGTTATGCCCACACCTTGGCAGGTGGGTCATAATGGTAAATTATTTCTCCCCGGAGGTTTCTTTAGTTTATTATATTAGATATTAGTTTAGATGTTATTTTGGTTTGTAACACTCATTTAGTGACACGGCGGCTTTGCTCCTGGAATGGTGATGTTGGAAGGGAAATTGGGATGACGCCCTCTGTCCTGATTGGGGCATTGGTCGGAAACGGGGAGGGCATTTCTCTTTTTGAATGCCCGAATGGTGGGAAAAGGGGTGCGCCTGTGTGTGTATGAGACGCACCTGAGACCGGCCTGCCAGAGCAGTGGATACCCCCCCCCCGATGTTCAGACCTAGCCAGTCCTACTTTCCTTTCCTGTGGGAACACGCCGTGTTTGAAGAAATCGCCTAATAAAAAAAAAACTGAACGAGTAACGAGAGAATGCTGGAGCTCTTCGCCAGCGTGGCGGCAGCTTGGGTTGGTCTGGTGACCGTTTCGGCGACCTGGCTGAGGTGAGTCCCAGTTTCCTTCGTTTCCACCCTCACCGTTCCGGGTCAGCCGCATTCTCCTTAATACAGGCGAGAGTCTATCCCCTAGACAGCGACGAAGCCGTAACAGTATTTTCAGAGGATGAAACCTACTTATTTCAAGCATCATTACGTGTTTAAAGTAGCATAGTGTCGGTGGGTGTGGGTAAGGGGGGTATCCAGACTACAAAGCTTTCCAGATGTGTTTGTACTCTGGCATCTTCACTTTGCTTTGCATGCTTGCATCCATGGCAGAGCAATGTCAGAACTGTGTAGGAACACCGGAGTTTTTTGGAGCGCACACAGGCCTACAGAACGGACAGTTAGAGGATCGTGAGGAGAAATTCACTGAATTTGACAAAAAGTGTATTGGATTAGAATCGCGGAGTGCACCCGTAAAGTCCGCATTTAACCACTAACATTCACAGTTCAAAGGCTTGTACATTGAATGCCTCCTAACAATAAAAAATCATACCTATATCAAACACAGTGGGTAACAAAAACTAACGATCATACTTAGTAGCTACTTTAACTTAACTACACGTTGAAATTAAGTAGCCTACTTTTGCATTTACCAGTGTACAGTGTACATCTGAGTAGTTATACTGTCACTAAAACAAAGTTCCCTACTTCATCCACCTGTATCAATATCTCGTGCAAGACTGATGTTAACCAGGCATGCCAAAGCTTTTCATCTCTGAGCACTGTCATTTGATTATTTATCTATCTAGCTACGTTTTCTTATGGTGAAGTTTAGTAGCCTGAAAGAGAAAGGTTGGGCGAACACGGGGGAAGAGGAGGGAGATACTGTTACTGTGCTAACTTAGCTACTTGTTGGCTAGCTAGCCAATTTAGTTAGCTAGACAGCTAGGTTTCGTGGTTAAAACTATGAAAACTATTGCTCACTAGCTAACTTCAGGGACACACTAGACATGGCAGCAAATATAATTCAATACACATATTGCACATCCCCTGCTGTTAGAGTAATATATACTAGCCAATCAGCTAATGTTAATCTGTATGAGATTTTCACTTAGGCCCTACCAGTTGTAACGTTATCAGGCTCCTTTTCTGCAATCTCAGGTACCAGTCTGCCCGGATCAGAAACTTCAGCTTCTGGCTTTTGATGATGTGTTTTTAATAAATTGCAAGAGTGTTACTTGTTTTCATTTCATTTTGTTTTGTTTTATTTCATTTAACTTTATTTCAATATCCGAATGTTATTTTAAAATCCCGAAATCACACAGCTGTAGCGGTTGCATGTGTACGCACTCTAGCTTCTGAAATGTGCTTGTCGGTGCTCAGGATGAGTGAGGTGGGGGGGCGTTATGAAAGGTTTTTTTTCATATTCAGCGACATTTGCAGTTTGCTGTCTCCCAATCCAGCATTTGCGAAAACAATTAGCTCATGTGAAAATTCTGTCACAAAACTGTTGATACGTATCCTTGCACATTTTCATGGTACAAATCATTTGAAATTTTAAGAATAAAATGTTATATTATGGTTTGGATATGTTGGACAATTAACGTTTGCTGATGATCATTACTAGTCTCGTGAAAATACATTGTGCGTTCAAGGAAACGAAAACCATGGTGGTCCATGAAGGTCTCTGTGTTTCTTGTATTGTCTTAACACTCACTTACAAGCTAGTGGGGTCACTAGTGGGGTCACCTAAACCTCCTCACTTCGCTACCATGACCGGGGTGGTAGTGAAGCCTCCCTAGTTAACAAGGATTGTCATATATGGCATCCAAACAATAATTCCCTTGGATTTCAGACTGTGAATGGACAGCTAAGCTCATATTTGCCAAGCAATATATTTTTTGTTGATGTAGCCGAACTGGGTGTTAGCTATTTACTTATGGAACTACATACTTTGCTCATAGCTCACTCAGTTTTTTAATGTGATTGCTCACCTGGGGCATATTGAACTGCATGCAATAGATACTGGTGACGAAAGACTAAACAACTTACCATCCTACCTCACCTCTGCAGTGAAGAAACAAATCATTGATATAATCTTTCAGAAAGGAATCATTAAGCCATCCCCCAGCCCATGGGCCACAACCGTAGTTGTTGTCTTGAAGCCTTGTGGTGAGCACAACGCTATTAGCAGGTAGGCATGGAAGAAAAGTCAGAGGTGAAGACAGCTTTTATCACCCATTGTGGCTTGTTTCAGTTCCGTGTCATGCCATTTGGACTTACTAATGCTCCGGCAACTTTCAAATGGCTTATCAACACTGTACTTGACTTATCTATGAGTGTTGGGCGGTCTACCTGGACAACATTGTAGTATCCTCACCTAGCTTTGAGCAGCACCTGGCAGACCTCCGAGAAGTGTTCAACCAGCTGCACACTGCAGGGCTCTCCCTGAAACTGGGGAAGTGTCAATTCTGTCTTGAAGAACTACATTTCCTTGGTTATCTGGTGTCCCCAGAGGGTGAACAACCAGACATCAGCAAGGTGACGGCAGTGCTGAAATTTCCAGCACGTAAGGATGTAAAGCAATTGTGACAATTTTTGAGCCGATCCAGCTATTATAGGCATTTTATTCAAGGCTATGCACAGTTAGCAGAACCCCTTGTCTCACTCACTAAACATGATACCCCATTTGTGTGGAACGAGAGCTGCCAGTGAGCCATGGACATGCTGAAACAATGCCTTACCATAACACCTATCCTGAACTTTCCATTTCCAACACCCATTCTTCCTTCATGCAGATGCATGTGATACTGGTTTGGTTGCCGTGCAGATGCAGCAAGATGACAAAGGGAGTGAAGTGGTGGTGGTTTTTACAGGTTGAATGCTGCAAAAGTGAGAAAAGGCTTACTCCACACCACAAAAAGAATGTCTAGTGGTCATCTGGGCTCTGGAGCACTTCAAGCCATATAGTGAAGGCCTTCATGTAAGCAAATATACTGACCACAGTAGCCTGAAATGGTTGATGTCTAGGCTCAACCCCACTGTGCACGTAGCCTGATGGTGTCTTCAAATGGCTCTTGCAAAAGAGCTCCAGATGTGCTATCAAACAACCCACTCCCATGTGACAAGGGCCCCATGGATCTGTTGCCTCCTTATGCTGTCATTGCTGGCCTTGACCTCCATGAGCACCCCCCTCTTTGCATTGAGGATCATTCTCACTTTTAACAACTGCAACAGGATGATCCTGTCATAGGAAAGCTCAGGCTGGAGGAGAATGCTGATGGGTTGGACAGTGACATGTCCTCATCTCAATATGTTACTCATGATAGCCTTCTATATTAGATTGATGCAAAGTCACAGTATCAGTTTCACCCAATGAAACAGCTGAAGTTGTTTGCTCCAGCCACAATCAGAGGGTCTTATTTACATTACTACCATGACCATCCCACAGCTGGACACTTGGGATACACTAAAACCTTGGCTAGACTTCACATGAGATTTTTATGTCCAAAAATGAGTGCTGATACAAAGCAGTATGTCCATTCATGTTCTTCATGTTGGCTGACCAAGCCAAGCCAATGGACACTTGCTGGGCTAATGGGGCCTACCTCACCATGGAAGTACACTAGAGTAGATTTTGTCAGCCCATTGCCATGCACCCCCAATGGGATTGTCTATATTATTGTGTTTGTGGATTAGTTCATACAGTGGATTGAGACCCAAGCCATGTGTGATGCCACAGGTTGCACAGGTGATGCACAGGTTGCTGCCAGCAAATTCCTGACAGAGGCACAGTGTCCCTAAATACTTAATATCAGATCAGGGTGCCCCTTTCTTTAGTGAACTTTTTAAACAAGTTGTGTCAGCTTTGGGGTCTGAACACAGACTTATGACAGCATCACCAGACCAATGCCACTGAGCATGTAAATCACACCTTGAAAGCGGCATTCATGCATACATGGGGGACAAACATACTGCATGGGATTGATACATTCCCCAGATCTATTTTGCACTGAGGACAGCCTTCCATGAGAGCATTGGACTTAGCTGTGCCAGGACATTGTATGGACATGAATACCATACAATGTAACAGCTAACACGCCTCCTTCCCAGCCTGTTTTACCATGGAAATTACATTACATTACATTACATGCATTTAGCAGACACTCTTATCCAAAGCAACTTCCAGCACAATACAACATAAGTGTATCCATTCCAGTAAAGTGAGCAACAGTGTCAGACCAGGCAAACAACACTCCCAGACCAGCAGGTGCGAGCATAACACCATTCAAGCCCTACCACAAGTTAACTAGTGCAATCTAACTAGGCAACGGAAGGTGTTTGGGGTGGGGATTGAGGTGGAACCAAGATACAGTCTGAAGAGGTAGGTCTTTACTAAAGAGGTCTTCTTTATATGCCAATAGATTTGGCTTTTAACTATATGGGTGAATAATTAAATAATCCAGATTAAAATAACCTACCAACTTCTGTTAACTTATTTCAATACCAATGATTTATTCATTTATCCTGTTTTTTTAAATCACTGAGATATGTGATTTAACTCCAAAAGGGTTATGTTTCTTTATATCTTTGCTCTAAACCAGCATTTCCCAACCCTCTCCTGCAGTCTAAAAAATGATTCATGGGGTTAGTGAGTAAAGCTTAAAATCAAGAGCTTTTTCAGCATAAAAAATTAAGTTTGTTACATGTACATGTTTTATTCAGTTGATAAGTTATTATAAGTTGGTCAAAATGAAAATAAACTGTCTTAAATATATATCGATTTTGAATAAACATTTTTGCCTTCACTTAACAACAGAAAAGTGTTAAGTTAGCGCAACTTGTATATTTAAATTGTGTAGTGCAGTGTTTCTCAACCCTGCTCCTCACAGCACCCTGTCCTGCATGTCTTCTGTCTATCCTTGCTCTACCTACCTGACTGAACTCATCAGTGGCACATTTTATTAGCTGAGCACACCTGATTTAATCAAGCAGCAAGGATAGATAGAAGCTATGCAGGACAGGGTGCCGCGAGGAGCAGGGTTGAGAAACACTGGTGTAGTGTGTTGGGGTAGTGGGCGGAGCTTCCTAGCATGCCTTGTGGCGATGGACTGTTATTTTACCTACCGTGAATGTGACTGTTTTGCCCTTTTATGTAGTTCCCTCCTACCATGTCAATGTGTATTAGTGGTGGTGAGATGAAGCTTCATGAAGCCTTGAGTCTTTCTGGCTAGATATGTTGAAAAGTGGTTCATTTCTCAAGGCTTTGAATGCACGCTAGGGACACCTGCTGGTCAATGAAAATACAGTGCAGGAAAAATTCTTGGGACAGTGACCCTGCCAAAATGTGTGTTATACATGGTCTACAAAGGCCTGATACATTAACATACACATAAAAGCATGGTCAAGTAAATAAATTAGTTTATTTTAAGTATTTATGCTCAGTGTTATGTCATAATGAAACTGAAACCATTCTTTTATGATCTAGCCATTAGTCATTTCATAGAAATTAATGCAAGATTGTATATGTATATATTGATATAGCATGTCATCTGAACAGTGAGTCTTTGGGTAGTGTAGGCTATGCCATTCTGACATTGAAGGAGTGAAAATGACCGAAAGAACAAAGGGCAGTGAAAGTGCTTTTGTAACTGGTCGATGCTTTAGTTGAACAGAGGGCAGTGATGGGGTTTTTCAGACTGGATAAAGGGGGGTGGAAGTGATTTTGTTGGACTGGACAGAGGGCAGTGGATGTGCTTGTGTAACGTGAGGGAGAAACCTTAATTATTTTTATTTAAAAACAATATCTGCTCCACTGTTGTCGGGCTTAAATGGTTCCTTTTCTTTGACAATATCTCTCCAGCCTTAGAAAACACCCGCTTGCAAGGAACGGATGATGCTGGCGTGCACAAAAATTTCTGTGCAAGCACATACAGGTTTGGGTATAGAGCTTTATGTGTTGCCCAGTATTGTAACGGATCATCTGATCTTGGAATATGCCGCTCAGCCAAGTACCGCTGGCCCTCCACCATGGCGTCTGCAGTGGAACTCTTTTTTTTTTTGTCAGGGAAATCATACAAGCTACAGATACCTTATTGGGGGACATCAAATCAAAGCACTTCCAAGCGGGTTTAGCTGGCTCCATCTCAATCAATGTACTAGTAATAGCAAAATAAAAATCTCCAACTACCGCACAATCTCCAACCACTGACAACAACCTACGAGTTCGAGAGGGGAATTGGGACATTTTATAGTCATAGCATCCCGCCAAAAGTGAACTCCTTCTCGAAGCAGTGGACTCAAACGAGTACTTCAAACATCACTGGTGACGTCATTTTGCCAAAACAATACAACCTTCGATACGGAGCTCCTACGGGAAGTGCTTGACGTTCTTGACACAAGCTTCGAAGCCTCATTATCAAGGGCAACATCACTAATGTGTATGTTTTTACCTGGTTTTACTTTTGTCTTGGTAAAAGGCAGCTTCTTAAATTATGGGAAGTTGGGGTTCCATTGTGTGGAAGAAGGAAGCACACCTTGAACTTTAGCTTTGTAGGTACTCTGTTTTGTCTTTAACACATAGGCATGTATTTATTTTTCCCAAATTGATTACTAGCATGAAATGAAAGCCTAGCTTGCCACATCTGGTGTAAGAGTACGATGAAGAAGATAATGTTACTACAGGAAATAGAAGAGCTCATCGCACAGCTACAGTGTGAGGGGCACGGCTTAATATCACCAAAACTTTTTCATTAAAATTAAGTTGGTTCAACTTAATTAAGCTTTTAGAGGATAAAACAAATCATGTTGGTTGTACTAAGTAATTGAGTTAGTCTAACTGTAAAAGTCTCAAGGGATTTACTCAATTATGGCTGAGTTGGAATTACTTAAAAAGATCCATGCAAATTGTTACCTTAATTTTTTTAAGTTGAGCCAGTGTATTCTTTTTTAGAGTGTGGAGGACCCCTTGTCCTGCATGTTTTAGATCTCTCCCTGCTCCAACACAGCTTATTCAAATGATCAACTCGTTATGAACTCCTGAAACTGCTTAATAACAAACTGATGATTTAAATCAGCTGTGTTGGAGGGAGAGATCTAAAACATGCAGGACAAGGGGTCCTCCAGGAGAGGGATGAGAAACAATGCTCTTAACTATATGTTACTTTTTTGTGCTGACTGATAGCTTCATTAACCTATTCAGTAATAGTTTCTAAATCCATCATCCATCCATCATAAAATTCAAAGAGATGAATTTTAATACAACAAGAAAGCATAAGTGCTGCTAGGGCTGTAGAGGTACTGGTCTTGGAGTCCAATGAAGGGATTACACCTGGCTGTGGGCAGGGGTTATTGACCCTCCCATTTGGACATCAGAACAGGAGTAGCTATATGTGGAGGAGGAATTCCAAACAGCTGAAATGAAAAGGAAAAGGTTAGAGGATTCTTACACTTTCAACAAACTGTATATGAACTTTTTTGAAGAGAACATTTATAATTGGACAGGTCACCTAATATGCATGTTACAGAAGTTTAAGCAATTAATACATTCAAGGGATTAAGTGCCCTTTGCATTGTGACTGTCCACAGAGATTATAAATGTTCACTTTCCCACAGTAAATGTAATACTGTATATTTTGACTTTGAGCATTTATTGGACATACATTTATTACATCTGATAATTTTGTATCAGAGAGTTTGAAATATGGAATAAAACTCAGTGGTATAACCATATTACCTTGAGGATTTGTTGTAGCAGAAATAGCTTCCTGTATGTCAATAACTGAGATGGCTTTTTCTAGTGACTTTCTTTTAAGTAGTGCTAGATGCCAGTGATGTATACAGTTTTTCAAAAAAACACAAAAGTTTAGATAAGTTCCATCACATTGCATTGCCATCCTCCTTTTTATCCTGGAAATGTTAGAGCATGTCATCTCTAATTCTAGCTGCTAATGTCTTTCCTGCTTTTACACTCCTTCCATAGAAAGTTAATTGTGCTTTATTTAAAGGATATTCTGCTTTGGCCCTGAAATTTTTGTTATGTTTCAATTCAGAGACAATTTCCCAATCAGCATGATTAAGTCTATGTGCAAATTCGTTCTGTAAGCTTTGAATTTTCAGAGAGGATATTTGAGATTCTTTCTGTTGTTTATGGTCTTCTTTTATAGTTTTGACTGTTCACATTTTTTTGACATGTTGACATGTTACTGTGGTTTTAGCTGTTATTTTATGTAAGAAATTAGGAACAAACATATATTTAGCAGGTATTGGTTATAATCTTAAAAATAATCTAAATTTTAAAAAGTAGTGTAGATTTCAACATCCACAGATATTTCCAAAAGGTAGCTAGCTAGCTAGCTATCTAGTCCTTTGTTAATGTTGTGCCATTGGATCAGATCATCTGAAATGTTGCAGATGACTTGGCTCACTAATCGCACATAATTGTTCCTTATTGGCTAGTTTAATTATCCACATAGCTATCTACAATCTACAGTAAACAGTTTTTTTCTAGGGAGGTTAATGTACAGAATTATATGCTGTAAATAACATATTACATTAAGCTTTAGATGATAGAGCATAGAAAGAGCATAGAAAGTGTTGAGTCTTTGAGTAAGTGTGAGGACACAAATAACAAAGGAGACCAGGCTAGCGTTTGCTTGTACTTTAGTGAGCAGAATGCGCGTGTTACATGCATCACTTCTAAGCTGAATGCGTGAGTCACGTGATAACTAAACAACGTACCCAGACAGGTAGGCTACACAATGCCAGAGTAATAATGCAACCTTGAATATCCTACAGAAAGGTTCAACATCCATTGGGGAGAGCGGCGCTGTGTGAGGACGCGTTTTTACTGAGCTCCTCACTGGAACTATTATTTCATATGGAAGCAGCTATTTAATGTTATAATTATCCGAATCAGTCATCAGTGAAGTCAAGACTGTGCATTAGGCTTGATATTTTGATTTTACGATGGCAAGAAATATCAAAAAACTCTCAAACAATGCCTGATACACGTGCTTACTCCAGGGCCAACGCAGATGCTAATGCTGCACCTGACCGGAGACCCGGGCAGGAT
This sequence comes from Megalops atlanticus, assembly GCA_019176425.1. Taxonomy (NCBI): domain Eukaryota; kingdom Metazoa; phylum Chordata; class Actinopteri; order Elopiformes; family Megalopidae; genus Megalops; species Megalops atlanticus. Next base: position 47,301,560 of record CM032878.1, read on the forward strand.
GCTATCCTCCAAGGATTGCCGAGCTGAGAACTGAACTACTCACTAAAGTAGAGGCACAATCTGCCGAAATTCGGGACTAGGTCAACCAGGTCAGAGCAGAAATTAAGCTTGCAAGTGATAACGCAAATGCCAAAAGCGAGGCTCTGGATAAACGGGTGGTCGCCCTTGAGTCCACAGCCGACAGCCACTCCGATTTGATTGCGGCTCTGGAACGGGTCATGGCTAACGTGCAGATGGAACTCGCTACTCTGAAGGCACGAAACGAGGATCTGGAGGCACAGTCGCGCCGTTGCAAGCTACATATTACCGGGATGGAAGAGGATGGAAAGCACCCGACTGACTTTATATCTCGATGCCTGAAGGAGACGCTCAACCTCGATAAGCTCCCTTTATTTGCCCGGGCAAACCGTACGCTGCGTGAGAGGTCAGGCGGTGATGATCCACCGAGAGCCTTTGTCATCAGATGTCACTATTTTCAGGAGAAGGAGGCAATTCTAAGAAAAGCCGGGCAAATGAAACAACTGACCACCGGGGACAGCGATAAGATCCGCGTCAAACTGGATTACACTCAGGCAGTTGCCAAGCGGAGGGCTGAGTTCAACGAGGTGCGGGGCTTTCTGAGGACCTGCGAGGGGATTCGCTACGGCCTGTGGTATGCAGCGGAGCTGAGGATAACAATGCCGGACGGCAAGCGTACACGCTTTAAGGATCCCAAACAGGCCAAGGACTTCATTATGAAGAACCTGAAATGCAAAGCGTGACAACATGCTTTCTGTGATGTTTCACATTTGATATATGGCGCGATGTTGGATTAATGTTATTTTTGACTGCCACCCTCATAGCCCGTCTTAAATAGGCTAAAGACTTATAATGATGTTTTACTTTTCCCAGTGACCACCAACAAAAAAGGTAAAAATATTTAATTTTTCATTTTGGGTTGGCAGGATGGCTATTCTCCTGTCTGATACTAATAGCATCCATGGTAATTACCTATATAATGTGGCTGACGTTACCACATGAAGTGGGTCATAACTTAGGCCCTAGGTTGGAAATTTAAACAGTGTGTTATATGTTTGATTAAGGTTAAGTTTAGTTTTATTTTGATGTTCATATAGTTCTAGTGAGGCTCAGTCTCACAAGGTATGCTTTGATATGTATTGCAACAGCATGCAATTGGGGGTTTATGCAGCCTCTCATTTGGGGAGGGGCCAGCAATGGGGTTTTGTGAATTGTATATTTAATGTTGTGTTGTCGTGCTTTCTGTTTTTTTCATGTCTTCCGACATTGACTTTAACTCCACAATGTTACAGAGAATTGTTGCTCTTTAGACTGTTTTATGACTATGCTGTCTCTAGTCAGGTTGCTATTATGTCATTGTTGATACCGGAATATGGCAATCCGTAATGCTAGTAGATCAAGGCGGGCAAATACTAAATTTACTAATTGGAATACCAAAGGGCTTAACCATCCAGTAAAACGTAATAAGGTGTTCTCACACTTATTAAAGCTGCGAACAGATATGGCATTCTTAACTGAAACTCACTTGCTTAATAAGGACCACACTAGACTTAGTAGGGGGGGCTTTTCCCAGATTTTTCATTCTAGACTCAATGCTAGATGCCGGGGCACAGCCATTCTCATTCATATGGATGTGCAATCAATAGAAGGTAATTTCTGATAAAGATGGTCATTTTATTATTGCTCAAGGACATCTGTTTAATAGTTGAATAGTCACCAATTGATTCTCGGGGGAGACTTAAACTGTGTTCTAAACCCCACTCTGGATTGCTCCAGAGCCACACCTGAAACACTAAGTAAATCAGCAGAGACTATTAATGCCTTTCTCCAGGCGTACGGGGTGGTGGACGCATGGAGGTATAGAAATCTGGTGTCTAGACAGTATTCTTTCTTTTCTGCAGCACACCAATCATATTCCAGATAGACTATTTTCTGCTGGATAAGAAACTCCTCCCCCTGCTGAGGTCTAGTGAATATGAGGGCATCATTGTCTCTGACCATAGCCCAGTGACAATGGCACTTTGCTTTCCAAATAATGAGCCTCCACAACACACCTAGCAACTTAATCCATGTTTCTGTCTGATGAAGATTTTGTTAGCTTCCTATCCACTTAAATTGACTTCTTTCTAGAAATGAATCTGTCACCAGATACGAGCCATTGTAACCTTTGAGAAACAATGAAAGCATACTTGCGCGGATAGGTACTATCCTATAATGCCAGTATGAACAAAAGACGGTCAGCACGCTTTAATGAACTGATCTCTTTGAATAATGATGTTGATCATAGGCACTCAGCAGCTCCCTCTGCTGACCTATATAGGGAGAGAATGGCTTTGCTGATGGAAGTTGACATCCTTTCGACTGGGGAGAATTCTCGTCAAGAATTCTATGAGCATGGGGAACAAGCCAGTACAATACTATGCCAGGTAGAGATTGACACTCCAGATGGAACAACTACTGATCAAAAAGGCATTAATAATCAATTTAGGAAATTTTATGAGGACCTCTACACCGCTGAAAATTGCGGTGGGGCACAGATGGCTCAGTTCTTCGATAGTCTTGAGTTGCCGATCGTAGGCCCACAAGATAAGAGAGATCTTGATAGTAATATCTCAACAGCTGAAATTGATCAGGCAATTAAAAAGATGAAGAGCAGTAAAGCTCCAGGGCCAAACAGCTTCCCTATTGAGTTCTTTAAAAGATTCTCAGGTAAACTAACCCCTCTTCTAAAGGATGTCTATGCTGAGGCGCTGGAATCTCCCCTCTACAATGAATCAGGCCACAATTTCAGTCCTTCTCAAAGGACCCTCTGAAATGTGAGTCATATCGGCCTGTGAGCTTGCTCTGCGACTATAAGATTTTAACCAAGGTTCTAACTAGTAGACTGGAGTCGGTTATGCATACAGTTATACACCCAGACCAGACTGGCTTTATTACGGGGTGGCAGCTTTTTAGTAACTTACGCAGGCTGTTCAATGTACTCTATTCTCCTGAAACTCCACCTACAGCAGAGGTTCTGCTCTCCTTAGATGTGCACAAAGCATTCAATCGGATTGAGTATGAATATCTTTTCGCAACTTTGGAGAGGTTCGGTTTTGGACCCACTTTTCATTCTTGGATAAGGCTCTTATATGCTACACCTCAGGGCTCGGTCCATACCAATAAGATTATTTCTCATTATTTCCCTCTACCTTTGACCTCGCCATCGAACCACTTGCGGTGGCCCTAAGGGGTGCCGGGGAGCTCACGGGTATTGATGGGGGGGTCAAACTCACAAACTGTCTTTATATGCGGACGACCTTATACTTTATCTGTCTGATCCCAAAATCTCTGTTCCTTAGGCATTAGAAATTATTTCTAACTTTGGTAAGATCTCAGGATATAAAAGCAACCTTACTAAGAGTTTGTTCTTCACTGTCAGTACTCTGGCCCCCTAGCTGTTGTGTTTATGTTCTCCCCATCTGTCATTGTGTCCATGTGCTTTTGTTTTTCCTTGTGTTCCAGCCCTGCCCCGCTCTCCGCCCTGTCTCCGCCCACCTGATCATCTCCACCTGCCTGCCTGCACACCTGCTTCCCATCACCTCACCAGCCCAGCCCTATATCTACCCTTCTTGTCTCTGTCCTGTTTGCCAGATCGTTGCAGTGTTTCTCCTGTTTCGTTCCTGCTGTGTTTTTTGCCTGTAAGTCTTGCCGTTGTTCTTCCTGCCTGTACCTCGACCTTGATTCTGCTCGCCGTCTTGCTCTGTTTGCCTGATTGTCTGCCTGCCTGGTTACTGACCCTGCCTGTTCCTGTTTTGACCCTGGTTTGCCCACGGACTGCCTGCCTGTTACCAACACTGCCTGTTCTGGTTTGCTACTTTGCCTGGCGTCTTATTAAAGCTCTTTGGAACCTGAAGCCCTTGTGTCCGCGCTTGAGTCCTTGCCTGAGCCCTGACACTTCCCTTTCAATGACCAGGTCCAACAGATGTCATCTGAGTCATATCCATTGAAAGAAACCTGTGACACTTTTACATATCTTGGCGTATCAGTAACCTGTAGATACAGTGATCTATTCAAACATAACTTTAAACCAGCCCCGGAGACGGCCAAACAGGACTTTATCCATTGGTCAACACTTCCTGTATCACTAGCTGGTAGGGCTAATTCTGTCAAGTTGACAATTATGCCCAGGTTCTTATTCTTGTTTCAAACAGTGCCTGTTTTCATCCCGAAGCCCTTTTTTAGGGAGCTAGATAAGTCCATATCTGCCTTTATTTGGAATAAGACTATCCCACGGATAAGAAAGGCGTATCTGGAGAGACAGAAAGAAGATGGAGGCTTAGCACTCCCAAATTTCCTACAATATTACTGGGCAGCTGATATTCATAAACTAATATATTGGGTCTCTGCATCCTATGAAGGGGGTGGAACGGTGTGGGCTGAAATGGAACAACATTCCACACACCCTGTGTCCTCACCTTCTTTAGTATGTGCCCCATTACCACTCAGTAAACAGCGCTTCACAAATAACCACATTGTGAGTGGCTCACTTCAAATATGGTCCCAGTTTAGGACTCATTTTAAGCTCGGACAGGCTTTGTCCTCTCTCCCAATTGTTACCCATGCACTTGTCTTACCCTCACTCATGGATGCAGCATTCAAGTTATGGTTCAAGAATGGTCTAAAACGGGTAAAGGATCTTTTTAAGGATGGTGTGCTCCATGTCTTTTGAGCAGTCAGTGAGTGAGTACAATATCCCCTGCTTGCATTTTTTTCAGGTATTTGCAGGTACACGCATTTCTCTTCTTTTCTGTTACTCCCGCCAAATAGTTGGATAGATGAATGGTTGGATGGGGATCCAAGTCAAAAGGGAGTTGTGAATAGATTGTATTATGCTATTCAAATGATTGCTTCCCCGCCATGTAACCATATTAGGGCGGCATGGAGGGAGGACTTTGGCTATGAGATCTCAGATGGCAATTGGCAATTAAGAGGATACATTCAACTTCTGTTTGTATCAGACATGGTTTGCTTCAATATAAAGTGTTTCATAGGCTCCATCTTTGTAGGAGCAGGCTTGCCAGGATATATCCGGACGTAGATCCAACTTGCTCCCGATGCCATCAGGCTCCAGCCACCCATTATCATATGTTCTGGTCATGCCCATCGTTGGTACAATTTTGGTCCTCTATTTTTGAAACATTTTCCTATATTTGCGACAAGGAGATCAGCCCTGGCCTTGAAATTGCTACCTTTGGTATGGTTCCCAGTGAGGTGGTGGTATCGGGTTCCCAGTCAGAGGCCATAGCCTTTTCATCTCTATTGACTCGACACCTTATTTTATTTAATTGGAAATCAACTACCCCTCCTACACACGGGCACTGGGTGGGGGATGTGATGGCGCATTTAAAGCTTGAGAAGCTGAAATACTGAACCAGGGGATCTGCCCAAAAGTTTTATCGAGTCTGGCAGCCATTTTTGGACTACTTTGACTTGGAATTCCCTGCTAGAGACACTGAAACATAGGACTATGATCTAATTAATTGACAATCTCTGTAATAGGTGTAATAACTTGTACCTTTTTAAAATTTTTAAAAATTTTCTTCATACTGTGTGGATGTCGTTTGTGGTCACGTCGATTGTACGTATTGTATGTTTTTTGCATTTAAAAAGCCAATAAAAATATTTGAATAATAATAACATATCCAGTGGGGAATTCCCATTTACAGAAAAAAAAAACAGTTTTAGGAGTTACAGTTTTTTCCTTTTCAGTCTTACCCGTGTGATCTCCTGTTCCAAGAGTTGCTTAAAGACTTCTGGTACTGATTTTTAAATAATGGGGCCTATTTAAGCAGCAGTTATCAAAAACCCTTGGCGGTAATAGCAAAAGGCAGTGTCTGAATCGTTTTTGATATTTATCTACAAATTTCATATATATATAGCCAGTAAGCTGACAATACACTGTAACGCTCATCTTTACCATTGTATGTTTACCACCAGTGTGTTTTAAATACCTCACTACCTTGCTGTGTTGAATGACACACAACTAAATTAATTGGACTTGTTGCCCCCATCATTATATTTTACATTTTTGTCATGCAGCAGATGCTGTCATACAGAGAACAGTGCTTTTAACACAGAAAGTGCATCTAAATACAAAGTGAATTTATTTAATAAAGTGGCATAAAAGTTGCACAAACAGGAAGCTGCTAACCATATTAAAATGTGTCAGTGCCAAATATTATGTTGAAATGACAAGTGTGTACGACACCATTCCAAACAGAATAATAGTAAAATTAGTTTTTTAATCATCCTTCTGGAAGTCCCAAACTACTGCATAGTACTTAGCCATGTCATGTCAGGGCCATATTCCACTTTCACTAAAACATAATTTGATACATCAACTTTAAATCACTTTTAGTAGCAATTGATGCTACTAAAAGTCTTTTTTTTCCAGGGGCTCTTTTACATTTATCAGGACCAGATCACCAACCTCATGCCCTGTCCGTTTGTAGTAATAATTATCACCAAATATTTACATCAGAGTAAAGTTGCCAGTTCGATTCCCCGCTGGGGCACTGCTGTTGTATCCTTGAGCAAGGTACTTAACCCACAATTGCCTCAGTAAATATCCAGTTGTATGAATAGATAACATTATTAGAAAAAAAAACTGTAACTGATATAAGTTGCTCTGGATTAGAGTGTCTGCTAAATGCCAGTAATGTAATCAGAAGTCTCCTTCGTAGATCTTGTTAGAATATCTACCTTGCAAAAATGATCAAAACAATTGTCCATACTGTACCCTTAGTAAGGGTCTCTTTGCAGCTGTCACTCAAGCTGAAATATGAATTATTTTGATATTAAGAAAATTACTGATCTTGATCTTTATTTCTTTGCACATGTACACCCTTTACATAACCTATCAGGTAAATGAGTTCTGAGTCATAATGATACCTATCATAAATGTGTTCATCATAACTGCTTAATTTGATATTGATATTTGATATTTGTTAAATTGATATTGATATTTGTCATGTTCTGTGTCTTTCTGTCTGAACCCCCCTCCACACACACACACACACACACACACACACACTTACAGGTCTTAATATGACATCCACCCCCTCCGTGCGGAGCTACTCAGCAGGACTTCAGCCCTCCTTCTCTAACACATCATTCCGTGACAACACACATACCCGTGCCAAGGTACCTGTCTCATTCTCTGCCACCAGTACCCTCTCCTTCTCCCGCTCCCTATCCTTGGGAAATGGTCTCAATATTCTCAGCACTCTGTGTGTTAATGGTCTGGGACACAGTGCCAGTGAGAAGGAGACCATGCAAGGCCTTAATGACCGTCTGGCTAGCTACTTGGACAAGGTGCACTCACTGGAAAAGTGTAATAGTGACCTGGAACTGAAGATCAAGCAGTTGATGCTGGAGCAAGTACCCAAGGGACATAATATTGAGAGCTTGATGGCCCAGGCTCACACTATTGGACAGGAGGTTAGTGCACTGAGCCGCATGTGCATCACACACTCACAAATAAACACAATTAACTCACACAAAACTTTTGTGCCTGTTCAAGTTCTTAGCTGAAGATTTGTCTTTGCAGTAAATAACTTCATATCACATCATATCATAGGACATACAGGCCACATCATATGATATATCATATCATATATCATGGCCATACAGGTCAAAGGCTCTGTTGGTGAAGATGACTGAGGCTGAGGCTATCTGATGATTATTTCCTGACCAATACATTTCTAATAAGTAGTGCTAACCTTCTACTTGGGTGAAAGTATTGGTTTCAACAACAGCTAGGTTTATCGTTAACCCTGAAACACTGACAATAGTGTGCTGTAGCTATATTTTTATTTGAATATAAATTATAATGATATATAAAATAATAATTATAATATAAAAGCTAATTTCTCTTGGAATGCTAAAAAAGTTAGATAGCAGATAGCAATGACTTGAGTTGATCATTACTGAACTTGGTTGTTTTTCAATGTATGGATCCTCTTTGTGCATACTGCAAGTGTGTCATTTAGGTGCCCTCCTCAGAGCAACTCATGGTCAGAGGGCACTAAATGTTGTAAATCCTCACCCATTCCAAGAAGTGAGGAGTGAGTGGACATTGACCCCTGGTCCCCACATCTATTTTTATCATCCTGTAGAAATTGATATTGATATATACTTTATTGTCCCCTTAGGGAAATTTGTCTTGGACTCAATGCTGTGCACATAAAATGCCTTCACAGTTACATTAAAATAAATTAAATATAAATAGAACAGCACCAGCTGTGCCAATCACAACAGTAAAATGCTCATAACAAAATATTGCATACACCCCATGATAAAATACGTTATAACAGTACTACAACTATTTTTATGATCTCAATATGAGCCCCCAAAGTATGTTTAGGTGGTTGTCTTGGACCACTTAATAAATAATTTTACATATCTACAGGGATTTTATTATTTAAATAGAGACAGACAGAAATTCCTTCAGCAATTATTTTGCTATTATATGCCTGCAGTTCTCACCAGGCTTAGTCAAGTAGTTTGAGTCTCCTCTCTCATTTCAAATAAAAAATGCATTAAGGTGTATGTATGAGACTTCAATTTCAATGGAGCTGGTCAGAAAACGTGAAATGATTTATTGCTTAAACAAAGGCTATTCAGTGTGGATTCCTACAATAGTGAAACTGAGAAACACCACATGCATTTATAAAATATGTGTAAATTCATAGTAATGTAATTTTAGTTGATGTTCGTTGTCTGCTCCTCAGGTGAGGAAGAGGACACTGGAGAATGCACGTATCATGCTGGAGATTGACAATGCCAAGCTGGCTGCCGATGACTTCAGAATCAAGTGAGAGCCTTTCAGAGTTCTGTTTGACGGGTCCATGTTATAACATCACCTAGAAGTGCTTCTGCTTGTTTGCTGCTGTGTTTTCTGTACAGTGAAGACCGAAGAGGTAATAGATACAAGGTGTGCTGAGGTGCCATAGAGAAAATTCTGTTCAGTGTTGGTTCAGTTATTCTTTTGATGATAATGACCAGACTGTTACATAAGACTATATCACAAAGAGCTCTGCTTCTTCCTTCTTGTGTTTTATCTTTAAAGTGAGCCCAGTATCAGGTCTCACAGGTATGATAAAGCCTTACGTATCATGTATATTGTCACACTCCGTGGCAGAGTTTTCTTTTAGTCATTAGATGAGGTGGATTTGCACAAAGACTATTTTTCAGCTGTCTTCAAGATGGCACATTGAACAGACATTTTTATGTTTGTGTTTGCACAGATGGGAGGCAGAGGCTACACTCTGTCAGTCCGTGGAGAGAGACTGTCTAGCTCTGAGAAGGGCAAAGTCAGACCATGACCAGATCATTACTACATTCAGAGGAGATCTGGACAGTCTGAAGGAGGAGCTGTACTTCCTAAAAAAAAATCACGAGGAGGTTAGAGTGCCCTTTGACTACAGCTGCATACTGACCATGAGGACAGAAAAGAGTGAATTCAGTTGAAGGAGACCAACACCTTTTGCCTGTTTTGGTTGAAAGTCTATAAGTTGTAGCTCAAAATTAAGGAAAGATTCAAAAATAACCTCAAGATTCATGGAAGCCAATGTCACGAGGGGGCAAAGTTTAGCACAGATGCATTCTGATCATTGGCAGCTAAAATAAAAATATCTGTCTTATCTTTATTTAACTGTAAAAAATTAAAATTAATGTCATCCAGACAAGACAGTTTCTATCTTCTTCAGATCACCAGGATTAACAAACACAGCTGTGTATCATTAGCATAAAAATGAAAAGGTACATAATACTTGTCTATAATATGGCCAAGAGGAAGCAAGTAGATAGAAAAAGTAAAATAAATTGTTAAAAGAAATTGCTATCAGCTAAATAATGCAATGGTTTCTGTCAGCCCAGAATTGGTTAAATTAGGCTGCTTGCATTAGGTCACTTATATATTTTATAATATATATTATACGTATTTTCCAGTTTATATAGTTTTAATAGTTTGCTGTGGTGGTGCTTCTGTTTATGTATAAATGCCTGCATCCAAAAATAAATTTCTCACATTGAGGATATACATTTGTGAAGACTTACAATTTATACAATATGATTGTGAAAATTCCAAAATGCTGATTGTTGTGTCAATCATAACTAGATGTGATATTCCAATGTTCCTCATACCGTTTTGATCGTACACTCTCCAGAGACCACACTGATATGATCACATGGGTGTGGTCATACCCCTCAAAGGGTAAATAAAATCCGCTGCATCTACAAATCTAATATGGTGGAGAGGCACAACTCTGTCATTATATCTAATTTATAAACATGTCGACATGACATGATTCAGCCATTTAAAAACAAGGGCATAAAAATATGCATGAAAATGGTTGTTTTCCATATATTATAATATATTTAAAGTTAAAAAACTAGCTATGTTTGTATGAAAATTGAAGGGATCAATGCCTCTTGTCAACTAAGTCAGTATATATTAAAAAAAATCTGAGCACATCTATGTTGAAACAGGTAAGATATTGGACTTCTGATTTTGAATAAAAGTTCTTTCAATTAGTTACTATTGTGATGTATCAATACATTTTGAATTATTAATACATTAATATTAATAATGTTAAGGCTATTTTGAACAATATATTGGTGTTCCTCTCCTGTAATTCAAAAGTATACCACTCATTCAAATGATACATTGAAGGAGTTCACACTCACTGCAACAACTTTTCAGCAGCTTGACTTGACATGGTTACCGCTAGTAAGTTAAACTAAAAAAAAGCAATTATGTAACAGTATAAACATATTGGTTGTGTCATTTGTTGTGAATTTTGTTGCGTTCATGTTGTTAGATGGCCCATCTACAACCAAAATCTGAGATACATGAGGCATTAGACAAGCGATGAATGGACTGTGACCAAAAATGACACCCTTTTCCCAGCTTTATTGACTGACTTTGCTGAAAATTCCTTTTTGAAGGCATTTTCCCCTAGACAAACTATCCTTTTTAGTTTTGATTAACATGCAGTAATGCTTGTATTTATGTAATTATCAGATTGCCAGTATCAGTTTATATGTTTAATTTGTTATCTATCTCTCTGTAACCTAGTTGTGAGACTGCAGTGTTGCTCATCATATGCAAAACTGAAGAAAGGTTTCTTAACATCTACTGCTCCAAAAGCACAAAACAGTGGCAAGAAAGGCATGACTAGCTAAACCCTGGTGTTGACCCATGTTCCAGTTTATTCTGAAGGCTGTAGATGGCCTTTGCATGCTATGTCAGTCTCCTCACCAAAAACAAACAGAAGCACTTTGCTTTAGATGAAAGGATTGATTGTTTTCACACCACAGTTAGAGAAAGCGAGAGATTTGGATGGTGGCGGAAAGTAGGCAAGCTTATTCATTACCATTGTAAACTGTAGTAAGTTTTGTGGGGAGTGTTAGGTGAGCTAGCTGAGTTGTCTGTGTAATGCTTGGATTTTTCATGTTATAGTCAAAGCTGTTAATATTTCTTTGTCACTATGTGATGGTATACAGACATGTTTAACTAATTAGATGATAGTCAATGATTACTGGTTGGCTTGCTGGCTGTGTGCAGAGGAGGTTTTGGGATTTTAGTGGATCCAGTGTGTTTTAATTAGACACAAGGACAAATTGAGGCACACTGAGGATAGATTTATAGGCTCAAATGAATGTAAACAGTTGTTTTATTTATCAAGTGGCATTTGTCAAGCAATAGAAAATCAAAATTATTTATACAAATTATTTCTGGAAAGTACTGGGACTATCCTCGGTATCTAAAGTTATTTCCTGCAGATTGATTTAAGTCACCTCCTTGCCGTCTCTCCACTTCAAACAGTTCTTGACGCTAATGGGAAAAATCAGGGCAAGAGAGGATACACTTACAAAATGTGTGGTGATAGAAACCCACTTGCATCAGCCAACACTGAGTGTTATAATTTCAGCATGATTTTCAGGGGCCACTGCTTCTAACAAGTCACAGAAATGATGCCAGAAGAGTGTGTCCTAAATGTGCTCCCAAAAACACCCTTCCCATCTGTGAGCAAATACAGTATATAAGCTACTGTATTTGTGTAATGTCACCTGAATTATGGACTTGATCACCTGCATAGTTGGATTGGGAGGCTGCTCAGTTCTCAATATTTCCTCATTTGTTTAGCAGAAAATAGACATTTGCTCTCTTTTGTGAAAAAAGAGAGAACTGCAGTATTAATGAATAGTCATTTGCTTATAAATATTCTGCCACAGGAGCATTAGCGGAAGAAGCGAATAACCTCATTTGGGCCACTCTGTCAGTAGAGTGCAGTTTACCAGCAGCTAGAATGTAATAAACTGAATTAATCTGAACTGAACCAACCAATGAACAGCAAGTTTTAACAAGCCTTGACATACCAGCTATACTGCCTGAATACAGAGAAGGGAAAAAAGGGTAAAATAAAAGGTTACTAAAAGGTCTCCGCTGATTTTCAGAGGCCTTACACACATTAGAGCAGAATTACAGAGTATAATTGTTTGTCTTGTTTGTGATAGAACAATACATTGATGTGATTAGCCTCCAAGTCTAAATGTAAGATACTTGTTAGCACAAGCAGGCACTGCCAAGAATGGATGGGGTTCTTTGGACAGCCTTGCATGATGCCCAGGATACAGCCAGCTCTGGGACTTGGTCTAAAGTCATGTACACATGCAGTTCCAGATACACTAATGGTCTCTCTTTGTGAAGGAGGTGACTACGCTGAATGTTCGTCGGACCAATGAACAAGTGAATGTTGAGGTGGATGCAGGCCAGGGTCCTGATCTTGGTGTCATAATAGCTGAGCTAAGGGCTCAGTATGAAGGCATCACTCAGAAGAACAAGGAGGATGCAGAGGTCTGGTACAAAAAGAAGGTCAGTAAGTTCAGATCAAAATGAACAGCACTAATCCATCACCATTATTTAGTCAATTTTGATGCTACTATGCCTCTGGGTAAGATAATTGGGAATGAATGGTTTGCTGCTACAGTAAAATGTGTTTGTGATTGTACATGCATGGTTACTGTGGTATGTGGACTGTAGCTGGAAGCAGTGCAGACAGAGGTGAAGGAGGGCAATGAGGCTCTGCAATGTGCTAAGAGTGAGCTGAATGAGAGACGACGCCTCCTTCAGGCCCTGGACATGGAACTGGATAGCTTGCGGAAACAGGTGAAGGTCTTGACATACATGTCCTATCAAATATGACCTCTCATTGTCAAGGAATTTATGTTCTTGCAGTACCCCTTGACCATTACTATCACTATTCCACACTGTCAATCAAATACCTAGAAAAGACAAGGGACCTTTCATTCAGTGTCATGGTTTAGAAAGGGCCATTAATACTGAAAGCACATAAGGCTTCCTTACACAGAATCCTCCTGTTCATTAAAATATTCTTTCCTCTATTCTCACTTTGCATCAACTATACCACTTTTTTATAACTCACAACTCACATAAACATTCTATTTTGCCAGTGTCCATAAAGTTCTGTAATAGCTATGGATTCCTTCTGCATAGTAAATGGAGATTAATAATAATAATAATAATAATAATAATACTTTATTTATATAGCACCTTTCATACAAGAATTGCAGCTCAAAGTGCTTTACAATAAAGAAGTTACATGCACCGAGTGCTTCACATCGAATAAATGTAAAACAGGGAATAAATGCCATAATTAATGTAAAGTAAGATAGAAAATAAAAATAAATAAATAAATAAATAATAATAACAACTAGAGAATGTAATTCCAGGGAATTACGAGTGCATGAAAATGCAAACAGTCTAATTTTACATAGATAAAAGTATATAGGCCTACATCACACAGATGTAGGTGGTCAGAACAGCTGCCACAAGATTCTAATTGCTTAATGGCTCTATTGTGATGTCATAAAGGCCAATGTTAAGTCTATGGGGAAAATTTTGATAGTTTCTAATTAATAGTTTAAAAAGTATAAATGTTACAAAAATAAAAAATACATAGCATAAGTGTCCTTTGTAAGACCTACGCAACACAGTTTGAATGAAGTTTCTACGTTAAACGGTTGAAGCTGTATTAAACGCACAAAATTGGTTAGAAGAAGAAAAAGAAGAATAAGAAAAATTCGGATAACAATAGAGTGCATTTTCATGCACTCTAATAAGATAATAAAAGTGAAATTAGAATACATAGTTGCATAATAAAATAAATTTAAAGTTAAAAGATAGACTACATAGAGTACATAAAGCCAATTGAAATACAGCATTTTAAAAGAAGTACAGTATTGCATTAAAAAAAAAGTTATAGCTAGTTAAAGGCTAATGTGAAGAGATATGTTTTTAGCTTCCTTTTAAAAATATTTAGTGAGCTGGCTTCCCTGATATCTATAGATAGAGTGTTCCATAGCTTTGGGGCGTAATTGACAGAGGCTGCTTCCCCAATTTCTTTCGGCTATTGCTGAAAACAGTCAATAAACCAGCAGCAGATGATCGCAGTGTTCTTGATGGCAAATAGTTGATAAGGGAGTTAGCAATGTAGCTTGGTCCTAGCCCATTAAGAGCTTTGTATATAAGGAGGAGGACCTTGAAATCAATCCTAAATGTTACAGGAAGCCAGTGCAGAGCAGCTAAAACTGGCCTAATGTGCTCTCTCCTCTTGGTTCTGGTTAATAGCTGAGCTGCAGAGTTTTGAACGAGCTGAAGTCTCTCAGTAGTTTTTTTTTTGGGAGGCCAGTAAAGAGTGCATTACAGAAATCGAGTCGGCTTGAAATAAAAGCATGAATCAGTTTTTCAGCATCTTTTTCATTTATAAATGGTTGTACTTTAGTTATGTTCCTAAGGTGGAAAAATTATGTTTTCGTCACCTTGTTAATGTGGGACTTGAAGCTTAAATCAGAATCTAAAATAACACCAAGACTTGTAACCTCAGATTTAATCCAGGTAGTTAATTTCCCCAGATTATTAAACAGAATTTCCCTTTTTGTTTTAGGGCCGACTAGTAGGATTTCAGTTATTGCTCATCCATTTATTTATTGCCAAAAGACAGGCAGTAATGGAATTTATAGCTGCAGCATCATTTGATTCAGCAGAGATGTACAGTTGCGTGTCATCTGCATAACTATGGAAACATACATTTTACTCTCTAATGATGTCGCCAAGTGGCAGCACGTACAGTGAGAATAATAATGGACCAAGGCAGCTCCCTTGTGCAACCCCAAAACAGATGTCATGTTCCTCAGACACATGATTTCCAAGACTTACGTAAAACTTTCTCCCTTTGATGTAAGTTTTTAACCAGTTTAACACACAGTCAGAAAGACAAACCAACTTTTCAAGATGATTGATTAGGATATTGTGATCAATCATATCAAACGCTGCACTTAGGTCTAAGAGGACAAGAATTGAGACCTTATTTTCATCAGAGCTTAGTCTGAGGTTGCTGATTATTTTAGTGAGAGCAGTTTCAGTGCTGTAGTATGTTCTAAAGCCTGATTGAAATTCCTCCAGGATATTGTTTTCTTAAGAAAGGTTTATTTGTACTGAAACTGAAACTGAAACTGAATCTTTTCAAGTATCTTACTAATGAATGGAAGGTTGGATATCAGCCTATAGCTGGTCAGTGCATTACCATCTAGGTTGGGTTTCTTTAGTAAGGGTTTTACAACAGCTGTTTTGAAGGCATCTGGAAAGATACCAGTTTGAAGAGATGTATTTATTATCTTCAGGACATGACTTGAGACACCGTCAAACACCCGCTTAAAGAATGCTGTAGGTATAGGGTCAATACATGAGGTGGAGGAGTTACATTCAGTGACAGTCTTGCAAAGCTCAGTTAATGTAATACAAGTGAATTTTCCCATGGTTACATCTTTTTTAAAGGGTTTGCTGAGGTCATCCACGTTTGCATTAGCAGCAATACTGGCTCTAATTGAAGTTATCTTGTCATTGAAGAACAATGCAAGTTCTTCACATTTTGATGCAGAGAACTGCGGAGGGGTGGGGGCAGTGTTAAGTAGCTGGTCAATAGTGGAGAACAATATTCTAGAGTTTCCAGCATTCTCTGTAATCTTGGAGAAGTAATCCTTTCTTGCCAGACATATTGCTTTGTTATAGGCAGTCATGGCTTCTTTGTATATATTATAGTGAACTGTGAGTCTAGTTTTCCTCCATTTTCTTTCAGCTGCCCAACAGATTCTTAATCTCATTAACACTGTTGGGGATTAACCATGGGGAAATTCTGTCAGTCAAACTCTTTTTAACCTTTAGTGGAGCAGCAGTATTTACAGCAGACGACAAGGCATTGTTGAAATTTTCAGCCGTGTCATTTAAAGAGCAATCACAACTGTACGGCTCAAATGATCTCATAATATTAAATAATATTATATAATACTTTTGTTGGATTTTCTTCTACTTTAAAAGTAAACGACCAGAAGCGCGCTTGGAGAAAAAGCTTTATTGGTGCAGATGGAATTCGGCAGCATTTCTGCCTGCGAAGCTTTAACTCAGAGAACTGTTACTGTGATTGGCCTTTTATACCATAGAACAAATGGCAACAGACAACAGATTTACACTGTTGCAGCATCAACCTATGCTTCTTTTGATGCTGAACGCTCCTTTGTCTGGGTGATGGTTGCCAATTGCCCACTCCCGGTTGTATCCTGCTGTCGCCTGCCTTAATCAATCGCTCATGGCTCCAACTGTAGCATGGAGCCAGAGGTGTGGAACTTCCTTTGTAACTATGGTAATAAGGCCGTCAGGTTCAACAGTTCTCTGGATTAAAGTTACTATAATCTTACACTTTGCTTCAGCCCTACCATCTAGGAATCTCTTTTGAACCACAAATTCCCTTTTAGTCTTTGTTAAGATTAGGTTGGCATCAAAAAACACACAGTGATGGTCAGAAATAGGTAATTCTAATACTGAAACATTATCAATGTTTAACCCTGTTGTTATTACTAAGTCTAGAATGTTACCATGCTTATGAGTGGCTTCCTTTACATGTTGGGTAAGTTCAAAGCTGTCCAGTAGATTCACAAGCTCCATACCTTTGGAGTCATTCTTTTTATTAATATGAATATTCAGGTCTCCATTCAGAATGAATCTATCATATCTAGTGATTCCAAATGAGATCAGCTCTGAGAATTCCTGTAGATTGACAGTTTTCAACAGGTTGTCATGGACAACCTGGACTGTTGGTTACAAAGGAAGGTACCTTGCTGCATTTATTATTTCATACATTACTGGCAGGGCGTGCTTTGCATGAAGGAGCATCAGATATTTGTGCTCTAATTATGTATATTCACCCTAATATACGCACAAATCACAGACATTTCCTGGTAGTGATATGTTAGAAAAGATGCTCCAGGTATGCAATACATAATTGTCCTATACTTTCTAGATTTGTGTGTTGGAGGGTAACCTGGGTGAGACAACCCATAAGTATGCCCTGGAGATGGAGCGGCTGCAAAATACTATTTCACAGTTGGAGGAGGAGCTTTCCCAGCTACGCTTGGACATGCAGCGCAACAAGACTGACTATGAGCAGCTGCTCCATGTCAAACAGAATCTGGAGCTGGAGATTGCCACCTACAGGAGGCTGCTGGAGGAAGAGGAAGTGTAAGTGTTGGCATCCAGCTGGTTAATGATTTCACATTTAAGTTTAAAGGTTATCAAAATGTCAAAGAACTCAAATGTCAACATTTGGTAAAAGGCTCGTTCCATTTTTGCAGATAACTCATTTAAAATGCACATGTCCATGGACTTTTGGAAGAATCCATGTTATTACAATTTTCAATAATAAAATCATAGATAAGAATAGATAAGAAAGTTAAAACTTTAAATAAGAACAAGTACAGTGATTTCAGTTCAGTTAGAACAATATATAATTTTTTCTTGTTTTGTTTTTCAGCATCAAGGAAATGCCTCTTCCTAAAAGTAAGTACACATCTTGTGTCTAATTTCTGTATTAAATCACCAAAAATAAACAAACTCCAAATTGGACTCAAGTCTACTGTTTTACAAAATATTTTATATTGTCATCTCCTAAAAAGTTTGCATTGTAATATCTGAAGTAAAATGACACATGACACATCCTGTTTGCATATGAAGTATATAAATATAATTATGAGAAAGTAAATAAATGATATAAATATAAATATTGCACGTGCTCCAGTGATGCAGTACATCAGTCTTGTCAGACTGATGAGATATTTGAGTTCAGTAGTGTTACTGCTTTGGGGAAGAAACTGTTTTTCAGTCTGTTTGTGCATGTGTGGATTGTTATGAAGTGCCTGCCTGACGGAAGGAGCTTAAACAGATGGTGTCCAGGGTGTGTAATGTCCTTTATGATGTTCCTAGCCCCCCTCACGCAGTGAGTGCTGTGTAGATGCTCCAGTGATGGCAGTTCAGTGCCAATGATGTCTTGTGCTGTTTTCACAACACGCTGGAGGGCTTTTTTATCGGCTTTGGTGCAGCTGCTGCACCAGGCTGTCATGCAGTTTGTTAAGATGCTCTCTGTGGTACATCTGTAGAAGCTGACAAGCAGCTTTTGGGGGAAGATGGCTCTCCTTAGCCTCCTCAGAAAATAAAGGCGTTGTTGTGCCTTACCCACCACTGCTGAGGTGTTGTCAGCCCAGGAGAGGTCCTCTGAGATGGTGACTCCCAGGAACTTGAAGCTGGGGACTCTCTCCACAGCCTCTGAGTTGATGTGGACAGGACTGTTTGTGGTCTTCTTGGTAGCCCTAAAGTCCATGATAATCTCCTTGGTCTTTTTGATATTTAAGACCAGGTTATTATTGGCGCACCACTCTGTCAGGTTCCGAACCTCCTCCCTGTATGCGGCTTCGTTGTAGTCCATTATGAGCCCGATGAATGTTGTATCATCTGCAAACTTAACAATGGTGTTTGCATTGTGGATGGGTTGGCAGTCATGCGTGAAAAGTGCATAAAGGAGGGGCCTCAGCACACAGCCCTGGGGGACACCAGTGCTCAGGGTGAGGGTGGAGGATGTGTGTTTGTCCAGTCTGACAGTCTGGGGGTGGTTGATGAGGAAGTCTAGTATCCAGCTGCATATGGAGGGAGTTAGTCCTAATGCGTGGAGTTTGTCGACCAGCTTGTTTGGTATGATGGTGTTAAACGCCGAGCTGTAGTCAACAAAGAGCATCCTGACGTAGGTGTTGTCTCTTTCCATGTGAGAAAGAGCTGTATTGAGAGCCACACAGATGGCGTCCTTAGTCGATCTGTTTGCCCGGTAGGCAAACTGGTGTTGGTCTAGATCAGCTGGGACAGTGTCTTTGATGTGGGTGAGAACCAGTCGTTCAAAGCATTTTGAAATGACAGGGGTGAGAGCGACTGGCCGATAGTCATTGGGACAAGTTACTGTAGGTTTTTTGGGAACAGGCATGATGGTGGTGGATTTGAGGCATGCAGGGACTTTACATGTGGACAGAGAGAGGTTGAAAATGTGTGTAAATACCTCTGCTAGCTGGTCAGCACAGGCCTGGAGTACACGCCCTTGTACACCATCAGGTCCAGCTGCTTTCCGTGTGTTGATGCTGCGGAGGGCCCGCCGCACCTTGTGAGTGTGCAGAACAAGAGTCATAAGAACATAACATAATCATGACAACTGGCATTTAGCCCAAGCAGGGTTGTGATTCTTCTTGTTGCCTTGAGTGCATCTTATACTGGTCAAGTTTGGTTTTTCAGTATAAAGGTTTCTTATTCCATTATGAATTCTCACAAGCTTTTCTCTGCAAGTGAAAAATATTTCCCAATTTTGTGAGTTACTTTATCTAATTTTCACCTATGTCATCATCTTCTGCAGACAGCTCATTTTAAAATTATGTAGTTCACTTAATATTTTTTTCAGTTTTTGAGACCTTAATGAAATCTGACTTTTATACTTATACTTTGAACCAGTTGTTCTCCTTCCACAACTCTTTGCTTGGATGAGATCCCTTTTATCATTATCCTTTGTAATATATGCTGAAGACAACTTTAACATAACTCCATGAAGTCCTGCTGATTTCAGTTTCATGAGTTGCTCATGCAATAAAAATGCTTTTTGAGACTCCAAATAAATAAAAGTAAAAAGTTCACTTTTAGTTGACATTTAGTAGTTTCCTCAGCAAAGATCTGTTTTAAACATGATCTCCCTCTGTGAAAAACCATATTGTTTTTATTTTTTTCCTCAGCTAACTAGCTTGTAGTTCTCTGGACCAGTACTTTTTACAGTCCTTTTTTGTATATCAGCGCCATATGTCGTATTCCCAAGTATCTGTGATTTCTTCAGTTTACAGACATAACAAAAATTCTATTTTATAATAAATAAATTTAAAGAAGTAAAACAAATTTTATTATTATATTGTATTATATTACATTATTATATGTTTACTTATCATTTATATATTAAAATACCTTTTTGTAATTTTTCCATTGCTTAACAGTCCCTTCTTTCAAAATAATATGTATATTTTCTGTATATCAGACATAAATGTTAGCATATGTGCAGTTATATCCCATTTTCTGCTGCAGCCTTCAACAAAATAACTGTTCAATATATCTGCAATAGCTTCATTAATATAAAAGTAAACCACCTCCCCTTTTCGATTACATCCTCGGTAACTTTTCCATTTCTAATACAATATTAAAGTACTCAGCACTACTTTGAGCATCTTTCACAATTTACAAATCTTTTTGCCCACCCTTATTTCTTTTTTAACATCACTGCATATTTTGCAATATATCTTACTCTTTAAACTGTTTAAAGATGTGTTATTTTCTGTTCTTACACATTGATTAATTTAGCCGTTGTAAAACCACATATACAGCTTATTTTTCCTTAACTTATGGAATGGATTTATACTGCATATTAAGGTAATTTTTTTCTTTTCTTTTTTTTTTGGTTTTTAAATTGACTAAAGTTTTACCTAGTCAAGGCTCCTATCATTAAAAATCTGTAAGAGGTGGCTTTGGCTTTCCAATACATCAAATGCTGTGGTGACCTTGGTGGTTTGACTACATGAGCAATTAGGGGAGGTAACACATTGTGTTAAAAATAATCATTTATACGATAAAAGAAATCCTGTTCAAATTGTCCATATCCTGATGTCCATATTTTCTAACTTAACCCTATGTACTCTGTCCCTTTTTGATATTTTGGACTTGTTCAGTTTTAGGAAAATTACTCTAATAGATATCCATTAGTTTTTCAGAACTAATCTGTCTAAAAGAAAATGCCACCTGATGTCATGATCATGATATGAGGAATTTGATTAGCAAGTAATTCTCACTTGTTGGAAAAAAATGTGCTTATATGAATACCCCTCCAAATGCAAAACTGCCAGTTCAGGTATCTCTTTAGAGACTGATAGGATAGATGGTGTGGATTGTGGACATCTACAGACAATGTCAGAGGAATATTCCATTGATTTGTGATGTGGAAAAAGTATCTTTTTCTCACACACACACTGCAAACAACAAAATAACTATTTACAGAAATACTGATAATAAATAAATGCCAAACAACTATAGATTTTAATTTGAAGAAATGTTTACTCAGTAATGAAATTAATACAAAACAACACAAGTACATATAGTATAGAGTATTTTCCAAGGGGAATCAAAATACTAGAAAACCCAATTTGGAAAAAACTGGAAAATTATTCCCTGAGACATTCCTGGAAAATAGCAGAACTCTAGGGATAGGGATATAGGGACAATAGGGATAACACATAAAATGGCAACAGTTCTAATTCTCTGGACAGTGAGGGGAACAGATGGGTGAACAGATGATGACATGTTGGCCTTGAGCAGGCTATGAATGGTATTCTTCCATGTGATACTAGACAGTGCAGTGATGGTCCTATTATCTCATTATTTGTGGCCAATATATCAGCAGGTGGCAGTACCACAGAAGCAAGTCTGACAGGTGTTCTTAAGTGGAAAGAGCCAAAGGACAACCCATTACTAGGGAGATGCTATTGAATGGAGAGAGGATTGACTAGATGAGTGAGAAAGTAGAGGAGTAGCCTGTGCACAGTAAGAAAAACCTTAACAGAATATGGCTATAGCAGCCTAAGTAAGGGGTGGGAGGCAGAGGGCTGGCACAGTCATGAGGGTAGACTTGGGGCTGTCACCACCAGATCATGGCTGGAATTGCTGCATATAGAGATACCATGACATGACCTAAGGACAGCACAGTCCACCAGAGACTCTATAGACCATGTGAATCCTCCAACCCCTATCCCTCTGCTATGTTAACATATGTTTTAAGCCTGGACTTTACATTACATTATTGGCATTTAGCAGACACTCTTATCCAGAGTGACTTACATAGGTTACACTTTTTTTAACAATGTTATCCATTTATGGATATTTAGGCAATTGCAGGTTAAGTACCTTGCCCAAGGATACAACAGCAGTGCCCCAGCAGGGAATCAAACCAGCAACCTTTCAGTCATGAATCCTGCTCCTTAAACACTATGCTACATTGCCGCCCCTTGAAGGCTGAGAGTGCTTGCATCCTGAACATGAGCAAGTAGATGTGTTTTCAGGTTGTAGAGGTTAATAGAGGAGAAATTAAAGTCAGAAGAACACTTCTGTCCAGTAGAACTTGAAACCTACACTTACCTATGTCAGTACTTACAGTGTGAACCCTGACCAGTGTGGATCCATGCCTGTTCTGGCTAGGAGCTTATCCACACACTCAAGTAGAACTCTCTCTTGGGCACCGGACAAGCACACACCATATGAAACTCCTTTTCATGTGTACATAGTATGCATGTAAACATCTTATAACTGAGTCCCTCACCACCACTAACTCCCTTTGCTTGGATGTTGCGCTCTCAGCATGGCTCAGGGTTTTTCTTTTCCTGCAATGGCTGGAAAAGATTGTAAATGACATTATTTGTACTCTGGAATGTGTGATCACTGCAGTTTTCTGTGTGTTGCAGAGGAGCCGGATGTGAGAACCAGGAAGATTGTGAAGGTGGTCACCCAGACTATGATCAATGGAAAAATTGTGAATGAGTCCAGTGAGGTTGAGCAGATTGAGGAGCACAGGAAATAAGAGCAGGCCCACGCTTTTGCTTTCAATCAGCACTCACACTATTGGTTCATAGCAATGGCAGCCATGACTTGACAATATTCATAGTTTCCCCCCAGCAATCGATAGAATTATCTGGCTACAATTCATTTTGCAAAAACATATATACATACACATATATAATCATGCAGACATTTCATTACATTCTACCCATGTGTAGTCTGCTGTCAAAATCAGGTATGTTCTCTTTCTGCAAATATAAATTTCTCTGGTCTTTCAACACAAAATTTTTTTGCAGTAATGCTTGAAGTCAGTGACTTAGTTGACTTAGTAGCTGTCTAGCTTGGTACAGCTGCAGTATATATAAAGTCAAGAGCACTCATCCAAGCCCAGAGTAATAATTAATTTTGTTCATAAAGCCCTTTTCTCATAGTCAAAGCACTTCACAAGTAATATGCTGTCCAAAAGAACAAAATAAAAACAAATGTCAAAACAGTTAACAGCACCAGATGGTAACAACAATAAAATACAAACAATACAATTGATAAAAAGAAGTACAGTAAAAAGGGGATGTGTAGTCTTTTATTAATCACTTAAGATATTTTATTAGAGCAAACAATTCTTAAATAAAATAAAATTTATAAATTGCACTTTGTATGAAATAGCATTCCTTAAACAAAAATAACACCACAGAGCCTTCAGACAGCATAATAGAGCCCCAGCATTACAAGAGTCTTTCTTCTCACAGCTCAGTAAGCATAATAATATAATTTTATATAGATATACATTATTGTAGTCTTGACATCAGAAATTGACATCCAGAGAATCCCAGAGGTTTTCTAATGGGTTTAATTTGCATGAATTGGGTAGTCAAACTATCACTTGCTTATTGTCCTCTGTGCATGGTCTCGAGGTGGCATACGCATAAAATTTGTAATTTGCTGATTTTTATATACTGTTTTACTATATAAAAAGATTTGCCCCCTCGCCATTTTTAACTGTCCCCTCAGTCACTTCATCCTGGCGTGATAACACCAGTTATCATCAATGATTGACACAAGACCCGTTTACTTGCATCACCGTTAGTTTCTCTTGGTGTCGCCAATCTGCGAATTACAAATTTTATGCATACGCCACCTCAAGACCATGCGCAGAGGTATGCATGTTTTCCCGGGACGTATCTTTTATTAAATACCGTTTAATAATGTGTAGAAAAGTGCTCAGCACGATTTTAGTGTGTATGCACCGTTGATACATGTGGCCCACAGGGTCTCATTTTTGTAATTAATTTTGTAATTTTGAATGGCAAACTGTGCTTTTGTGTGTCACTGACACATATTCTTAAAATATGTTCAGCTAATACAATATACACATGCAATATCTACTTGTTATGATAAAGGGTTGGAAAAAGGTTCAAACCAAAAAGGAGCTGTCATGATGGAGACGATAACCATCTAAATTGCAAGGAGGTACTGTAAATTGTCAGGCTTTCAGGTGGAAGGACCCAAGCGCAGACCTGGGATGACAAACCAGGTGTTTATTTGATGACAATACAAAACAGTAGTAACAAAACAGTCAGAGTTGAAACCAGAAAATCCACAGGCAGTAAATCCAAAAAGTTCAAAATCCAAAGAAACAAGCAGAACATCAAAAACCAGAGCAAGCAGAAAACAAACAGACGGGAACAAAACAGACCAAAAACTGAGACAAACTGGCAGAGAAACAGAGCAGATAGATAGATATAAATACACAGACTGGTGATGAGAAAACAGGGAACTGGTGTGCAGGATGGGCTTCAGGTGGTGGGTGTGGCAGCAGGGCAGATAGGTGGGACAGGAGGTGGGGTGATGGGCTGAAAACAAAACAAAGCACATGGACACAAAAAAAACAAACAAAAGACACACCCACACTGACAGACAGGAAGACAGAAACAATACAAGCAGGACCTCATGCGGAAGGACTGTAAGTAAATATTCCTTTCAAATCTACTGCAACTTGGAGCATATGTTAAATGAAACTTATTTAAACTATCTAAATTTATCTAATATATGCAGTAACTTTAATACCATCTCCTGTGATTACTATAAAAGCCCTATATGACATATTTTATGTCTTCTGGTGTGAAGAGAAAAGCAACAAACTCCCAATAAACTGCGGGAATGAATGCTTCTATTATTATCTCTGTTCTATTGACAGTCGTTAAAAAAACAATACAATGACCCACTTCCCTGTGGTGTTTTGACCAAAATTTAGATCAATCAAAAGAATACTGATTATATTTTTTTAAACCCTGCATGGACAACAGGCAACACATTTCATTATATTTCTGTAAGAATAAAGTGTGAATGTGATTATGAGACCTCCCAAAATGTCTGGTAACACAAATGGCACTTCAGACTCGGCAAGAACATGAAAATATTTCTCTCTCTCTCTTTCTCTCTCTCTCTCTCATACACACACACACACACTACACACACACAATGGATAGAAGGTCAAAGGTTTTAAAAATGCATGAGTGTTGTGAGGCAGTAATGTGACAAGGCTGTCACCTTCTCTAGTTTCACTGTAGTGTTAGAACTCTGAGATCAGGAGATTAATAGTGAGACAACTGTCTGTTTCCTGGAGTTTACCTTACTCAAAGCTGTACAACCAAACCCAACTGCAATACAAACAAAAAGGTAAGGCTAATGTACTTTAATCTGCGATATTTGCCAGAAGGATATCTTTAACTTCTCATTCTATACCATGTATTTTTACAATTGAAAGAAGTTTTAATAGGTTTAATATTCAGGCTGTTTTAGATGTATGACACTTTGCTTGATTTAAATTCCTGAACATTAGCTGCCATTTCACTCAACAAATCTGAACCATTTTAATCATATCCAAACTATTGCTTTGTCTGCACTACCAAAATGGTTACATATTTTCGTTTTTTCATATACAGTAACATGCAGTATGTTTTCTGCAATACTGAGATAAAATAGTGAGGATATTTGCATGGATCTCATCAAAAGGTATTTTGAAAACTTCTACTGTTAAAATGTATCTTTCTAAACTGATACTGTTTTGAAATTAGCTCATGGGTACATTTGCCATATGTTTGCTACTTAAAGATAATGAATGTGATTCACAAATATCACTCTCCCATTTGAATGCTTTTGCATTCTAAAATGTATCTTTTTATGCAGTCCAATTAAAAGTGTGATTTATAGAGCGCAGAATGCTTAGACATCACAAACAGTATTGCTGTGGGATGCCGGATGTGTATGTGTGTTTGGCAAGCCAGGATAACATTGCAAACTCAAATTGCAAACAAAAAAATTAGTACAGGTGCCAGTCAGACAACCATCAGCTGTATGATGTTGCCCGCTTATAATGGCCAAGTTTATGAATCTGTAGAATTTGACAGCAAAAGTCATTCAGTTTGTATCACTGGATGCAAGATGACATGTCCAGGGTGGAGGACTCCTTCACTGATACCAGTGATCTCATTGTCATCGAAGCTGAGGTTGATCTGCTCGCATCAATAAATAAAAAACTAAAAGTCCTTGGCAAACTACACCAAAAGATGAAAAAAATTGAAAGCTAGCCCTGAATTTACCCACCACCAAAGGAAATGATACACTCTAAACTTAGGTGAAAACATTCACCACTACCATGGAAAATGTAATAAAATAAAAAAACCTAGATTTGTGTCCATTTTCTGAAGAAAATACAACGTGTGGTTGCCTGTGTGCATTATTGAGCATATACACAATGATAAAGGAAACTTCTCAGGGCATTCAAACCAGAAGTGTGGGTGACAATCTAATTTTCTCTGGGATTCATGAAAGCGCATCTGACAACCAAGAAGCTGCAAGAAAACACTTTATGTGGTCTGCACTCAAACTCAGTGAACAGAGAGAGTGCACAGAAAAAACTTTCTGCCATGTTTACCATATTGGCACTTGGAAGGATGGAGCCAGAGGTCCAGAAGGATGCTATATCATCATCAGTAGAACACTTGAAATGACATAATAATCTTGGCAAATGTTTATGGACCAAATGATGATAACCCAGTTTTTTCACATCATTTTTCAAAATGAATGAATTTCTCTGAATCTACCATCATCTTGGAAGGTCACCTCAAAACAGTTATTAATCGAAATCTCAACCGTTCAAATACTGAAAACAAATACACACCCTGGCACTCTTACATTACATTACATTATTGGCATTTAGCAGATGCTCTTATCTAGAGCTACATACATAGGTAACGTTTTTTTTTTACATCTTACCCAGGTATAGGCCTACAGATCGATATTTACTGAGGCAATTCTAGGTTAAGTACCTCGTCCAAGGGTACAACAGCAGTGCCCCTGCTGGGGAAATTGAACCAGCATCCTTTCAGATACGAGTCCTGCTCCTTGCCATTGTGCTACACTGCCGCCCTCTTCAGACATTTTGACACAATACATGATTGACCTAGGCCTTAGTGATAGTTGGCTAATAAAACCCCCAACAGTAGAGAATACTCTTTCTACTCCACCTGTCACAAATCATTTTATCTGATTCACTACTTCTTGACATCACAGCTGAAATAACCTAATGAATAATCAAACCTATTTGTGTTTATGGCACCTCTCATAATGTGAAGTAGTACAAAGTGGTTTAAAGGAATAAAGGAAATAAAGGAATGAAAAGAAATAATATAGAATAAAACAAATAGGGCAAACAACAAAGCTCACAAAACTTCACAAAGTTTAACAAGATTTTACAAGAATTAACAAGATTTACATAAAAGATCAGAAACCAGAGTGAAGTCCAAAATCAATAATTAATAAAAAGCCACTGTTACCCCTATAAAATATTAAAATCAACAACAAACAATGAATAAACATTAAGAAATAGCGAATAAGTAAAACTAAAATAAAAGCAGCCCACTGAAATGCCTTTCTAAACTAGTGTGTTTCGAGCTGTAACTTGGAATTGAGGGGGAGTCTCTAATAAAATGTATAAATGGGTTCCAGAGTTTTGGGGCAAAAAAATTAAAGGCAGCCTGTCCCCTATTCTTACAACACATTTCTGGGACATACAGGAGTCTAGCAGGGGCTGACCTGAGCGCTCATTTTATGTTTCTAGGTTTATACAGCTGAAGCATGTCACTTACGTAGAACATGCAAGTAAATGAAAATCACACACACACAAACACACACACTACACACACACAGGGATAGAAGGTCAAAGGTGTTAAAAATGCATGAGTGTTGTGAGGCAGGACTTAGTGACAAAGCTTCTCTAGTTTCCCTGTAGTGTTAGAACTCTTGAGACCAGCTTCAATCCAAACAAAAATATCAATGTATTTACTAATGTATCAACTAATACAGCCTCTGTTTTGTTTTCATGTAACTGGAAGTTTTATGACATCCAGATTTTTATGTCAGAAATGTATTTAGATTTTTATGAAAGAAATTTAGTTAAGACTGCAATTAAAGAACTTTTCCCAGGCTTAACAATTAGATACAGATGAGTATCTTCAGTATAATCACTGGTATCCAAGATGGAGGCACACTAGGTCGCAACGGCCACTCCAGGTCCTAAAAATGGTGCTTTTTTGTAGGCATTTATTTATTTCACTGGTATCAAGCTGCCTATAGACTACCTCAATCTGCATGTGTACCAGAACCTCTGGTAGACATGAATACGACCACCAGTCAACATCAACAAACAATGCCAAATTAAACCAGATGGAGGCACATTGGACCAACTGTGCCACTACGGTGTGCTCTGGACACCAGGCTGCAAGACCACGGCATTGCCGAACGACGGCGACCGCCCATAAGGACGCCCGCAAGCAGTGCACAAGGAAGCAGAAACACAGAAAGTGAGCATGTATTCATGCTAGGCTAAAAGCTAATCCTTGGACTCCCGTCTGTTTTCCTGTTGTCCTGTTTTTGTCCGCTCCATAGACAGTAAACTGGACTACATAACACTGCACTTGACCTCCCGAAAGGAGATGAGACACTGCTATACTCTCTTCTTCACTGAGACGTGGCTGGCTGAGCGTATTCCTGACTCCGCCATTGAGCTTGATGGGCTAACTGCTTTTCCGGTCAGACAGGATTGCTACCTTGTCTGGTAAGACCTGTGGTGGTGGCCTGTGTGTTTACATCAACAAGGAATGGTGTACGAATGCAGCGATCATCTCTGTGCATTGCTCAGCACTTGTAGAGGTCCTGTCAGTCACATGTAGACCTTTCTACCTCCCAAGAGGGTTGACAACAGTGATCATTGCTGTTTATATCCCCCCTAGTGCTAGTGCTAATGCTAATGCTAGGGAAGCCCTGGGTGAACTTTACGGGAAAATCAGCAAGCTATGGACGGCCCACCCAGACAGCTTCTTCATCGTCGTCGGGGACTTCAACAACACAAATCTAAAGACAGTACTTCCCAAATTCCACCAGCACATAGATTTTCCATGTTTGGGGAAAACATGCTGGACCTTGTCTACACAAACACCCACAGCGCATACAAGGCTGCACCCCGACCCCACCTTGGGCACTCCAACCTACAGACCCATACAAAAACAGGTGAGACCAGCCCTGAAGGAGGTGACAATCTGGCCTAAGGGAGCCACATCAGCACTCTAGCACTGTTTTGATGACATAAACTGGGACATTTTCAGAGAAGCTGCCACCTGTGGCAGCTCAGTGGACCTGGAGGAGTACACAGCCTCTGTACTGGCTACATTACTGTCTCCAACACTGTTGCCACCACTGTCGCAAACCACAAATCCTGGTTCTCTGTGGAGGTGCACACTCTGGTGAAAGCCAGGGATGCTGCCTTTACGTTTGGAGACAGGGAGGCTCTTAGCACAACCAGAGCCAAACTGTCCCAGGCCATCAGAGAGGAAAAGTGCACCTATGCAGAGAAAATCCACAGCAACTTCATGGACTCCAGGGACACACGGTGCATGTGGCAGGGAATACAAACCATAACTGACTACAAACCAACACCGCAGGCTTGTTACAGTGATGCCTCCTTGATGGATGCGTTGCACGTTTTGAGGCACAGAACAAGGAACTCACAAGGAAGACCACCCCTCCTCCCAACGACCAGGTCCTCTGACTGTCCACAGCTAACGTAAGGAATACTCTATACAGAATCAACCCACATACAGCTGCTGGACCAGACAACATACCTGCTCAGAGAATGTGCTGACCAACTGGCAGGCATTCTCACAGACATTTTCAACATTTCCCTGAGCAAAGCAACAGTAGCTGCTTGCCTCAAAATGATGGGAATTATACCAGTGCCTAAGAAGTCCTGCCTCAATGACTACCAGCCTGTAGCACTCACGCCCATCGTCACAAAGTGCTTCAAGGGGCTGGTACTGAGGCCCATGAAGTCCCATCTCCCAGACCAGCTTGACCCACTGCAGTTTGCCTACTGCTGAAACAGGACTACTGATGATTTGATCTCTACTGGTCTCCACCTTACGCCCTCTCACCTGGACAGAAAGCACAATTATACCTGAATGCTGAACATAGACTTTAGCTCAGCATTCAACACAATAATTCCACAGAGGCTGGTAGGGAAGTTGAGCCTACTGGACATGAACACCTTCCTCTGTAACTGGATCCTGGACTTCCTGACTGACAGTCCGCAATCCGTCAGTATAGGGAAGAACACCTCCAGGGACACCCCCAGGGCTGAAAATAAAGCAAATGGAAATGCAAAAAAAATTTCAATAACTGATCTTTCATCACTCTCTTTCGTCACTTCAATCAGTCTCTAAAAGCACATAATTGCTTCAAAAACAAAGTTATATCTACCTCTCATTTTAGCTGAAGTCTAAGATCAATTTATCAGACAATAGCGTCCAACACCACACTAATAGAACAACTCATAAACACCATTAAATCAAAGAAACCATCTCCAAATTATGTATATTACTGTCCTAAACAGATACCAATGTCTCTATCAGTTGCAGAGTATAAGAAAGACGTAACTATCACTGCCAATATAAACTCCTAAAAACAAAGGTGCAACAATATCTTCAGTATGAGTAAATCATTCAATACAAGATTTTCCACCAAGCAGTTATCACACATCACAAAATATACAGAATGAGATTTATTGACACAGACACTTGTTCATACTAGAAATTGAAATCTTTTGGTTTTAATGATTCAACTAGTAAATGAGTGAACTCATGTCTTAAAGATTCAGAACAAATGGTGGATGTCAATGGGGTGCTGTCGAAACCTAAACCCTTAGATCTCTCAAGGGAACATTCTTGGTCCACTTTTCTTATAAGAACATTATTTGATAATTACACAATTTTAAAGCTGCTTGTTCTTATGACCTTTTTCTTTATGCTAACAATTCTGCTTTGCTCACATCCTAAAAGTGTAATAGAAAACACATTGAGTTTTGAAGTTTTGAAAGTCAACATACTGTATGGGTAATGTATTGGGTCAAAGCTGAAGCTAAAGAAATCACCCTGTATCAAAGTTGTGGCAGCTGACACTTTAATTCCTTTCTGTAAATTATCTTGGTTGTGTCCTAGGTAACAATCTCTCTATAGAGAAAGTATAGCACAGATAGTGCTCACCATGATTAATCATACAATTGGCTTTTTCACTAGTTGTTGGACACTGGGGTGATAAAAAAACTGGCTGGGGCTCCAGTCCAATGTCATTCTGATTATGCTTGTTGGTCCTGGTTTACCAGCGCCCCAAAGTCCTTGAAAGATAAACTACAAACATCCCAAAATAACTATTATAGCTGTGTGAAAGATACTGATGCTTATGCTACAAGGAAGAGCACAACTGATTTTGTCCCTGTCAAGTCCTGTGTTCGGCAAGGATAATTTTCTTTACTCGGATGCCATTCTGTGGAATATTCTTCCAAAAAACCTAAAAGCAAACGGTGCAGCAGGAAGGTTCAAGTGCACATTAAAAAGCTGTCTCAGCACAAATATGAGTCAATGAACTAGCTGAATTTTATATTTATGTATTTTGTACTATAATGCCATATTGTATTGTGTTGTGTTGTTGTGGCAGGGTGTCAGAACTCAGGCAGGGACTCAAGCACAGACAGGGAAGACTGATGCAAGCAGGTTTATCGAGTCCAGAGGGCAATCCAAAAACAAAGTCAAGGCAGGCAGAGTCAAAAACCAGAGCAGACACGGCGACCAAAACCATGGGGCAGGAACGAGGAGCGAAGTCAGGAAAAAACAGGCAAGGAAACAGAACCGGCAGGCAGACACGAAGAAACAAACAGCGAGTAGCCAAACGGCGAGTAGCAAAACGGCGAGTAGCAAAACGGCGAACTGAGACGAACTGGCAATGAGACAAGACACAAGCAGGACTTAAATAGGGCAAGGCTGATGAGGAGACGGGATGCAGGTGCGCAGGCAGGCAGGTGAAGACAGTCAGGTAATCAGGTGGGCGGCGGCAGGGCGGAGAGCAGGGCAGGGCTGGAACACAGGGAAAAACAAAAGCACATGGACAGGGAAAACAAAACAACCGGCTAAGATGCCACAGTCCTGACACAGGGTTCCACTGAACCTATGATGACTTATCTTGTTATCTTCGTTTTTGGATGCCCAATTGGAAAAACTAGGAAAAACTCCCATTTCAGATATCTACAATCCAATTGTTACTAGTGTTAGGAGACAGTTTTGTGGAATGGCATGGCGTTCGATCCGGAGACACGCAATGTGTATTAGAATACAAACGCTGGAGACAAGCGATGTGTATTAGAATACAAAGCGATGCCGCTACATCCGACCGGAGCCAAACGGCGCCTCTTGATGGTAATAGTCTGCGGAACACAGGATTCCACATGACCATATATGGGCCTCACTTCCGCCTGAAGTTTGAATTTGAACCTTACGGAGCCAATTAGGGTACGAGGTTCAGGAAAAACCCAATTAGAGAGGGAGCTGTTTAGCTATGCACAACACCACAAAACCAATCAGAAACAGCACCCCCACTGGTCATTGTAACTACAATGTAAATGTAACTGTATAAAAAAGGAACAAAATGTTATACTTGTTGAACTTCTGCTCAATGCTGATGTTCCCGCGGCCGGCTGTGTAAATAAACCTTCCTGTCTTTTTCTGCGAACATCGGATCTGCTTCTTTGTCAGAATATAACTTATTTCGCTCCTCCGGGAGTTGACTAACAATTTGGCGCTGCGAGCAGGGTGGATGCCGACTCGGACTTCAGCGGGTCTCTCGTCTTGTAACACGAGGTGAGTACGTTTACTTTTACCACCTCCATAGTTAGTGTAACGCAAGCCAGACCCGCTGGGGATCAGAGCGCTCCACCTAGAGGTACGAACTTTTATGCTATACTGCAACGAGAGGATTCCGTGTTCGTAGTTAAAGACTGTGTCTTTCATTTAATTTGTCTATCGTGGCATTAGTTTAAATGTGTTTGTTCAAAGTATTGATCATGTCGTTTGTTTGAAGTTCGTCTGTCGTAAGGTCTGTCCATTCGTATCATTTGTTTGAAGTTCGTCTGTCTTAAGTTCTGTCCATTTGTATTGTCTGGTTAAGTGTTAGTTTCGTCCATCGTGATTATAAGTTGTCTATCGTCTTATCGACCCCCATCGAGAGTCCCAGGCTGGGAATTTGTGTTTACCGGTGTGACCCCAGGAGAGATCGTCGTCTCCTGGGAAGCGGTCCCCGGGATTTGTGTTTTGTGTTAAGTCAGGTGGGGGCCTCAGGAGAGATCGCTGTCTCCTGAGAAGCTAGGTGGTACCTAGGAAGCGCGCTTGTTGTCTGACGTGGGTCGGCATCGGTACCCCAGGGAGCGACCTGGGAAGCTTGCGTATATTATCGTGAGGTTTATGTTCGTTTGTCTTTTTGTGTTTGGACCGGTGACTGCCTCAGTGATCGCGTTTACGCAGTTGCCGCTGTGCTAACGGGTCGTTGAGAAGCTAGGTAACAGTTGTTACCTAGGAGGAAGACCACGTCGTTGTGATTTACGTTGTTTTTATGTTGTTTGATTGTTGTGTTTTGGCCAATAACGTACATTTATAATTATATTATTAGTAAAATTAACGTAGACCTACATTTAATTAATAATAGAAAATATATAAACCGCGGAAAAATGTCGGCAATTAAAGAAACGTCCAAAACCCCTCGTGGTTACGCGGGAAGCATTACTATGTATTTGTTGGAAAAAGTATGTGAAGAAGGAAAGTGAAATGTTGAGACATGGTTGGGATCCATACGGATCCACTGAGACATCGTTAGAATGGTGGGCGAATCAGAAGAAGGATAAAACTGCAAGTGGTACTGTTATTTTGGTAACAGAGCATAGAAAGCTAATCGAGAAGTGATAAAATGCATGACCGCTTACAAACCCAGGGTAAATAATTATCGGAATTGCGCAAAAGAATAAGTAATTTTAAAAAAAAATGTAAAAGCTCTGGTCAGAGCGCCGTGCTTGCGGCTACACCAGAAGAAAAATGTAAAAGCTCTGATCAGAGCGCCGCGCTTGCGTGTATACCAGCTGAATTGAAAGACGTTCAAAGCTTGTACCCTGACTTAAACAAAGAATGTCCCATGATAACTGACCCAATGCATTTTGAGTATAAAGAAGCAACTGATGCAATCCCTATGGCTCCAATATGTTGATGACATTCTGCTGGCCTCTTCTGACTCTGACTCTCATTTTCAGGCTCTGCAAGCAATTGGAAGAAGAAAGCTCAAATTGCTTGGGAGACTGTTCGGTACTTGTGCTTTGCTGCTCCTGAAGGGTCAGGGTGGCTTCCTGTTGGTGGGGGAGCTGCCATTGCCACTGCTCCGCACCCCCATGCTGTGCATGGTTTCTGAGGGATTCTGGGTCTTTTTAATTTCTGCAGGTTCCTGACTTTTCTGTTGTTGCTGCGCTGGTCAGCGCATTCTTGAGGGGCCCGTGTTGCCCCATGGGGGGGGGAAGTCGACTGGTCACCTGAGTGTGAAGTTGCGTTTGCTGCTCTGGAGGCGGCCCTTACTTCTGTCCCTGCTTTGGGATGCCTTGCACTGACCTGCCATTCATTCTGTGGTCAGCTGTTGGACAGGGCCACGGTGCAGCCGTTCTTGCCCAGCCCCATAGAGGTGTGCAACGCCTTGTTGCTTGTTGTTCTCAGCTGGGCCCTGTGGTCTCTGATCTTTCTCCTTGCTTGCAGGGGGTGCAGGCTGCTGCTGCAGCAGTGGCAGTCTGTGCTCCGCTGGTCTTGGGGCACCACTCTAGGTTGGTGTGTCGCATGCTATTCACAATGTTCTGGGCCCATGGCCATTTTTCCTGTGTTTGGCAGCTGGGTTATGCAGTTGTTGACATTTCTGGTCAAACCATGGCTTCTGACCGCCTTCCAAGCTCAGTTTCAGCACAAGTCGCTGAGTTTGCTGCCCTGACTCGTGCTTGCGAGTTTGGGAAATGCTTTACTGCATACACTGATTCCAGGTATGCTTTTGGTGTTGTTCAAGGTTTCACACTTAACTGGTCTTCTCGGGTTTCCTGTCTTCATCAGGCACCCCGATAAAAAAAAAGGGGGGGGGTTGATTCAAAATCTCCGCAAAAAGATTGAAAATGCAACCGCTCATGCTATCTACACTGATTTCAGGTTCTGAAGGACGAACAACAGGAGGGTGAACAACATGAGCAGGAGTATGAATCTGGACATCTGTTATGATGAAAGCCTATCATCCACCCTTCCAACTCCGATGGCAAGGATCATACCAAGTGCTTTTAACCTCTGAGTCTGCCCTTCAAGCAGGTATTCCAGTCCACCACTCTCATGCCAAGCCGCGTCCATCACCTGAAGACACCTGTGCTGAAGGACATCTGACATCTGCTGCTGACATGCAACACCTGCCTTGAACACATCTGACATCTGCTTCAGAAGATTCCCCAACGCGACCATCTACCAACCCAACAATGTTTTTTTTCTTTTCTTTTGCGCTATAAGTAGGGGTGCCTATGCTCAGCATTAGGCTGTGTATATGATTAATGTGAACATATTCAGAAGACTTCCTTTTTCCTCTCCTTGTATCACTTTTTCCCATTCATGTAATGGAACCCCTACCTATGCACAGTCGGTCACAGTTTTTACATTGTATTTTTCCACTCATAGTCTGCCCAGTGCCGGCCAGAAGCAGATGGGCTTCCCCTCTGAGCCAGGTTCTGCTCAAGGTTTCTTCCTATTAAGTCAGGAAGTTTTTCCTTGCCACTGTCGCCTATAAGCTTGTTCTGAGGGGGTCTAAGGCCTGGGATCTATGTAAAGCTATTTCCTACAAACAATCATTAGATAAATTATACTGCCTCTACTTTTGCAATTTCCCTTTTCATTCTGTTAAAGGTTAATCGTAAGGTTGACCTCATCATTCGCTGTATGTTGGGTCAAACAGGAGGGACTGTTAGGAGACAGTTTTGTGGAATGGCATGGCGTTCGATCCGGAGACACGCAATGTGTATTAGAATACAAACGCTGGAGACAAGCGATGTGTATTAGAATACAAAGCGATGCCGCTACATCCGACCGGAGCCAAACGGCGCCTCTTGATGGTAATAGTCTGCGGAACACAGGATTCCACATGACCATATATGGGCCTCACTTCCGCCTGAAGTTTGAATTTGAACCTTACGGAGCCAATTATGGTACGAGGTTCAGGAAAAACCCAATTAGAGAGGGAGCTGTTTAGCTATGCACAACACCACAAAACCAATCAGAAACAGCACCCCCACTGGTCATTGTAACTACAATGTAAATGTAACTGTATAAAAAAGGAACAAAATGTTATACTTGTTGAACTTCTGCTCAATGCTGATGTTCCCGCGGCCGGCTGTGTAAATAAACCTTCCTGTCTTTTTCTGCGAACATCGGATCTGCTTCTTTGTCAGAATATAACTTATTTCGCTCCTCCGGGAGTTGACTAACACTAGTCATAATTTTAATTTCAGACATCCAAAATAGAAAAACCATTTGAATATCCAAAAATACATTTTGACTAGTAATTACGGATTACGGATCATTATGGATACGGATTAGTCATTACGGATATGTACAACTGCAAATTTACTAGGACAAATACAATTGTGGACCTCTGTATTAATATTGTGGATATCCATAATTGCAATTCTTCCTATCCAGAATGCAGTTTTAGATGTCTGAAATTGTAATTGACGTATAATGAACGTAACTGTGACTTTTGACGCAGTGTTTTGACGTGTAGGCCTATATAGTGCATATATATACATTTTACACTTGATGGTTGGACTTACCTACCAGCTAGCTAGCTAACTTTAGTTTCAACTAATTTGAACCGATGAAGCTGGGTGCTAGTTACTTCATAAGTTAGCTAGTGATAGCTAGATAGGTAGTGGTATTATCTAGAATGGCAGGTTAATGTCAGTTGCAACTAGCTAGTCACTTAGTCACTTAGCTAGCTGGCTGGCACAGTTAGACACAAAGATGTTCATACAAATGTTTGAATAAACTTGCAAACATAAAACTATTGTTGTGGATATCCCTCTGGTCCGGGCCAGATGAACCAGGGGTCTTCCTCCACACTTTGATGTCTTTCGAAAAAAAAAAAATCTTTGCAGAGTCTGATGTAATTGAGATTTGGTTTATTGCATATGGTGATCAATCACATACAGTAAACCGGGTTGGTCCGCGTAGCAACAGGTGTGTGTGCATTCGCAAGCATTCCCCAATCATTCTGGCCCCCCTCTGCCTGTAACCCTCCTTTATGCTTTTTTTCCTTAATTCCTCCCATTCCAGCCCCCAATTCCCCCAACTCCTCCTTCAACCATCACGCCACCTTTCTAATTACATCATTCAAGACACCATTATTTTCTAGGCCAGAATACGCTGATTGTCTAAAATAATTAAATAATGCTGACATCTGACTTGGCACCACCCCTGGACACCCTGGACTACCAAGGCCACATATCATTGTCCTGTGATGGTCCTCAGCAATGACCTAGCAAAGCATATGAACTAGAATAACCTCTGGACATTTGGTTAAAATCACATATGTGAGTATACTAATACTTGTACTGATTGCCTTAAAAATAGTTAAACTGCCTTAAAAATAGTTGAACAAATGCAAACATCATTTTATTCTTCAGCATATATGTCTGGAATGCTACCATTATTTCCAGACCCATATCTGGATGATTTTTAACAACTAAGGGTTGAATAACTCAGTGTTGGCCTGACAGTGGCGCTGTTGACTGCAAGAAGGCACACAGATATCTATGTGCCATGAGATACAAAGTAAGACCTGCCAGTGTGAGGACGGCCATGCCGAACAAAGAAGTATTGAACCCTGTGGAAAAAAAAAGAAAAAAGGGGGCGCTAGCTCAGCAGTGTTATGATGGGTAGCTATGACAAATTACAGTAAACCCGTGTACAGTTCACAAAACAGCTAGACCAATGCAGGCTACCAGCTCTTATTCTTTAGATGTGTGACTCCTAAACGGTAATACAAACCTAAAAATGGGATGTATATGTTAAAAGGAGGCTAAAATGTGCTGACGCCGCAAGGCCGAGGGAGAAGATACAATAAGCGAAGGTTACGTGACTGCGAAACAATAGGAGAAGGCAGCCTGACTGTGAATCCAGAGGAAAAGATACAAGAAGCGAAGACCGTAAACCAATAGGAGAAGGTGGCATTAGAAAAGATACAATAAACGAAGACCAAGAAGGTGGCATTTGAAAAGAGACAATAAGCGAAAATCATAAACCAGTAGGAGAAGTTGGCATTTGAAAAGAGACAATAAGCGAAAATCGTAAACCAATAGGAGAAGGTGGCATTACTATGGAACAGCAGCATAGTGCACAAAGGTTCTGGGGTAACTTCCAGGGAGGGCCAATGCTGAAGGCAGTGCTCCTTCTCCAAGGTCACATGCTCTAAGACCAACTGTCCCGCAATAACTTTCAAATACTTATAACCTAGAATAACCCCTGGCCTGACACCGGCCTCACACACACAGAATTACTGCATATTAATAATAGTGCTTAATGCTTTTCAATAGTGGCACTGTAATCAACACAATCATTGAATTCTTATTAATTAGTAAATCAACAATATCATGTAATGCTTATTAATTGTAGCGCTTATTATAGTGCTTTAAGTAACAATGTTGTTCAATGTATTTCAGGGAGTAGTGTTTTAGTGCATACTAGTGCTTTAGGCCTCACATTCTCCACCACACTATCCAGAAAATTATTAATTTATTGTATGACTGTATGACTGTGTATGACAAAGCATACACGCATACCCTCAAGGTGAGCGACCAGTGTGGCTGCCGCTACCTGAAATTATTTCCCAAACAGTTTTTAGATGCGACAAGCGTGAATTGCCACGTAGTTGTCCTCTAGTCACTATTTTTAAGATTGCTAGGGTTTTTGAAAATTGCATGCACCTTTCCCGCTCATGATTGTGTAACCGTCAAACAAATTAAATGTCATCAATAGCGTTTACTTCCTGGTTTTAAATCGGATAGCTTTCACACCAAATGCGAACTGCACTGGAGTTCAGGTGAACCGTACCCCAGACCCCCATTTTCTGGAGGACTCGGTTATGGTCCCTTGGTGCACACCAGAGTTTGGAAAACAGCTTTCACATCAACAAAACGAACCGAACTAACGACTCAAGCAGAATCGGGTCCGCACCAAAAGCTCTTGTGTGAAAGCAGAGAACTCGCGGGGCAGACAGCCACAGTCGTGCTGCTTCCCCCACAATCAAATATTAATTTTCGCAATATATATAATTTTTTTTTTTTTTTTACAATTCAATTATATAATTGAATTTAGAATATTCGTTGACAGCCCTATAGCTAGTCCAGTTTTTACTTTTATCAAAATATCTGTGAACAGATTTGGCATGAGATTTAAGGGAATATGTGATTGAGGCAGAAAGTGTGACAGTCACCCCAGTTGAGTGAATGTTGGCAACCCTGAGTTAAAAGCTTTACTCCAGAGATGATCTTTATCTTTGGTCACTGTAGCAGGCAACCTTTGTGTGAGTCAGTCTGTATCTGTGTGTGACAGAGCTGGCAGATGCTCGACACATAAATTACCAGAAGGAGTAAAACTTACAAAAACAATGATTTATTTAAAAAACCACTCACGAACACAGGAGAACCAGTCTACAGTCACCAGCACCCAAAATGGCTTCCAAAGTCTGACCTCCACTCTGTGTGCCCACACACCTGGACAAGGAAACACATAGACCTGTAAATAAAAACAAAAACAAGACACACCCACACAGACAGACAGGGAGAAACCGAGCAGGTGAGGCCAAAATGCCATAGGTGGATATATCAGTAAGGTGAAAATAGCCATTAGCTGAGCGCAAGTGCATTGAATTGCATTCATCTCACTTTATCACACCTGCAGTGCAGAAGTTGTTGCACTGAGATGAGTCCAATGTACAATTACAGATTCCAAAATCAATTATTTTTGATGATATCACATTTCACATAGACTGGTGAGGATTTACTCAGATAAAACTTGCCTCGCTGTAGCTAACCTCTGTCTGTACTTATCTGTTCTATAAGGGCCTTTCCTGTGCAGAAGAACAGTAATTCATCATTATTTATATTTGTATGTTCTTATACTTCAGCATAATGCATAATTGGGGAAATTGCTCTGTCAGCTAGCTTAGCTGCGCTTTAGAACCGTACTACTTAAAACGGAAGTATCACGAGTTTAACACGCAGCTGAGTGTTAAACTGAACGTGATTGCTGTGTAACAACACGCACCATTTCAGCTGATTCGCAGTAAAACTGTCTGGAAACTGGAAGTTGGAGATCTACCCCGAACCAGACCCCGTCTATACAGATATTCTCTGCCAGAACGAAGAGTTAACAAGAATGTCACTTAATGACATAATGTAGGATTCTTTGCAAGTTGGATCCTGTAATAGAAATGTAATGTTATAGAAATGTTATTTGATATTGTAATTGTTATTAGGCTTATATATTTCTTATACAATTGACTTCACATCCGCCAAAAGTTTATTTCCCTGAAATAAATAATAAGACCCCTCCTGGATTCTGTCGTCATTGAAGTGTCTGAAAGGGAACTAAAGTTACGACTTGATTGTAACCCTCTATTCATAAGCATTTTGGTCTGGATCGTGTTTGAATTATTATCATTACTCAGGGACGTGCACAGACATTTGTTTTGGATAAGAGTGGCTGTTAAATTAATAAATGTGTTAGATTGCTAAATTGTTTGTTGTATATGTGTGTGTATATAGACAACACTTTTTCTTGAAGGGACAGTCTTTTGTTGAAAATTGACGGTGCTGCACGGCACAAAAATCCTGGTGATGCATAAAGAATGCACTATTTAGATTAAGTATGTTTTGTCTGTCTTTGTGATTAAAAAACAGCCTACATTTTTTTTTCGAAGATGTAGAAAGTTACCTCCGCAAGCCTTAATTATAGGACTACAGTATATATAGAGGTATGCCTATATAGCTTTTATTTCACACAGTCAAAGTAAGTGATGACATAGACCTACATGGGGGGGAGACATCAGGCTAACAAAATATAACTACAGTTTGTGTGTAGGATGTGATGTAGGTCTCATTCTGCAAATGAGATGGTTTAGTCTCTCCTTAAACCACCTCAGTATCAGGTTTAAGCAAATACGCACAAAAAGTGACCTCTAGTGGCTGATATGAGATTTCTTGACGACACAGCAACTGAGATCAAGCTAAACCTCAGTAGTAGGTGAAACCACAGGTACCAATGACACAGCAATGGGGTTTAAGAAGCCACATGACTTTTTCCGCAACATACACGTTTAAAACCGTGTTAAACTCTGAACCGCAGCTAAGCTAACGACAGAGCAATTTACCCCTTAAGTTCCACAGGATGTGGAAATTAACTTTTACACAAAACGTTTATGTGATTGTTTTACAAAGTGTACTGTATGTGTTGGTGTGGAGCGGCTGGCTGACATGTCTCACATAAATGAGCAGAAAAAAAAAACGCAGAAACAATCATTTATTTTAAAATCCAACAAACAAAGCCAAATAACCCAGCCTAAGCAACAGGGTTATTATCGTATACTAAAACTAAGACGAAAACTAATGGTTTTGAGACATTTTTGTAAACTGAAATAAAAATTTACCCGAAGAAAATGTAAAAATAAAACCAAACGAAACTAATAATGATTGCTAAAAAACTAACAAAAATAAAATACGAAAAGACAAAAAATTGTCGTTATCATTTCAAGGCGGCGGGTGTCACACTCAGGCACGGTTTGTTCCTTAGGGCGATCGAGCAACGCACCACCAAAGGGGGTAAGGGAGGGAATTTTTCTATCACATTCTACCAGTTTTACACTAGCAGTGACTGTTCTAGACAGTTTGCCCTGCCTCTGATTATCATAGTTCAATCAGCGTCAAGTCGTGTTCCGTGGAGTACCGCGCCTTTCGGGCGATTTCAGTCTGGTTGAAAATCGCCCAGATCGCTCTGATAGACTCATGTTAAGGCAATTTTTTTCCCACTGCAGGCGCTGCAATGCAATCTGTATGGGCTCTGGGTGGGCTTGCACTAACGTGCTTTCGTCGTACATAACCTGGTGTAGGGATCGACGGGGCAGCCAGCGGTCTTGTCACATTCAAGGTCAACATGGCTAATGTTACCTCAACTCAGAGCAACTCGATCGTGTCATTAAGAGAAATACCTTTCAGTCGTCGTAGTAATCAGGATAAATCAGCAACTAAAGAATTAGGAACACTCAGACCAAATTTAAACATCAAGCAAGTATCTACAAAGGGGGGAAATTGTATAACCGGGGATTTTCGCGGAGCTGGTATGAGCGGAAAATGTGGCTAGCAGGCTGCAAAGTAGTTAAAGTTTTGTTCTGCTACCCCTGCTCAATGCAATGTGGCAATGTCAAGTTAGCTAGCTGACTAATTTGCACAATACGATGTGACAATGTCGAGTTAGCTAGCTGTTAATTTACCCATTGAATGGGTCACCTTAGCCATCATCGCAACAATTGCGCGCCCCCAGAGAGATTTGGCAGGAGCCGCCACTGGTCACACTTTCAAAATTCTGTGTAGTCTGAAACAAATGTATTGCATATGTTACTTAAGTTTAGTCTTGAAATGTTGATAGCTTCAATGATAAACAGATTATTTTTCACGCTGCACTAATCCTAGACAATTTTTTGTCCTTAACTAAAACTATTACAACCTTGCTAAGCAAACCAACAGCAGGAACAAAATGAACTTCTCTTTCACTCCAGCCACACACCTGTATTTAATAAGCCTTCAATTAACCAGGTATGGCTCGTTAAGGAATAGGTTGGCTTCAGGCACACAAGCAATTACACAATTAACAGGTTTTAGTGAAATCGATGACATAAGGTCTCCTATTGGTCCAATTTGAAATGTATAGATGACAAAGGGCCCTTGAACATTTATCAAATGATTAACACAATTAACAGTCAGCTTCTATGGACAGTGGAACAGAAACACAAACCAATTACAAAAAATTCTTCTATTTCATTTGTAATTTAGGCACAGAAATGATAAGATAACACAATTTATGTTTTGTAGTTCACTGCCTTGTCTAGCTATACATGTAATCCATTAGCTGGTTAGTGATCATCATCAGAATTGATTTTTTGGATTTTTTTGTCTAATAGTTTCCTTTTATCTGAGAGGTTTAAATTGGCTGATTTAAACCTAGCTGAAGAAGAAGATGAAGATGATTAATAAACCCAAGATTCACTTTTATCCTCTATAATTGGTATGAAGCAACTTTTTCTCAGCCACATATTAAATCAGCTGGATTTAATATCTCAAATGAGCAATATTTTTTCTGGTTTTTTTCACTGCATTTTTTTGCAGTGTCGTAGTTTCTCCATTTGAGAGAATGGAGAAACCCGTGAGCTGGAGAACAAAACTTTTTTAAACACTTTTGTTACAGTGGTCAATTTCTCAATATGAATGTTCATTTATAAGACACACACTACTCCTTAAGCTGATTTATCTCCCATATCCCTCAGCCCCTAGAGATTCATTCTTGGTATGGTACATTTGATCTCGCTAGTACAATAGTGTGTCTCCACTCTCTCATTAACAGTGTGCTTTATTACAGAGGGAGCCCGTTTCTCTCAGAGAAAACAGGGGAACAACACTATGGAGACCAACAAGGTATTGCTGTGTGTCACTGTGTTCCTCATATAAATGCACTAAATCTCAATCAAAATATTAATAATAATACTCCCCTTATCTGTGTAGCGTCCATGTGGTGAAAGTGCCCACTACTACTGTGTAAGGCTGTGCCTTTTCATCATATCTGGGTCAAA
Organism: Megalops atlanticus; assembly: GCA_019176425.1. Lineage (NCBI taxonomy): Eukaryota > Metazoa > Chordata > Actinopteri > Elopiformes > Megalopidae > Megalops > Megalops atlanticus. The sequence goes on from CM032878.1 coordinate 47,345,976, forward strand.
CTTTTAAAACAGTAGAGACAGTATGCATAATCCGAAAATTTATGGAGATTATGGAAATCATAGAACCTTGTCCCTCATGTGTATTTGCAAGTCTGGCTACTTTTCCATAATATGGATAATATTTGACTATCAGAAGGTGATAATCTGTTGCTTACTCTGTCTCCTCTGCTGTATTCTGCTGTTTCTCATAATATATTCTCCTGATTACACACTTACCTTTGTTCACAGTTAAGAAAGAAAAACCTACAAAACAGATGTAGGACCAATGAAGTGTACCTCCCAAGGATCACAGTGAAGCATTCTTGTCTGCAAGCAAAAAAATATATGATCAGCAAGCTCCATCCATTTTTGTACAATGGGCATCACAACCCTATGTCCTCTGTGATCTCACTGAGAAATGGCCAACACAACAACAAGCAGGTAGCCATCTTGGGATAAGTGAGTAGCTAAATGATGAGCGATGGACACAATGCAGACTTACATTACAATGCAAACAGATGAGAATAGATCTTTAGTTACCCTGTTAACTTGCATGTATGGCAGACAAAATCAAGCAACACTAGGTTGGTAAAAAGTTGCTAATTTCTTTTTTGTTGGTGAAAACCATCAACAGATTTCAGCCTAAGCCTACATCAGGGTAATATACACTTTTCTGTTACTATGCTGTATGTATTAACCTATTAGAAATAGTCACAACATTCATAGCTCAATGCAAAATCAACATTGACCAATGGAGAGATGCAAAGTAAAAAATTTGGTGCAGCAGTACAGAATTAAATAAGTAGACCAATTATAGGCATGTGGAGAAAAGAGGCCATCCTGACAAAGGGGAAGATGAAGAGGACATTCAGAGAATTGCAAAAGCTGCCAATTTCACATTTCACTCAGTTAAATTTGAACAAATGTATCCAAAAATGTATGCATGCCAAAATTACTCAATGAAGACTCCATGTACAATATTGGATTGTGATTGAATAAGAAACAAGTTAGTCATGCTTAAATGTCAATTTTAAGGACACTTGTGGGGCATATGAAAATGCAGGATAAAGATATTTTCAGAATCAGTGCAGTTCAGACAAAATGAGGGAAGTTGAGGATGAAACCTCATAATGAAACATATTTCATTTTTATGAAAAAAATTGTTTGGATCAAAAGGTAAGCAGTTTTATCATTTTACCTCAGTTGTCTGAGGTAACTAACCTAGCTAACTTAGTTAGAAGACATTAGTTAGCCAAGATTACGCATTATAGCTACACTACTTTCACTGTAATCCCCACATCAGGATTTGTGGGGAAAGGACCCAGGTGCAGACAATGTGAGCAGTATGAAAAGGCAGTTCTTTAATGACAAATCCAAAATCTCAACCAAAATCAAAGTCAGAAACACAGTCCAAGTCAATAACCAAAAGTCCAACAGAAAACAGGCAACATCCAAAAACAGCAGGCAAAGGAGATATCCAGAACAGGCAGATTCAGTAACAGGCAGAGACAGAGCAAACAAAACAAAAACAAAAAACAAAACAACCAGCGAGAACAAATCAGCAAGATGCTAGCTACGTTTACATGCACACATTTTTTTTCATTCGGAATGAAATCATTCCGATTGATGATTGCGAATGTACTGTTTACATGAAAACGATCGGATAGTTTGTGCGCTTTTACATGTCACAAGCGTACAATCGGAATAGATACTCCAGGTAGCCAACTAACGTTAGTTCTAGAGTGGACTGGTGGCTACACTATACCTACTACTTTGGGTTGCTTTATAGGACATTGAATAGAAACAGCAGCCTCCGACTTTAACCTGAAAAGTAGTCCGCAAATTGAACACAAAAATCTAGCCTACAGCTATAATCCAAATGTACAAGTACTGTGTGCGAGGTGGGAGGGAGAGGTGACTTAGGCAACTAGACGTTTTTCCTCGGAGACAGAACTCTCCAGTGTCTTAGGCGAGCTAAGCCCAACATCAACACCGTGTTGGGCTGCGGTAGCCAGCGGCCGTTGTCCCATAATTTCCTCCATTATGCCAAAAAATGGAAAGTTGGTAGGGGCTGCACCACTTTTGTTTTGGTCAGATTTTGTCTTATAATACCCACTCTTCAGCCCCTTCCAGCGGTTCTTAATTTGGTCAATAGACCTGTTTACCCCCGCTTCATTAAGATTCTCCAAAACTTGCTTAAACAGCTCGTTGTTGTGGGATTTGCGCCCATCTAGTCCCTTGACTATTCCTAATTCTTGGAGAATGTTTAACATGAGCGTGGTCTCCGTCGTTGCCCAATTTTTTGCACTAGCCGCCATGTCTTTTTAAATCTGCCATGCATAGTAAAACATCAATACGTCATTACTTCATGTAATGAACATGCGCAGAAAGTTCCAAGTGCAGAAGGCAATCTGATTGAGCGTCTACATGGCTAATATTTTCCTATCGAACAGATTATCAGAAATCTACACCACCTCTTTAAATCAGATTGAATTCTCGATCGGATTGGGATATTTCAATCCGATCTAGGTGTTTACACGAGGCATTTTCATTCCAATTGAGCTTGAATCTGATTATTAACGGAATATTAGGCTCCATGTAAATGCACCTACTGCGACAACCTGGCAAAGAACAAAGGAAACGGCAGGGTATATGTAGGTAGGGAGATAATGAGGGGATGAGACACAGGTGTGTGGAACAGCCTTCAGGTGATGGGCGTGGCCGAGTAACAGGAGGGCGTGGAGGCAGGCAGGACAAGGGCTGCATCCGAATACTCAGTATGCACTATGGTTAAGAATGTACTACCCAACCGTTACTGTAGTACATTCTATTTGTATGTGAGCGAGTAGTAAAGACACAATTTGGACGTACTCCGCCGCCATCTTACCTGTCCTTTGACCCGGATGTTTACATGTTTACATGTTTTAAAAATCAGTCTGCTTTACGTAGCTGACTGTCAACCTGAGGTACAATGAAAAGCTAACGTTACGTAACAAGCCAATTTATTTGTTAGCTTTACCAAGTCTTTTTCCCAGGGAATTCTTCTTCTTCGGTTATTCGGGCTCCAGCTGACTTATGGGATAGTGTAGTGTAGTACGTTTGCATACTTCAAAATTTCAACGGATGTAGTATGTCATCCGGGTACCGTTTGACTACTATTAAATGCCTACTGAGTATTCGGACACCCTACGGATTGTGACGTACTGCTTTTTTCATACTATATAGTATGGCAGTATGAGTATTCGAATGCAGCCAAGGAAACAAAAGGAAGTGTAAATAAAAACAAAAGACACACCCACACAGACAGACAGGGAAAAACACACAGAACAGGAGGACCTCAGGTGGAGGTCCTGACAAAAACAGTTATTGTAAAACATTTAGCATAAAATTTAACACTATTAATATCTGTTCAATGGTGCAATTATAATAAAATGTCCTGTATATTGCTACACTATAGATAAACTTAAATATAATGTTGCAAAGTTAAGTAATTAGGTACAATCAGTAGCGGAGCCAGCGAGGGGGCAGAGGGTGCGGCTGCCCCGGGCCCACGGTTCTTCCAGTTACAAAGAGGCCAACCTTGGGCCCAATCTGCCTGACTGAACATGCATTTTTGTTGTTTAGTTGAATATTTTGAATACAGTTTGTTTGTGTGTCTTGATTGTGGCAAAAAAAAAAAAAGTCAGACTGAGGGCGTAATGGTTTCGACCGACCCCTAGCTAAGTTTCTCTCCCCGATATTTATTTTGAATGAGCAGAGACACAACAGAGTTACAGAAAACTTTATTCGCTGTCCAGTATCCTTGTGTAAGTGTACAAGTGCCCTCTGTTCGAGTCCCAAAGTAGGAACTAGGTGATCGCCAGCTGTCTTGTTTTATTTCCCATCGCGATCACTGCTGACAGACCCGTGTTGAAGTATGCAAAATGGTCTCATGCAATGAGGTGTGCTGAAATAGCCCACTACAAATAGGGCCCACTACAGGTCCTCGCCACCTCTGCAATGAGCCATCAGCTCCGCCCCTGGGTACAATCCCTTTAAAGAGCCGAGAATCAAAGTTCCTAATAGGCCAGGGTTGCATTTTTGTGCACTTGCATTTTGTAGTTGATGCATTTATTCTCAGGCATATTTTCTATTTTGCCAAGTACTTGAATGTATTGGCACATGTGAGTATATTTTTTTTAATTTAGTCATATGACATTTAGCATTTAGCTCTCATCCAGAACAACTTAAAGTGTACCCAAATGTTTGTCACATTGCATGGTATAAATGTTTGCCATTGCATGGTTGCTGCGAAGTAATACAATCAAATTCAAGAGTCTGTGCAGTGCACCACTAGTTTTTCTATAAATCTGAGGAAACCTGTGGAAAAAGATGGTTATGGTGAGGTCAGTGGTGGTGACTGTATGTTAAATAGATTGCAAATCATTTTTTAATGTTCCAAATATCTTGTTGAGCAGGGAAGATGTTAAAAATATTTGTCATACACATTTCTTCTCTCAAACTTACTCAGACAATATTGTTGAACTATTGCAGTGGTAACCCTGTAGCAAACAGACTCTTGTCATTCATTGGATGAGTGAGCAGAGCTGAGACAGAGCGTCTGTACGCCCTAGCATGGTTATCTAGTGACAACCCTCTCAAATGGTTTTCTAGTGATGACTATCATTCTTGACTCGCAAGAACGTACATATTTCAATTACACATTGTTCTGCTGTTCATTTCACTATGACTCAGCATGGTCATCAAGTGAACCAAAAGCCCTTTCAAGCTACACATTGAATTTTATTTTTGTATCATATCATATGGTGTCATCTTATCATATTGAATCTACTTTATCAGAGGAAGAGTACTGTGTCAGTCTCTTCGTGTTGGTAGCTTTGATTTTGTCATCTTAAACTCATCAAACTAGCCACAGTAACGATTGAGATTACAATTGAGATTGATGTTAAAAATTGATTGCAAAAATTTTCAGTCAATCTCCATTGATTTTACAATACAGATCATCACAAAGCATTTTTCAAATAGCATAGTGGAGTTTGCAGAGGGAATCAAGAACCAAAAAAGCCCATGCAGTTGGTAAAAAAAGGAAAATTATTCCAACCCTGGAAAAAGGTGGTCACAAGATATAAACATAGCCATAACAAATAAAAAGCATCAGATAATAACAGATTATGGTGGCCTTGAGCAGACTATGAGTGGGGATCCACCATTTGGCAGTAGACACAGCAGAAAGTGAAGCGGTGGTCCAGTAATCGCTTTTTTATAGTTGATGGATCAGCAGGTGGCTGTATCGTAGGAGCAATCTGAAGCTCTAGCAGGTGCTCCACAGCAGGAGTGGAGAAGAGAGAAGCCGTTATTGGAAAGAGGCATTCAGATGGAGAGAGAGTCAACAGGATGAGAGAGAAAGGAGAGAAGAGTAGCCTTTGTGCAGTAAGGAAAACTGTCAAAATAAGGCTGTAGCAACGTAACTAAGGGGTGGGAGGCAGAGGCCTGTCACAATCATGAGGGCAGACCTGTTGCTGAAACTGCTAAATACAGAGTGGTGTTATGGTTTTATGACAATAGTGACATAAGACAAACAGACAGGTGACATAAGGAAGCAACAATCTGGAATGATATGCTAACTGACACAAGCAGTGACATAAGTCATCAGAATGCATGGCATTGATTTCCACAATTGTTCGGTTGATACTCAGTTATACATTTCTGTATCACCTGAGGATGTGAGCTCAATCAATGCCCTATATAGATGTGTAACTGAAATAAATCTTAGTTATTGCAGCAATGGCCCAGAAAATTTATTTAAATTGAATTTAAAAACTTAGGGCCAATGGACCTGAAGTTAAAAACCTCAGTGTTACTCTAGATGGTGATTGGAGTTGCTGCTTTTTTCATCTTTGAAGCATTGCCAAAGTATGCCCATTTCTCAAATAGGCAGATGCAGAGACACTGTGCCAGTACTCAAGTCATTGAGTGTGAGTGTGAGTGTTAGAATTTAGAAGGTTATTTTACTTGTTTTTAAAAGAATCATTAGCATTGGACCACCATAGATAATTCATGTTTTCAGAGTTGGCAGCAGTATTTCAAATAGTCTGTTGATAAACTGCTTGAAGTAATGCATATCAGGCACTTTTCCAGGCAATAACAGTTGCAACATCCCATACATAAATGAAAAACGCTGTGATACACTTAGAAATATGTGCTTCAGCCCAAGAATACATTGGAAGTATAATTAACTCTAACCCTAACCCTAATTATGCTAATACAAATCAGAAATATAATGCAATATACCAAAACAGCAGTAATTGACATATTTTAAATATATTTATTGAGATAAAATTATATTCTCTAAAATGTATTCTCAATATATTTGTATACATTTGTATGGGATTATACTTTTATAGTGCATATATTTTGGTAGACTATTCTCTAAGCATTTCTAAATTATTTACATTTTTTATATTTCTACTACATTTATCTCTACTGTTGTGCTTTATGTCACTTATTTGCACAGTTGGAGTGTTGCAATTACATTTCACTGCTGAAGTACTCTGTACAACATGCATGTGACAAATAAAGCTACTTCTTCTACATTATACATTGATTTGTATATTTTGATCAACAGAAGGAAGCATAAGTACTTAAATAACATGAATTGATTTAACTTGTATTTTTTGTATTAAGAAAGCTTGTTCTTTGCTCATCGGTTCGACGTTGGCCCAACCATGATGGCCCAACGTCGCACTCTTTTGTTCCTACGACGGTGGCCCAACCGTTTATCTGCACGGTTGGCCCAACGTCGGCAGCCAACCATAATCCATATGATATTCTGCACAGAGCAGTATTTGGTTATAGAACGTTACGCTAACACTGGTGGTCGCCAGCCAACCGTTACTGATTAGCCTGTAGGCTACCATTTGGTTTCGGTGTCATTTTTTTCTACAGCAAAGAGGCATTTGTTAGTAGACACAGTACTAGGAAAAATACAACGTTTTGGTCTTCTGAAGTCGGCAGAAACAATTATATGCCCTTTACATCCAACATATCACATTTGCAGAAATATGCTGCGCTACACAGAAGAAATTTCCATTCAGAATTTAAGGTTGGAGAAGTGTTTATCTGAATCACTTTTAACGTAGTTGTTGGAGATACCAAAGAGAGGAAACGAGTAGCCTATTTTAGACAAGTTAACATGAAGAAATGACAAAAAATATAATTAAGAAAACTGATTTATTAAAAACATTTAAATAAAACATTAACAGGATTTTAAAATGGAACAAATAGCTAAAACAAACTTTAAAAGTATTGTATTTGTAACAACAGGCTAAAACATGACAAAATACACAAATACACAAATGACAGAACATTTTAAAAAAATTATTTAGAATACAACTGCATTTAGAATAATTAAACTAATTAAAATTTGCATTCCTCGCCTTCCTCCCTCCGTCACGGTCTTTAGCGTAGTGCAGCCAATTCTTCCCTGATGAACTGATGTCGGCATCTGTGGCATCTTTGAAGTTTGCCCGCACAGCTCCTTAAAGAAATAAAATAAAATAATGACTAATGTTTTATGTCAGTTTTTCCCTGCAACCCCGCTTAATGGTTTCTAAACGCTATTTTAACAGTGAATGCGGATCAAGCTATCCGCCGTTAACCCTAAAATAGGCACAATGTAAAAAAAAAAAAATAGTACAATAGTAGGCCTTTTGTCGTATTTTAAAGTTCGTCTGGCCTAAAATGAATCATTACAACTTTCCCCCACATTCGGTCTCTTACAATAGCCTATTTACAAAAACAAGTATCGTTTGTGTGTGTGTGTGTGTGTGTGTGTGTGTGTGTGTGTGTGTTTAACTGCGGTTGCTCTTTCTTTAGTTTTAGCTTTTGTTAGCTAGCTAGGTCAGGTAGCCACCTTAAGAGTAATGAATGAAACTATGTTTACTGTGTGAGTTTTATGTACTGTTTTCTGTTACTGTTGTGTTGGAATGATGTATGATAAATGTGCCCGTCTTTCACTCGCACTACTGTGGGAGGCTACCTTAAGGTAACCGCGAGTGAGAAGTGTGGGATATCATGTAGGCCTACAAATAATTTAAACCCATATAGACTTTGATCTCTGCAATCAGAACCGTTACTGTAGACAGATATTATTTAATATACAGAGATGACCCATGGTGTGACATGATCCTAGTGTAGTAGACAACTTCAAAGAGTGAAGTCAGTTATTTAGTGTTGTAGTGCTACCTATAAGTTTACATGGAAACATTGTTGATTTGTTAATAAAGCGTTAATATCCAATTCATTTTGTCGCGATTTATAGATCCTAAGGATTTTCTATGGATTTTATGGATGTTTCCAGATGGTGATACAAGTGGGCATCCGAAGGGGTTGACATGTATGGATACTACAGCCAGTCATAAAAATTAATGAGGCCAGATGGAATATTTTCTTTGAAAATCTGTGACACCCTTATAACATTAACCGCTTCACCGTTTGTATGAAATAAAAAAAACGTAGCCTTAGCTAGCCAAGCAGTGTGGGATTAGCTAAGAGAGCTAAATAAGTAGCTACCTACGCTAGCTAAATTACCTCAGAACCAGGTAACGTTATATGTAAATCCATCTCACTAAAATTGGCTAAAACTACCAACACACAACAACAAATAAATATATAAATACCATATATTACAGTAACAATTCCAGTTCAAACTGTACATAATTAGCCCTGATACTTTTATCTATTTTATGAAATATAAGACAATTGTTATAAGGTACTTACCCAGATGCGGCTTTCCTTTTCTCTTCAGAGTGAGACTGAGAGACTGTCTCGCACAGTTTCAGTTGAACTTCAAAAATGTCCTCGCGATCGTCCCGAGCTAACGGAACATTATTGCGAAAATGCCATGGTTGGGTAAAAGTCACAATGCCAACGGAGTGCCAACGTTGGTTCATGACGGTTATGCGATGGTTGGGATAGAGTGGTAGTCCAACGTTGTGCCAATGTTGGCTCATGATGATTATGTGACCGTTGGGCTAAAGTGGCATCCCAACAGTGTGCCAACGTTGGCAGCCGACGGTGACGGTCGCCAACCATAATGACCATGAGCCAACGTTGGCCCAACCACCGCATGTTTACTGGGTACATACATACAACACAAATTGTTCTTGTAGAGATCTTGGAGGAGTTCATTTTGGGTCATTCCTTGTCAAATTAGATAAGGTTGTTGCAGCACCGTCTCAGATTTTGTTCAGATCTTGTCTATATCATGAATGGGTCCCAAAACCAAGGTCTGTTTTCATATTTTTTCCAACCCTTGATATTTCATTTTTATAGCTTCAAAAACACCTTATCTGGGAAGCCATGTTTGGGCATTAATATGTTGACAAATATTGTTCCTAGCCTCACCAAACTTTGAAGGATGGAAGACAAACATGTTTTCTGTATGCCAAAACCAATAAAAGCCTGTACTGCATGCCATTTTATTTTTATAAAGCCCTAGATTTGGAAAAAAGTGCAAAATTCCTAAACGAGAGTGATATTGAGGATATTACAAACCAACATTTTTGCACCAATATGATATTTCTTCTGCAAATCTTTTATTAATTTTGTGCCAATATTTGAGGTCTCTACCACCAATGGACATGAATATTATGAATAAAACAAGGTGTGGTAGCATATTTTGGTCATTTTCATAGGACTAAAATGATATTGTGGGGTAGCTAGCAGGAACATAAAGATGTACATGGAAATTGCTTGATGTATGGTTATTACGGGTACAAAGTGCCAATGTCCTTCCGTTTTTCCTTCATAGATAAAGGCATTGTTTTACCTCTAGGAAAAAAAACATCCATAAGAAGCAGGGTCTTCCCTCATTATGTATTTGAAAAAAAATAATGATTGATACCATATGGGTGCAAAAAAATGGGTTTACAATACCCTCAATATCACTCTTGTTTAGGATTTTGCACTTTTCCAAATCTAGGGCCTTAAAAAAAAAAAAAAAAAAATCAATAGGCATGCAGTACAAACTTTTAATGGTTCAGTCATACTGAGAACATGTTTGTCTACCATCCTACACAGTTTGGTGAGGCTAGGAATAATACTTTTCAAGATATTAATGCCCAAACATGGCTTCCCAGATAAGGCATTTTTGGGAGTGTAAAAATTAAAATATCAAGGGCCAAAAAAATATAAAAACATTGGAATTGAACAAAAATATTTTAGAGGCCTTAGTTTTGGGACCCAAACATTATATAGAAAAACCTTGAACAAAATCTGAGACGGTGCTGCAACCACTTCCCTGGATTCTGTCTGATTTGACACAGAATGACCCTTTTATATCTATTGTAATGAGTTGGTCGTTTAACTTTGAAGGACCTTCACACTCAAATTTATAATATTCAACAATATCTCAGCCATTTCATTGTAATTTTTGCCAAGATTTTACACACCAGCTCTGACCATGACAAGCAACAAATTGCAACCATGGTGCAATAGTGCAAATAGTGCTTGCAAATAGTGATGTACACTGTTAAAAAAAAAATCGTAAAAAAAACGATCAAATGACTGGCAGCAACGGCTGCCAAACAAAAAACGTAAAATTAAAGTAAAATATCCTAATTCAAATAAAGTGCAAAAACAATAAATTTACAGAAATTTTCATAAAACATTTTGCAGAGAAACACTGTTATTTTACAGATTTTTCCCTAATTATTACGATCAAACACCTTCAATAAAGTGACGGCACTAAAAGTTCTGCAGAGAAACACTGTTATTTTACAGTTTTTTCCCAAATGATTACGATCAAACACCTTCAATAAAGTGACGGCACTAAAAGTTCTGCAGAGAAACACTGTTATTTCACAAATTTTTCCTGAATTATTACGATCAAACACCTTCAGTAAAGTCACGGCGCTAAAACTTCTGCAGAGAAACATTGTTATTTTACAGATTTTTCCTGAATTATTACGATCAAACACCTTCAATAAAGTGACGGCGCTAAAAGTTCTGCAGAGAAACACTGTTATTTTACAGATTTTCCCTAAATTATTACGATCAAACGCCTTCAATGAAGTGTGAACACATACTCAAGATTGTAAAATAACAGTTTTATTTTGGAAGACAAAATAAAAAGTCTCTAAAAATACTGTATAAAACGGATTAAAATCATCACAAACTTTAACTTGCAGTGTTTGTGTTTAGATTTAATGTTTAAATATGTAAAGTAATGTTAAAAACCTGTAGAAGTACAATCTAAGTACAGTATTTAATGATTCAGTTTTTGAAGAATTACACTACAAACCTTAAATGAAATACATTTAATATTTAAACTACTGTACTGATTAACAGTAGAAAGGTTTCTTCAAATTCTCATAAAATATAAGCTTTAAGATTACTGTGAAATATCCTCAACTGAAAACATACTGAAGAAATACAAGATAAATTGATACATCAACAAGATTTTCACTGTTTCAATTAAAGTGGGGATATAAACTTAATTACAAATAAAATACACACCACTATTGATTCTAAAACACTTTTATTTAATGTATTCAGATGAAAATTTACAGTATCAACCAATTATTCACAAACAGTTCTTCAGAACCCCATAGGAGGAATTGAAAAAGTTCAAAAAGATATGTGTTTTTAAATGCAAAACCTAAGATACCGAGTGAAATGGTAATACTAACTGTTGCGGTTTACCGTGAAACCGGTAACCGTTTCATCCTGTCACAGTATTTAACGTGAGTTTTTCAAAGCACGGTAATCAACCGCGGTTTTAATAATTAAAATTTGAAACAGTAATACTAACCGTCTGGAATTTTACCGCGGTTTACCGTGAAACCGGTAACCGTTTCATCCCTATTTTCAGCACATTTTAACAATACCGCGATAATACTGATAACCGTGATAATTTTGGTCACTATAATCGTGATATTAAATTTTCATACCGTTTCATCTCTAGCAACAACCAACTGTAACGCTATGAATGCCACGACTAAGATTTGCAGCAAACAGAACAAGCAAAACCTTCTGACTAAACCACATTCAATACTATGTTTTGCTGGCCAGGAGACACGAATCATGCCAACAAGCTACCTGTAGCTAATTTGCTTAACTCGCTAACCTGTTAGGCAACATTACAGTCTAAGTGTAGCACCTGACCCATGTAGCTATATGGGTATTAACTGTCTAAAGGGTGTTGTAGTACTATGGACATGAACACAAAACATAACGTTACGTTAGGTTGTTACAGAAAATAACAGGGAAAATGTTTTCTTACCTGATATCGCCAATATTTTTGCAGGATATAAGTTCACTTAACTTCCCGTCTGACCCTTCCTCTGTGTCCATATTCCAGTTTTTTGCTCTCTGTTGACATCCCACAACTCAAATAAGAATTTGGCAGGCAGATGTAAAATAATACAGGTAATAATCCAGGTAACAGCCATTACTAGTGGACCTACCGAGTAGCAGTGCGGATGCCCAGCAGCAGCACACCCACTCAAACAGACATATTTTCAAATTTGACCGGTGAGAGGCGCGCACAGTTGTTATTGGCCAGTTTCCTGGATGACAGTCAGATTAACCAATCAAAAGCAACATGGTCAAAGCAACACGGTGAGACAGCCAATAGCAATTGCTTCAGCGTGGTAACATAGCAATTGTAGGAAGATGACTTGTTTTAAAAGAAAGAAAAGAAATGTGTGTATTTAGTTTACTTGTAGGCTGTTATATTTAATTAATTGGTCAAACGGTGTTTACATTGCAGTGTATAAATAAAAATGTAATAATGTATGGTAAAGTTTTATTAATACCAATACCTGTTGAACTTCTCATTGAAGACAGTAACTGTCTTTAATGTATTTTAGTTATTGATGGAAGCAAAGATAATGTTTGTATGGATTGGCCCTAAACCAGAGCTATGTTCCACCATGCATCCTGGTTGGTCTTGCTGTCTGACCAGCAAGGTCAAATCAACAGCAATTGTGCAGTTTGATAATGCATGCATTATCATTCATTTCAACACTGTAGTAATGTGGTACTTGAATGGCACATGTATTAGTGCCTCAGGCTCTTTGGCGTTGCAGTCAAAGCTGCTGTTTGGTACCCCGTAGACCCGGGTTCGATGCCGGGTGGGGTGACTGCTCTTGCCCTTCGCTGCATACCTCCTTTGTGTTATTCTCTATTCTGAAGCCTTGCTTATTGTGAACACTTTTAAGAGCAAGTCCACACTAAATCACATATGGCAAGAAGTTTCTGCTGCACTGCTCTCTTGAGGTTGAAACCTTCAAGCATGTTGCTGCTCTATAAAGGACTTAAAGCTTATCATTCTTGCTTCTACTACTTCCTGCCTGGACTATTGAAATGCATTGTTTTCCTGACTTTCTCATTTTACTTTTGTCAGATTCATTGGCATATATGTGGTTTTACTCACTGTATTGGGTGTAGAGGCGCAACATGCCTGAAAGTTTAAACCTCAAGAGCAGTGCAGCTTTGTACTCTTTAAAAAAGACATTATGCATAATGCATAATGAAAAAAGTTTGATGTAATGAAAAAAGTTTGCTAAATTTGTATCCAGAATTACAGAGTTTGAATGTAAAAAGTATACATAAATATAAAACTAATAAGATTTACCTTAAAATTACAAAGAAAAACATTAAATTGTTAGTATGGACATAAACCTTTATATAATGAGCTACATGTTTAATTACAGATAATTATTGTCATTTTACATGAATTTGTATGTAATTTAAGAAAACAGAAAAATACTGTATAAATAATATAGTAATTTTTCTGTAAAAAAATGAGAAATTACATTTATTTGTCATTATTGGCATAATACTTAAAATAACAGTTGGGTTGTTAATTTACAGATAATGTTCATAATTTTACAGAGTTTTGTATGCAATTTAAAAAAACTGAAAAACTACTGTAAAAATTTTGAGATATTTTCCATAAAATTAGGATTTTTTTTTTTTTACAGTGTATGGTTGCAGTAGTTTTTGTAAATAAGACAAGAATGTTAGCATTTTCATCATTGCAAACTCTTTTCAAATACCAAACAATGTGCTGAATTGTTCATGGAGCAAGGCCGGCCCAAACCTTTATGGGGCCCTAAGCAGAATTTGATTTGGGGGTTCCCCACCGCCTCGGCGCTGCCAATACTCTTGACTATTGTCAATGCATGATCATTCGCACACCTACTGTAAATCTAACACACCCATTGTCAATTTTATTAGTTGTAGCTGTGTTGCTTACATCATACCAATGTCAGCCTGGCATGTTCCCCTTCTATGGTTTTTAATCTTGAAAGGTAGCAAACTCACAAGAGTGGTCTGGTGTTAATTTGCACTTTAATATTCAAGTGATACAGTACTAATTGGCATACTGAACATGGTCAATATATCACAAAAAAACCACCACATTTCAAGCTCTCTTGTGGGACATTTCAAGCACTCTTGGTGGCCCTCTGGTGGCCACAGGGACGCTAAGCAGGCGCTTAGTTCGCTTATGCGTCAGGCTGGCCCTGGCTGAACAGTTTGCACTTACAAATTGTCCCATGAATAGATCCAGCGCCTTTTCTTAACCGAATAACCATTTCAATGAAATGTTGACTTCACTCCCCCTTTGGATTTAATGGCATTTCTATGGCAACATGCTAATATTTCATAGTCTGCGGCCTTGCAGCATCCACAACCACATGTAGCCAGCCTTTCTGTCAGACACTGACCCCCAGCTCCACCACCATCTCACTGGGCCTCAGCACCTGACCCTACACCAATGGCCACCACCAGCACAAGCCCCAAATTAACTAGGATGAAAGACTTCCCGGCTCACCCCACCACTTTTCCCTGGGGGGCCCACAAATAAGCCCCCTCCCCAAGTATTTTCCCATGTACCCAGACAAAGCAGTGTGTGCCAACTAGTCACCCCCATGGACCCTGAATTTAGAGTAGATTTAGAACTATCCAGCTCACACAGTGAGAATTCCATTCAGTATTCACATATTCAATAACAAAATTCACATATTACAATTAGGGTTACAAGGAGGGGGAATTTCTGGTAAATTTCAAAATATTCCATGAAAATTTTCTGGAGGAATATTGTACAGGCAATATTGGGATTTTTTTTTTTTTTTTTTTTTTTTTAAACCCACACAAACAAGTACACTGAATTTGTCAGGGCTCAGGCAGGGACTCACGCGCAGACAGCAAAGATAGGTACACATAGGGTTTATTGAATGCAGAGAGCAATCCAAAATCAGGGTCAAAACAGGCAAAGTCCAAAACCAGAGAAACACAGCGAACATTCCACAAATCAGATCCAAAAATCAAAAACGAGGAAAAACAGGCAGCGCAAAACGGAACCGGCAGGCAAAAACAGAACGAGTAGCAAAACCGTAAACTGAGACGAACTGGCAACAAGACATGAAACAAGGGGTAAACAAGCAGGAAAACACAACCGGCTAAGGTGCCGCAGTCCTGACAGTATTCTAAATTTCATCAGGCCCACCTTTACAATTATTAATAGAGGGTGATTCCTATACAATTCTCTAATTGCCAGACAGTTTTTACTCATGAAGGTCCATGAAATTTTGGGTAAGCATCAATGTACAGATGCACAGCAGGAAAACAAAAGCTTCTGTCTACCTACAAATGCTATTCAACTCAGGGATGAGTGCTCTTTGTCAGGACTGCAGCTTCATAGCTGGGTTTTGTTTTTGTTTTCCCTGTCCATGTGCTTTTGTTTTTCCCTGTGTTCCAGCCCTGCCCTGCTCTCCGCCCTGTCTCCGCCCACCTGGTTACCTGGCCGTCCCCACCTGCCTGCCTGCTCACCTGCATCCCATCTCCTCATCAGCCTCGCCCTATTTATTCCCTGCTTGTTTCTTGTCTTGTTGCTAGTTCGTTTCAGTTTTCAGTTTACTGGATTTTCCCTCTTTCGGCAATAAACATCGTTTGCCATCCTCCGCTGTCTGCGCCTGAGTCCCTGCCTGAGCCCCCCCAGTCTGACACTCTTGTGGATGAGACAATTTGTTGATGGTACATGTGGTGATAAGGTGTGCAATGATGTAAATATGATACTGTGATGTTACTGGTGAAACATCTATCAAGTTAAGATGTTACATGTCAGACTTTTTTGATATGACATGAATGTGTGTGTGTTATAGAGAATGTATAGAGAGAGTATGGTTTGATATGTGTAATTGCTAACTAACTCAAGTTCACTAAAAACATATAAGAAGCATTGGTGCTTAACTTAGTATTGTATTTGTGTGCACTGCTTTAAGGACTACATACTTGTGCTGATGTTACACAAAGCAACTTACACACAATTTTTGTTGCATATACTAGCTGAATGCAATGCAGAGAAACATCCAAAACTCATGAACAAAAAATACTTTTCTGTTCAGATGCTGTGGCAAAAGCCACAAAAAGGAAATTCATGAAATTACTACTACATTGAACTTGGCCCATGCAATGCTATGGCTTTTCAGCACACTGATTTGATACATGTTATGATACTTTAGCTACACTGACTTAATTCACACACCACTCGCCACTGGGCAGATTTCTGAATACTCTTCTTTTTTTTTTTTCTCAAACAGCAGAATATATTGTCCTCATAGGAATAAAAGAAATAAAAATGTAGGCATCAGGTTATTATATGTACTTAGACATTAGCTGCTAAATAAAACTTAGCAATTATGTGTATTGTTACTTTCTAATATGCAGTGCTGGGCAGTAGCGTCGCTACAAGGAGTGGTGTTACTAGTTTAACTACATTTCTCAGTAGCGTGGTGGTTACGTCGCTGTTTTCTGAATCAAATAGCTTTTCAGTACCGAAACACTTTTATTGATCAAGTAGTGCAGTAGCGTCCACACAAGCTGCATTTTCCCGAGCATTTCTGAAGCTCAAGCACAGCGGATCTTTCAAGAAGCCTCTTTGGATCTTTCTGCTGTGGTCTGAAATAAAACTAAAGCCCCGTCCACATTTAAAGTGATTCGCTCGTCGCCCGACAGTTGGTTGGTAGTGGGCGTTCCAGGCTCTGGTTGCCTGGGTATCCCGCTTGTATATTTCCCACCCCAAATGTTTCCGATCGAAACAAGCAGTAGCTGGCTAGTTCTACAAGACCATAAATATATCGCTAGTGTATGCATATGGACAGAGCTATGCTTCAACAGTGACAATGCAGCCACGTTTAATGTCTTTTAGTTCACAGATAGTACAGTTTATAGATCAAAGCCGTAGTGGTAGGAACCAAAGTCGTGGACGTTGTCTCCTTGTGGTAAACGTTTGAGGAACTCAGTGTTGGCGTCATCTGTCAGTCAACGGTATCCTTCGCTCCCATTGGTAGTCACCTCAATCGCGTTGCCTCAAAGTCGATATTAGTTTAACTCGGAACCCTCCCACTTCACGTTGCCAACTGTCATTTCGCCTGACATCGCTTCAAGTCGCCTAATCTCATTAACATTCCATGGTCTCTCGTCGCTTGTCTCTTCCAGTGTGTACGGGGCTTTAGGATCAGTATGGCTGTGTCCCAATTCAGGGGCCGCATCCTTCGAAGGACACGCCTTCGTAGACCACGAAGGCCGAACCGAAATGAGACAGTCTGGTCTACGTGAGGATTTCCTATTTGCATCACCAGCTGTTCCAGCCCTTACCATTGCTTCACCAAGCGCCGCTCCTATTGCCTAGCAACCTTGACAGCTGCAGTTAAAAATCGGGACACAGCTAGCTAGCTAAAAGATGGAGCCAGAATTTTTAACTTTATTTTTTAAGGCTGAAACATAGGTCGGATAGGCCGAGCTGCAGTAAGCTAGCTAGCTAACATCACTAACTACGTAACTTAACACGTAACTATTTTAATGAAAATTTGAGGTTTTAAGGCCCCTTGGTTTTTTAACATTTGTATCGTTAGCTATTCGATTAAGTTGAAACCCAATACTTACATTTAAAAGTGTACTCCTCAGCCACTGTGTTTGTTGTGCCTGCCATTTTCTTTTTGAAAAGTGATTCATCACCGGCGCGCACTGAATCCTGGGATAGGTTGGCCAGTGAAGGATATAACCGTTGCATCCTTGGTTGCCCGGGTAAAGGATGGGCGCATTTCTCGGCCGCATTTGAAGGAGCCTTTGAAGTGGGACAGCCTTGTCGCGCCGACTGTGACGCAATCGGTCTTCAAATGCAGCCTTTGGAGGATGCAGCCCCTGAATTGGGACACAGCCTACGTGACGCCACCGCCATACATGGACGTATATGTGTAGCCACAGAAGCACTTCCGTATGACATCACGTGACATCACGTACCAATCCTTGGCCAGGGGGGTAAGGAATACAGGCATAAGAGCTTGAATTTACTTGATGGAAAGATGGCAGAGGGAACGCTGAGGACGGAGAGGAATTGACCCAGAAGGCGTCGCCATGGCTGTACCTTGTAGGGATGGTAAGATTCACCGATTCGCATCGGTGCACCGGCATAAAGTTCACGATGCAATTGCCCCAATTAAAAAAGTGTGGACCAGATACAATTTGGGATGAACTCGGGATGCATCATTTCTAACATCTTTGCATTGGTAAAATCCAATTTATTTATGTATAATTATTAGTAGAGGCCCTATGCTTTTATTATTTAGAAATGTGACCAATAATTTGTGACCAATAATTTTATATTTAGATTGATTCCTCCTCTCTAAACTGTTTCTCAGGCGCGCTCTCTCATCTCCACTGCTGTCAGCGGACCAATTGACCAATTCTCGTCAAGTTTCTCGGCCATGTCCCGCGCGAGTTGAAAGCGTGTCTGGGCAAGTCACAGATAATCATGGAGGAGGAAGAGCTACACGTTCCACCAAATTGCTACAAATCAAATGTTGGGTGACACTTCGGATTTTTCAAGAGAGACAGACAATTTGACAAGACGCGTGCAATTTGCAAAATATGCCGTGCCGCTATAAAGAAAAGAAACAACATGATAGAGATGCTTACTGAGTTGCAGTACTAGAGAAACAAATATGTGAAGTAAAAATGACACTTTTTTTAGTTAATTTATGATTTGCTGTCTGCTTTAGAAGAAAACCAAAGAAATAAAATCAAACTATCTGTATCATACTGAATTGCATAGCATCATATTCTTTTGCATCGCATGGTATCGCGTTGAATCGCATTGTGTTGAATCAAATCATGTCCAATCGCACTGCATCGCAATAGGGGTGAATCGTATCGTATCGCAGTAGTAGTTGCTTCATATGTATCTTTAATGTATTGGATCGTTGGCAATGCATTGAGATGTGTATCACATCGGCCTCAGTGATGGAGATGCACATCCTTAGTACCTTGACAAATACATGAGTTTAACTGAACTCGGTCTGCATTTTGTTATTATGTGGAGCACGTTTTTTTGTTTGTTTGTTTTTGTTGCCAAATTGGTTTTGGAGCAGTGAGAGTAACGATCACGAGTTATTGTTTAATAAACAGTTGAACTGAACATTTTTTTTTACCTGCGTATCTGTTTGACAGTTATATTGATCACTGAGATAGCATTGACTTGTCATGAAGTTGGTTCAATTAAAAAAAAAATGGGGTAGCTTCAGTGTAGTGAAGCTTCATTTAATGTAGAGTAGGGCTGGGTATCGAGGCTTGGTACTTCTAAAGCACTGACCGAATAGCGTCTGTACTACCGAGTATCAAAATCCGTTTACGCATTCGGTGCTTCATTTCGGTACTTTGTGATAAGGACTCCCTTTTAGCTTTCTTGTTTAAGGCTTTGCTAACAAAGAAATTCTCGTTTTATCCTTCAACAAATATCAGACATTTTCAGCAAACTAGCCAATGTTAAATACTTGATACCTAATGTTGCTAACGGGAAGTGTGTGGAAGAATGAGCTAGCTAACGTTTAGCTAGCTATGGCTAGCTATGGCCCCCATGGCTGGGGGCTAGGTATAAAAAGAGATCATATAGCATATAAAGACTGGAGAGGCAGAGCAAATCAGAAGTTGCAGACACCAGAATGGAGGCTACCGCACCGCAACATGTCCACTTCCCATTGATTGACAGAACTCCTGTCTTTTCCCACCAAACTAAGGGGATTACAGTCATATTTTCAACCAAGTTACACCCATAATGTATATAAGAATAATAATCAAGGCGTGGTTTTACTTGACATGATTCGGCAACGAAGTTAATGGGACGTGTATAACTGATGAATAGCCTGCAAGAATTTACAGTCATAAAGTAGCTTGAACTTTAATGGTTACTGAGCTGCGTATGAACATCGAGATGTATACTGATCAAGCCAGCAGTCAGTGATAATAAGCGCAGACGGTCTTGTAGCGAAGGCTATCATAAACAGTTCCCTTGACTAGGGAGTTCCTGGCCGAATGTTTTAACTTTCTGAATGAATGAGTGGACAACTACACCAGGGTTACTGACATTCTGATATGTAGATATAGCTAGTTTCCTCACTGTACTGGGTTCTCAGATAAAAGTCTTAGACAAAAATAGAGCTAACTAGCTGCAAATGTTTGTCAGAGCCTAAAAGCGGAACACTGCAGAAACATTTGTGCGACTGTTGTCACTTATAATTGTGCTTGCTAGCTTGCTGAGCAGCTATATTGATTTCAGTAGGATTTGTTATAAAGCTATATATAATTGTTATTTTAATTCCTGTGAGCTGCATATAAAGCTATTGCATAACAAATTACACGTTATTTTCTCGCTACAAATGAAGTCATTTTTTTCATAACCCGCATTTTCTCTGACGTTAGCTAGTTCAGGCCACAGGGATTCACAAATCATTGCTAGGTACCATTAGCTACCTACCTTAGGCATTATTGTTATTAATGGAACAGAAAATTGACAGTGCGGTGCACTGGACGTCATGGTTACTGCAACTTGGGCAATAAAGGGAAGCAGTCACGTTCTTTCCATATCATAGAGTTCAGTGCTGAGAACTTGTTTATTTAGTTAATGTTAGTTTATGTAACAATGAGCATAATGAGGTACCGAAAAAAGTATTGTTTTGGTACCGGCACCGAATTCCAGGTATGGGTATCAGCACCAATACCGAAAAAATTTAAAGGAGACCCAGCCCTAATGTAGAGTAACTGGTAGCTTAGCTCACTACACTTTCCAAGTGGCTTGCCCAACACTGCTAGTATGTACTTCGATCACGTTATAAGGCCTAGATTAAGTCATAAAGTCTCCATTCCAAAATTAGATATACTGCGCTTTTCAAAAGTATTCAGACCAATTCTCTTACTGAATTACATTGATACATTTAAATTTGATTCTGTGTGATACTTTATTTAAAACACTGAAACTCAAAATTAATTATTTTAAGGTGACATTGGTTTAGGTTAGAAATTTTTTTTTGGAGAAATATAAAAACTGAAATATACTGTTTATATGTGATTCTCTTCATGGCATGACACTCCCTTCCTACTGCCATCTTTGTAATAGAAAACTCTTTGTAACAGTTCATTTTCATCTGACTTTGGTCGCTTAAAGTAGTCAAAAGTTTCCCTGGCATCCTCATTCTCCCTGACTCTTTTCTGCTCACTTGGGCCTATCATCAACCTGGATGTAAAAATTCATCATTTGTTGTTTGATAATCACCAATAGGCCTATATACCCCAACATTAATTTAAAATAAAGCATAGCAGCTGAGAAATTGGCTATTGTTAATGTTCTGCCCTGCATGTTTTGTTGTATAATCGTAGAAACGTGTATATTACAATTATCTATAGTTGTAGCGAGGAAAACCAGGAAATAGATTTCTTCCTTCTTATTAGTTGTAAACGAAGGTGCAACCGTAGTGTATTGCCATTCTTTCATCGCAATTAATTCTCCTGCTGTGGCCCTCAGATGGCAAGGGTTGTAAGTACATTTTTGTTTGTATGTTTAATATTCAATTTTGATGTAACTGATTGTTATTAGAGTGGTGTTTTTTACCGTTCGTTAGCATGTTGCTAATTCTTATTGTTTTCTATGAGGAATACGTTAGCATATTGTGTGATTTGCTATCAGTAGGCTATTTACTTAGAACATTGACGTTAAGAGAAGGAACAGAATGTAAATTTCATTTATACTTACCTGATTAGATTAGTTTAAGTCTAATTGTGGTCATTTCTTCTTTTTTCTTATAGTTTTACTCTTATTCATGTTGTTTGTCTGATTCATCTGCTCACAGTGTGTTTTGTAGTGATGTGCAGTTCGTGAACGAACAAATCTTTGAGGTGAACTGAGTGTACTGAATCCCTAGTCTAAAAGATTCGTTCCTTCCTCTTTGCAAACATGCGTGCTGATTAGCTGGCATAGCAGCTATTACTCTCCCTCCAGTGGATATTAGATATGCGGTCTGTCCACGAAGCAGCCTATCACAAAACTGTATCAGCAGCACGTTCATGACGACAACTAACCAATGGCTGAAATGCTAAAACTCTCGAAGCACCTCCCACTGGCCATCTCGGCACAGTTGACGATGTGGGACAATGCCAAGGATCCGGTGACTACGAAGACTCTAAACTCCCCCTACTGACCCGATGAACTGTTGACAAGTTCCTCAGTTCACCAGTTCCTTCGGACTCAAAAGACCCGGTGAACTGTTGACAAGTTCCTCAGTTCACCAGTTCCTTCGGACTCAAAAGATTCACTGACTATGAAGACCTGGTGACTATGTGTTACCAGAATCGCTAGTTCTCAGTATAGCAGGCTTGGACTACATCCGCCATTGACTGTGACGATGCAAAGGGAATCAGAGCGCTTTCGTGACATTATTATAGAAATTAAAAATATTATTAAATATTATTTTGCTCATCTACCTGGAATATTATTTTAGATTTATATTTTTAGCAGTAGCATATTTTAGGTGCGCACAATGTATCGCAGTTCTTTATCACCACTGCAATTTTACGTAGGCTACGATTTATTTAATGTTGACGTCACATTTCCTTTTAACGTGAATAAAGTTCTTATGAATAAATACTGACAAATCAACATAGTAGGCTACAAAACAAAACAGAAATGTGATGCATAAGCCTATGCATCACATTTGTAGCATACTATGTCTACATTAACAACACAGTAAGCAAAGTAAACAATTATTAAATAGAGATACGATTAATGAAACATAAAAGCAGGAGCATTGTCATAGCACTGCAATTTGTGAACATGATCAAACATCTCATGAATGTGCATAAATGCCAGCAAATTAGTACAGCTGGTTTCCATTCTTAGTCAACTTTATAGTTTCAAATATAGTAATTTGAAATAGTTTTGTTAATAATCATATTAATGAAATGTTTGTCATGACTATACCTAAAGGGTTGATAAGGTTGCATGTAGGGATGGAACAGTTACCGGTTTCACGGTAAACCATGATAAAATTCCCGACGGTTAGTATTACCGTTTCAAATTTTAATTATCGTTAAAACCATGGTTGATTGCCGCGCTTTGAAAAACTCACGTTATGTACTGTCCAGCATCAACCAAAGTTAGCAAGTCTCCCACACGCAGGCGCAGCATGCAACGTGGGTTTGTTTTGTGTCAGTCAAAACATGGCGGAAGGCAGTGACAGCACTGCGGAGATTTTTCAGCCTTCTAAGAGAACTACTTAACTTTTAGCTCTATGCATGATGTGGGGACTTTGCAATGGGGGAAATGTCACGGTTTGTCTGTCTAACTTGCTAATAGCTTGTCAATAATGTAAACTGAAGATTTCAGTGTTACCTACTCTCGTAAAAACACTAGACGTTGTCAGTGGTGTAGTGGAGAACACTGGCACTTTTTTGCCTCAGCCCCGGAGCTGGCTGAATGCCCATTTGCTATTAAGAGTGAATTCCGTGTACATTTGTATTTGTATATTCTTGAAACAGAACACTGTTTAGACCTGTTTATTTCCTTCTTCTGTGTGGATTTTCCAACATAACTATGATGTGACAGCATTATTTGTATTTGTCTGATGTTCAGAGATATAGTTGAACTCTGACAAAGTCTTGAGTCAGCCTACTTTGCTGTCAGGGGGAACTGAACATTGGAAAACACTGCTATTTAATTTGCTCTCTTCAGCATTATCATGATATTCTGAAATGACCTACAAATTAGCCTATATTATACCAAGACTTGCACAAGCAACATGCACAAGCAGACTCGACTCTTCCCTTTGCGTTTGATTTGCGAATAAGACATCCTTAGCGTCTTCACTCCGAAATTCACGTCTTGCTCATTTAAGCATTTGGAGCCATGCATGGGAATGTTGGACCAGGTAGCTTAACTTTTGAATTTAAAAACACGTATCTGCACTCCATTTTAGAGTGTTTTTGTAGCCTGAAAGTAGAAAGTAATGTCATCTATAAAAGACCTAGTAGACTATTGTATGTTATTGTTCATTTAAAATCCGACAGTCGTCAAATTGGTTTGTGGAAGTGTTCCAACAGGAGAAACACTATACTCCTCTGTATTTTTGTCAATTTTTGGGCTCATTGTCTTGTCAATAATAAATAATAATAATACATTTGCTATTCCCTTGTTTACAGAGTGGGCATGCAGCAGGCACTCCCAGTACTACTGGTCCCTTGTCCTCATCTACAGTGACACAGACACTCGAGTATGCATTTAAAAGACAGGCTGCTTATGCACCCACATCAAAAATGCAATGATTTCAGTTTGTGTATCAGTACTTTTTGAACATTTTCAGCACATTTTAACAATACCGCAATAATACTGATAACCGTGATAATTTTGGTCACTATAATCGTGATATTAAATTTTCATACCGTTTCATCTCTAGTTGCATGAAGTGTTGTGGCAATGGGAATTGTACCATTGGAAAAGGAGATTTCACATAAATCTGGAAACATCCTCGAAAAAGCCAGCTGCATAATAAGACTTTGCACAATTCTGCATAATATCTGTAAGCTGCTGACTTCTGTTGGCATTGTTGCATGTGTCTATTATCTTTGGGGGAAATGGGGATTAAAGCTACATTAACCAACATGAAAATATAAAATATCAACAAACATTTTATTCATAATATTAATAATTTATTTTTGGGCATTTTCTCATCATATGGGATGAACTATGAAAAATGGAATCACAATTATTCATTTGTAGCACTTATTGTGTAAGCCAGCTGAGATCTACTTGTAGGAAATAGTATATCTGAAAGTAGCAGTAGGAGGCATCATAACTCCCAACCTACACTGAAGCAAGATATTTTTTACTCCAAAGGTGCTTTTAGAAGGACATGTAGGAGTTTCAAGAGTATGTGTAGTAGCGCTGTCTATTGATAACAGCATGTGTACTATAGAAGCACCATATAGAAGGAAAAAGAAGCTTAATGCAAATTGACAAGGTAACTACAACTGACGTGGTGTTTCTCCAGCTGGTCAAGTGATCAAAGAGTGATGGCACTACAGCACTTTAGACTATGGAACCTGGGTTGTTCTCCTAAGGCTGAATACGTTCTCCTGGTGTGCACTGATAATGAGCTTCAAATAGACACCTTTTCTTGCAGAGTATAAGGTTCGGTACCTGATACCTTTCAGGCAATGGTATCAGTGTTTTCAGTGGTCTCTCCTTCTTCCTGTAGCATTTTGTCTTTCCCTCAAGCTCCAGTTTTTTTTTTTTTTTTTTCCCCAAGATATAGACATTTTTTTTTTTGAAAAAATTTTCAATTTTTTGTTATTGTTCATTGTTTGATTTTTTGATGGTTAAGATAAGACGTTCACAAATATTATTATTATATTATGTTATGTTAGTTAGTAAGATGAGTTAATATTAATATATTCCCTCCCTGTTCTTCTTGCTGTTGCTTAATTTTTAGGATATTTTCTAGAGCTGGATAAAGCTAAGTGAAATGTTGTATTAATGTTGTCCAAAACAAAGATATTTCAAAGTTAATGAGATACTAAATTTGAAAAACAGCTCCAAGCTTCATTAATTATGTATTCAGTAGTATAAACATTGTGCTTGCATTGGAGCTGTCTACTTGTATGATGAGTCTTCTTTGTGAGTCAGTTAAAGATTCCCTTTCTGTCTGTGCAGGGACGGAATAAAGGAAGTGGAATAAAGGAAATAACCATGAAAGTATTTCTTTACTATAGTTGCTACATGCCAGTTCTGTGTGTTGTCACTTTATAGTAAATAACTGCTTTAGCCACTACATAGAAACATTTGTGTTATTCATGAAAACCAGATGTATTTATGAATCAAGAATGGTCACTCAGTATTAGCCAGCTAGTTAGCTATCTAAATTGGAGTAATACAGAAGACATATTGGAGTATTATAACAGCTGCACTGTAACCAAGCCATTTTGCAATCTAATGTGAGCTAGCTAGCGAGCAGCACATCTAGCACAATCACCAGGCAAGTACATCTATTGCTGGTCAGTTAGCTAGCAAGTACTGTCTAATGGAACACCAGTAGGCAGTAAGTTTACATTTACATTTACATTTATTCATTTGGCAGATGCTTTTATCCAAAGCGACTAATAAGTGAGGCAGAGTACAAAACAAGCAAAAATCCACTTAAACAGTCAACCACATTAGAAGCATTTAAGTTAAATTCCATGTTATGAATTTATCCCACTCCTAATCCGCTCCCTTACTGGCTATCTGGCAGCCAAATCCTAGATTATGTTGATAAGTAGTAAGTGCCTAATCCCTTTATTACAACAGGTAGATTAGCAACATTAATATGTAGCCCTATACACAATATATTATACACCAAACAGTTATAGTGAAATGATCATTGCAGTTAAAATTAACAGTTTATAGTGTCTATTAGCAAAATTGTTACCAATGAAAGAGAGATTTCAGTCAATTTTCACTTTAGAGTCATGTCAAGACAAAATACACATATTTACACTGTTCCATAATGATATATTTATTGTGTATGAAATTATCACGAAATACTTATGTGAATCTTTTTAATTGAAATCAGTTTCTGCATTATAATCAATGGAAAATGGGCAAATTCCAGTGCACTCATTGCCCTATTGGCTGTTTCAAGTCTTGCTGCTTCCATTCAGTTGTATTGTTAGCAACATCTGGTCGTTTGGTTGATACTGCAGAGCCCCAGGCTGTGAAATGTTAGTGTGTTGCTATATGAATGCCAGTAAGTCCACTGGGGCAGTAATTTCAGCTGAAACTATGATGAAATGGCTGACATATCTGATGCTGAATTTTTCCAGTTTACATTGAAAGCTGGTTCAAAATTTAAATAGCGCGCAACTATTTTGACCCTATTATAATAAAACCCATAATAATGGGATTCCTCTCTGGATTTATTCTCATTGAGGAGACTTTTTAGCTACATTTTTTATTTTCTTTAAAAAATGAGTGGCTCAACTGGTAAAAGCCAAAGGTTGGGCACTCAAGGTTGAGTACTAATGCCCAGGTTTGATCCCATCTGTGTCATTAGCCAGTGTTAACCAAGAGTCCTTAGCAGCAGAACAATTTGGCTGAGGAGGGTAGGTTGGCCAGGGTGTCTGCTCCATTGCACATCAGTGAACCTGCAGTTCTCTGTGCATAAAGTTGTGTATGAAGTGTCCTCTTCCAAATCAAGTCTGCGCAAGTGTAGCATGGGAGCTGCAGTGTGTAAAGAACCAGCAGCTGACATCACATGTTTTGGAGAACATGCGTTTGTCCGCATCGTCCTGCATTGCCAGTAGGGGTTGCAGCAATAGGGACAATGTCTAAAGTCATAACAGGGAATTCCAAGTTGGGGGAAAAAGGAGAGAAAGCACTGGAAATTCAAAATTAACAAACAATGTTCTTAAAGAATAATGTTTTATATATATACATTACATTACATGCATTTCGCAGACGCTCTTATAGGAACTTCCATCACAATAGAACATAACTGTAACCATTCGATTTAAAGGAGCAACAGTGTCAGACCATGCTCACAACACTCCCAGACCAGTGAGTGTGAGCATAACATTATTCAAGCCTTACCAAAAGTTAACTTGTGCACTCTGACAAAAGCCAAGTATACTACAATACAACCATCCCTAGAACACAAATTATAATACTTAAAAATATTTTCTTCTTATTATTAGTAGTAATTGTTATTATTGTTATTATTCATTATTCTTTCTACCAAAGAGATGTTGGTAGTGAATAAATACAGACAATTAGAAACATTACCTTTTGAAACATCACAGTTAATTGCTTGAAAGCAAGGCAATTGCTCTTCCAATATACATGTAAACAGAAAGGACAGTTCTTTGCATGACTTCTGGTTTAACCAGTTTCCCAAATCATGATCCAAATACAGGTACTGACATTGACTTCTTTGTACATCTCTAATGGAGACTCTCCAAAGTAATTAATCAGTCAGAATAATATTTTTTGTTTGAACAAATTTAAATAAGGACATTGCCTGTGGTATGACTGATCCTAAGTCTATTCATTTATTTATTTTGTTAGAAAGAATTTACTCAAGGACATTGCCTGCACTATTGCATTGAAGCTTACATTCTGCTAGTAGTCTGTAGTGACATATAATTCATATTTAGTATATTCATATAAGTCATATTTTACCTGTTCAAGTCCCTTAGTCTTGCTGGCACATTTTAAATTATTGAAAGTCAAATTGGAAAGAATCCCTAAAACTCTACTTGTAATGGTTTCTCCCCAGCAGCTAGAACAATTTCAGCCTTCCAGTCCCCTTCAGTCTCACCCCCCTTATGTACTGTAAGTGTTTACAACCCCCTAAACCCTCCAAAATGCAGGCAGGGGTCCAGAAAGATGCTCCATCAGTCAAAATAAAAAAAAACAGTCAGAACAGAACAGTTTGAACAAAAATCCCTGTTCAAAGGTAAAGAGCCAAAATGTGGAGTGCTGGGCCTTGGGATCTCTCTCCTTTGAGCCAATCCCTCATTCGTCAGTGTTGGTCATGAGATTGGCAAACAACTCCTGCTGAGGGAGAGGGGTTGTGGGGTCTTAAATGGAGAGACCCACTCTGTATGCTTAATGACCATTCAATGCAGAGAAAATTTTCTTCCCATATTTCATTTATTGGGTGTTTTCATATCAGATGACATACAGTGGATACACACCGTTGTGAAATTGCAGGTTTTTGAAATGTAAAGACAGAAATAACAACAATGTAAATGTCAGACTTTTTCCATCTGTAATGTGATCTTCCGACAAACACAAATCCAGAGAAAAAACAAATAGATAATTATTAGGAACATTTTAAATAAAAAAAAACTACAACACCTTGATTGCATAAGTCTGCACACCCTTTCATAATGGAGGCTCTAGCTGTGTACAAAGTTAACCAATCACATCCAAAATCATGCCTGTAAGTAAATAGCATACACCTGCTACCAATGAAAGTGATTCTGATTAAACCCAGAGTAAAGTCAGCTGTTGCTGTAGGATTTGCTTGAATGTTTGGGGTTGCATCCTACTGGGAGAGCCATGGTCCGCAAAGAGTTTCCAAAGAAACTGCGAGAGCTAATTGTTGAAAAGTACCAATCAGGAGAGGGATATAAAAAAATATCGAAGGCACTGGATGTACCATGGAGCACTATCAAAACCATCGTCAATAAGTGGAGAAAATGTTGCACCACAGAGACAGTGCAAAGATCAGGCGACCCTCCAAAGGTGATGAGAGGAAAAGGAGAAAACTTATCAGGGAGGCTATCAAGAGGCCAACAGCAACAGTGAAGGAGCTACAGGAATTTCTGGCAGGTACCAGTCACTCCTTGCATGTGACCACCATCTCTCGTATTCTGCACGTCTGGGCTATGGGGTAGGGTGGCAAGATGGAAACCCTTTCTTACAAAAAGGAACATCCAAGCCCGTCTTAATTATGCCAAAAGATTAATTCAGTCACCCCAAACCATATGGGAAAATGTGCTATGGTCTGACGAGACAAAGGTTGACCTTTTTGGCCTAAATTGTAAAAGATATGTTTGACGCAAAGCCAAAAAAGCTCATGATCCAAGGAACACCATACCGTCTTTGAAGCATGGTGGTGGTAGCATCATGCTTTGGGGCTCTTCTCTTCAGCTGGGTCACGGGCTCTTGTCAAGATAGATAATGAAGAGGGATAATGAATAGCTCCAAATATCAAGATATTTTGGCACAAAACCTGCTGGCCTCTGTCAGAAAGCTGAAGATGAAGAGGAATTTCACATTCCAACATGACAATGACCCAAAGCACACATCCAAGTCGACCAAGGCATGGCTTCAGAAAAGGAAAATCAAAGTCTTGGAATGGCCCAGTCAGAGCCCAGACCTCAATCCCATCGAAAACCTGTGGAATGACCTAAAGAGAGCTGTACACAGGAGATGCCCTTGCAATTTGAAGGAACTTGAACTTTTTTGCAAAGAAGAGTGGGATAAAATTCTAAAGTCTAGATGTGCAAAGTTAATAGAGACTTATTCACAAAGACTTGCTGCTGTAATAAATGCAAAAGGTGCTTCCTCAAAGTATTAGTTTGGCAGGGTTTCTGTCTTTACATTTCAAAAATCTGCAATTTCATAAGGGTGTGTAGACTTTTTATGTCCACTGTAGAGCATAACAGAGATCGTTGTTCTGTTAACAGATACACTTTCATTTGATACATTTTATCCTCAAGACTGTATGCAGGTAATAGGACAAATAATACAGCAGACCCACCCTCCCATCCCCCCATTTACAGGTTGCAACCTTAAGAAAAAAAACTAGATAAGGTAAATAGATAAAAGTTGAAATATAATGGATGGACTAATGAGTCAAAATGGTATCTGATATCCCTCAAGCTGGGTCATACATAGAGGTCTTTAGGACTCCAGGGGACTTACTGTACACACTGTAAAGTCTATTGGGCAGTTGGGGAAAGGTTCTGATAATTAGAGAGGAATGCCAAGAAGGGGCTCCAGGTTTGATGGAATGACTTTGTATTACCCTTTAATGTGTGCCTGATCTTCTCTAAGTGTATTGAGCAAGCAACCACTTTCAGCCAGCTATCGAAGGATTGGGGGGTGAGCCGTCTAGCAAGTAGTGTAGAGAAGGTGATTGCGTTGGCAAGGTGGGCCGAAAGGGTGACATGCTTGGGTGAGAGGCCAAAAAGGGCAACTAAAGGACAGGGATTTATTTGTTTACCTGTAATTGATGAGAGACAGCTAAAGACTGATGTCCAGAAGTTATCCTTAAGCCAATATCTACTTCAAAGAGTTGATCAATGTGGCCTTTTGATGGGAGATGGGGGAAGCTTGCAAACGTGTTTTTAACAAAGTGCCTTATCTGCAAATATCTAAAGAAGTGGGCCCTATTAAGAGAGAACTTTTGAGAGATTTGAGAAAAAGTAGGAAGGTTGTCGATGAAGAGGTCCTCAACTGACCTCAACCAGGCCCTGTGCTAAATGTAAAATGCATCATCATTTAGGGATGGAGTAAAGGATGGATTTTTTGTAATGGGAGAGAGGATAGGGGTTACTTGAAGTGGGCTCTGAACTGGCACCATGTTTTCAGAGATTGGTGCACAAGCGTGTTCCCTAAGAGCAGAGAGGGGACGAGAGAGGTAAGCAAAGGAGGGCCACTGGAGAGGCAGGGGAACAGGAATTTCCCTCTATAGTGACCCAAGCTGGGACCCAGCTGCTTAGCCCAAAATGTATATGAAACCAATAGAAGAACACTATGAATGTTTGCTGCCCAGAAAATACGGGAGTGCTTGTCCTCCTCCATTTTGGTTTCTGTAATATCTGTCTGCATGTCCTACTTGGGCCGTTATTCCAGATAAAGGGTGTAATGCATTTGTTGTTAAAAACTGTTCAAAAAGGATTTGGGTAGAAAGGCTGGGATGCACTGAAACAGGTATAGAAACTTGGGTAGCATGTTCATCTTCACAGAGTTCACATGCCCAGCCAGAGAGAGAGGAAGGACAGCCCACCGCACAAAGAGGATTAAAGAATTTGACTGAGTCAGAAAACTTAGGAGTAATGACTACTCCTAGGTAAAAGAGTTAGAGGCAATCCAGAGTGTTGCTGCTGCTGATGGTAAGTCAGATATAGGTATATTAATAGGGAACAGCTCACTCTTGTTTACATTAATTTTGTACCCTGAAAACTCACTAAAGTTGTTAATTGTCTGCAGAACTTGAGGAATGGAAATGTCTACGTCTGTGCTAGGACCACCGTCACGAACTACAAATATGGACAGGGAAATCCCCGCCTATGCCACTGATGACATCGGCAGCGCCACCCCTCACTGTAAATTTTATGGACTTTCAAACAATACCATATGCGCCGGAAACATGCAACATCTGGCCACTATAGAAAAACCATTAATGAACTGTATTTCGTTCTCTTTCACTGACGGCACCACACTGTTAGCAGTAAGGGGAGGCTGTAGCTACAGTAACAGTTTAGTTTAGAGCAATCCCGTTGTGTTGGAACCCCTGATCAAGGCTCCAATCATCGGACTCTCAAGGTCTAAACTAAGACAAAATATACTTGCAAGGCTGCACGCAAAGCGCAGCTATTTTAAACTTCGGGGCGAGAAGACGACCGGTTCTGTTTTGTACCCCTGTGTTAGTCAATGACGCATCTTCTCCTGGCCAACCAGAAACGCAAACCTGGGACAACGACGATACCTGGATGCATTATTCCATGGAGCTGAGTCCCATGTTCCCCCTGGTCAAGCCAAGATGCATCCCAGGACAACGAAGAAACCTGGAAGACGTGTTATTCCTTGGAGCCGAATTCTACACTCCCGCACCAGAGACTTGCCTCTTGAAAATGGTCGGACGATGCACCATCACTGGTCACAAAGCCACCATCAATAAACCAAATAAGGCTGTGCATCTGGGCCGTATTTTAACTGAAACTTATGAGAAACCATTTAAGCTCTGTTACTTTGCGCAATACTATTAGCAATGGTCATAGGGCATACAACACACTAGAAATGAACGTGAATAAATGTTCATTTTGTTAACTCGGTGGGAATGCGGTTTCCTGGCTATTCTGGTCATCACCATTTAGCTGTAGGGAAATTCTTTGTGAATTAGTCGATCCTAGGAGGGACGTGGATGCACTTCTCGAAACCTAGGTGCCCGCATGCTGGGATACAATTGATTCAGTTTCCCTATGTTCTAGATACTCCACGTGTATCTGCACATACAGTCTCCTGCACTCCTCCTTTATTCTCTTTGTTCCTTTTGTCCGCTACGTCCACTCGCGCGTGCATGTTCCTCCACTTCTCCCTTTGTCTCTTTGTCCCCTTTGCCACGTGGGTCCATGTGCATGTGCATTCCTTTCTGTCCCTCCTTCCCTCTCAGTACACTCAAACCATATCTACCTCCCATCCATAACAAAGTTTGTTAAAGCTGGTGTTTTTCTCTTAATGTTGTTCCAACACTAACTTGTGCCAACTCACTATTGAAG
The DNA here is from genome assembly GCA_019176425.1 of Megalops atlanticus. Lineage (NCBI taxonomy): Eukaryota > Metazoa > Chordata > Actinopteri > Elopiformes > Megalopidae > Megalops > Megalops atlanticus. The sequence goes on from CM032878.1 coordinate 47,379,336, forward strand.
AACTCCAAGGTATTATTACAGTGAATTAAGTTAAGACATTATTGATTCTGAATATAAGTTCAGATGTGTAACCATTGTTGAGTTACTATGTCTAACCGAATTCAGTGTAATCACGAAATTAATGTTTTATGAGACTGATTAATTCCCCATTACCTTTGTGAACCTATATCTGAGAGGAAAAGCACCACATCATTGCATAGAGGGAAATTTTGTGTTCTATTCCACCTCACTTAATTCCTGCTATTGCTGTGTTATTGCGAATAGCAATTGCCAGTGGTTCCATGGCCAGTGCAAAAAGAAGGGGAGACAGTGGGCATCCCTGTCTCATACTACGTTGTAGAAGGAAAAATGTGGAGGAAGGCCTCCTTTGCTGCTTCCAGTGACTGACACCTAAGTTCCGGTTCATTGAGTCATTCATCCACTGTATTCAGAGATGATTCAATAACTTGGATTTTGATGCTGTGTGTTGATATGGTGGCTTTGAGGGTTGCAGTAGAAGAGTGAATTTCTGCCAGGAGTTCTGATTGTAACGAGGCAGCCTCCCCATGGAAAGTTGCTGTTAGCATTAGCTAGCTGTCTCGTTAGCTGTGCTAGCCCCCGCACAAACCTCATCCAAATCATTATTATTGCGCTTGTTTTTCTGCATTTTGTTGAGTACAGAGTTCGTGTACAGTGTATAGCATATACTAGGCTAATTGCGTAGCTGTAGTCTGACTTTCGTGGCGATAAAATGAAAGAATCATATGGAGCAACTCCCGAACGCGTTTTACTCCTCCCCTCTCATACTGGAAGTCAGAGAAATATACTTTTAAATTAAGTCAAGTTTATGATAAGAAAAGTGTAGTTTTACACCTAACTTTGAGAATAAATAAAAATAAAATATTTTCTCTTCATTTTAATTGACCAGGCTACTCCCATTTGTTATGGATGGATAAAACAATTTTTGTGGTAAATGCGTTTTTGGAATTTTCTAACTTGTTTTAATTTATATTTTTTGTCAAGAGAATGAATGCCAGAACACATCTAAAATTAATTTAACAATAAGGCCAGTTCAGCATTTTTTTGCATTTTGCATTTTTGGCCTATGACACCATTCAGATATTGTGTATAGATTTTGAATATCATGCATTAAAATACATTGTATCCCATTTTTGAAGAATGTTCCTAAGGACATTTATGAATTATTCTGGAAAATAGCTATTTTGTCTATTCTTTTTTCCCTCCAGCTTTGGTCCTTTTAAACAGAATGGAGGATATTGTTAAATATAAAAAATAGTTAGCCATCTACAAAACTGATGCCTGGTACAAGTGCTTTTCTTAAGCACACTTTCACTTTATATATGCATTTCTACAAACATATTTTGAAGAACAGTGGAACATCTCATGTGCATCATTTAAAAATGGGCATCATGTAAAATCTCATATTGAAATATCTTGACCTTGACTGTTATGTAATATGAACAATATTCCATGTGGTCTTTTAAAATGTTTGTTATGTATCACAAGCATTAAACACATTTTCCTATCAAGCTACTACTCAGAGATGTTATTTTGATGGATCAGCATGTAGGATTCCAATAATTCTGTTTGCAGTGTTAATCTTGTCAATGAAATTACTGATGAAAATGTTCGTTGATGAAGGGTTTTTTAATTTCGTCAATGATAATGAAGACGAGATGAAAAATACGCATCATGACGATAATGAAATTTTAATTTAACCATACTGTTGACTAAATATGATGAGACAAAACTAACACTGCACGATACTATCAACGTACTAACAATGTTTCTAAGGGAGAAAAAGAAAAATTTAGAAAGACTGTGGTTGATTCAGATAATCCAATTACAGTAGCTAAAAATTAGCTAATAAGTCAGTATGTTAAAAGGCTATTGTTTCAGGAGCTCAAGTTCAAATGGAAAGATTTATGTCTCATGTCATTATGGGGTGCCTAAGGCTATCACCCACAGGCTGCATAGTACACTATTAGTGCATAGAGATATCACACAGGCATGAGAACAGTGCGTCAGATCTGAACATGGCTACAGCGGGAAGAAAAAGATTGAGTATCTGGCAATACTTTAAGTTTGATTCAGCCACATCTAAAACAGTTTGCAACATGTGCATGTACTCTTTAAAGGGCAAAAACAAACCTGCAACGACATCTGCAGCAGCAACACACGGATGTCTATAAAATGGTAAGTTCATAAACTAAATGGAAGATCAGGATAGACTTGCTAACATGACTAGCTAACATCAGCTAGCTTGCTTAGTTGAAGAGTAAAACAGCTAGGTGATGTGTAACATTATTGTTAACCAGACTTGTCTATAGCTATCATGATTGTGTGGGTGAGTTAGCTAGCTAACATTTGCTAACAGCCAGCAGCTGTCTGGCTTTAGCATGGCTGTAACTTAAACATGGCCAGCGTGATACTGTAGTGCTAAACACTTATAAAAGTAAAAACGTAGACTAATGTCAAAGCTTTAACTATGACAATGTCCTTTGATACTTATTGCAGTTATTTATTTATTCAGTTTATACAGTTATTTCCCCATCAACAGTGGTCAAGTTGAATTTGAAAATTCATGTGGTCAGCAAACCAATGATATCTGTTTTCTCCTTCAGATCCCTCCAACAGAAAAGGCCAGTTCTGAAGAGGAACAAACAAAGCAAACAACAATACAGGACACCTTCTCCTCTGTAACAAAATATAAGCCTATAGCAAAGGAGCAGTGTGCAAGAGAAGAAGCCATGGTGAAGTGGACATCCTGTTCAGGCCTTCCCTCAAGGACAGTTGAGGATGAGGATGAGGATGAGGAAGATAAGTAACCTCAGTGACAAATTGTTTCAAGAGAAGAAGCAGAAACTGATGTCTGCATTAGCTGATGCCTGAAAGGGAAAGGGTTGGGTTAGACATTTGGACAAAGAGGGGATAACCGCTTCTTTTCTCACCATTAGTGCATGTTTCTATTGTCCCACAGAAAACAAGGCCTTCTGTTACTACAACAAATTGGACATCCACACACGGGTGAGTCCATCAAGGCATGTGTCAACCGCTGCCTTACTGAATGGATGATCCCAAAACAAGTTCTGACAGTTGTAAGTGACAATGGAGGCATTATGGTGGCGGCCTTCAAAAGACAAGTGGAAAGGGAACATCAGAGTACCTCATCAAGTGATTCTGAGAGTGAACTGGATTCAGAAACAGAAACAACCTGGGCAGAAGAAGTTGATTACGTGTGTGAAAACCTTGACCGGACTCTCCGTGTGGTCCATACTCTTCAACTTGAGAACATTATCCACAAGGAACCCAGTCTAAGCTGCTTGTTGGACAAAGTTTGCACCATTGTGAAAAGGTTCAAGAGATCATCGAAGGCTACAGCGAAGCTCCTGGAGGCTTGTGGATTGTGTTTAATCTTGGACTGTCCCACAAGCTGGAGTAGCACTTTCAACATGGTGGAACACCTCATCCAGATAAAGGACACACTCTGCCAATTAGCTGGGACTGCCTCTTGCCCAGTGAATGGCAGAGGTTGAGTGCCTTGAAGGGCTTTTTTCCATTCACAGAACACTACAAAGTGATACAATGTCTCTGTCACTTGTTCTCCCAGCTCTGTAGGATCTCTTTGCTCACCTGAGTGACATCATGCATGCCAGTCAGCACAGACTTGGCTGCTCTGTCAAATAAAATGAACAACTTGGAAGAACGTTTCAGGCGCTTTATGGATCCAGAGGCAGAGCACTGTCATCCACTGGCTGCTCTGCAGCTCCACTGTTGCCAATGAGACACATCTGGAGAATGAAGATGAGAAGGTCCAGGCCCTTCTAAAGTCAGCTGAAGACTACATAATCTGTTGTGTAAGATGCACCTCAGGAGCAGATGTATTATTATAAATTCATTTTCACCATTCAGAGGAGGGCAGCCAGAGGGAAGCAGCTGCCATTCAGTAGCTCTGGTCCAACCAGGGTCTATAAAACAGTATAACCCCAAACCACACCATTCCAGATCAAAGAGAGCACTCCAAGATTAGGTGAAATCATGCGATTGATCACAAAAACCATGTATTCCCCCTACACAGCACACAACTACCACAATGTGCAACTCAAGCAAGCAAGACAACCCAGCACCAACCAAGAGCCACTTCAGTCATTTCACTCCTCCGTATGCTATTACCAGTCTAAGGGTGGCCATGCATATAGCCAGGACAACACAAGGGAAGGATGATGAACAAATAACTATTAAAAGATAAGAGGAAAAAATTGATAAAAAGGGAAAAAAGGAAAAAAATGTCTGTTTGGGTCCCTCCCGACCGAAAAAAAAAAAAAAAAAACAATTTCAGTCCCACCAGAGCTGCCAAGTGACTCTCCAACTCAAGATAACGCAAGTCTTTCCGGACTTTTATCTTGGCGTGTAATGGTGCTGCTGCAGGGATTGCATGATGAGGTTGTTCCCCTGACATCAACTACCAGGAAGTAAGATGGACCACCTCAACCCCACAGCTGTTGGCAACAAACTTGGGTGAGTGGGCTACAGTGCACAGCCATGACATAAGCATCCATGTAAGAATGAAGTGGATCATCGTTCCTTCAACTGGGTTTGAGAGCGCTGTACAAACTCATTGGCCACACGGTCCTCAGCTCCTCCTCGTCATTCTCTCCCCGAAGCCGCACAGCAACAGCCCCAGTAGCAACACTCTGCCGTCGTCAGCCAGCACAGCCTACACTCGAACGGGGTCGGAAGAAGTCTGTGGTCTTTCCTTTGCAGAGTCTCATCGGCAGCCGGGTAGGGGCAAGCAGGAAGCAAGATGGGCAGCCTGGGCAGCTCTTGTCAGTGGCCTGTTCCTCCCAGAATTGTTCTCCCCGCTGCCCCTCGGGTGAGCCCTTTTATCTCCCAGGCTGGCTGGACCAACCCGCAATGCAGCAGTATAATTGCACACCAGACAAGATAAAAGTGTTGCATACCACCCGACATCGTCTCCACACAACACAGACACCTACAGAAAGTCCTCCAGCAACCCCCTCATCAGCAAAGAAGCCCAGATTTCAGTTTCTCTCAAAGTGCAAACCAAAGCAGTCCATGAGCCCTAAGATGTGCATAAAGTGTGAACTGATGAAATACAAGCAATTGCTGTCAGAAGACTGGATAGAGGAGAGACATTGTCAATAAAGGTGATATGGCTATATATTGTGAAAAACCTTAAGAAGAAAAAGAATTATTTTTTTCAACAGCATTTTGTTTATTTGAAATGTTTACAAATGTTTGATTTACTTACTCTCATCTAAGGAACTTGTTGTCTGTGACAATGCCAGACACACTGTGCACACTTGATATTGGTGTAACGTTACAGTAGCATGGGTTTTGAGGTGTGTGTGTGTGTTTTTTCATTTTTAAACTTTTTAAAGGCCGCACACTAGCATCAAACACCCCAAGGTCTGTGAGATTTCGACTCCACAAACTATTTACTGTTCTTGTCCCTCACCCATTCTCAGCAGATTCATAAAAATAGCATAGGATATAGGATATGTCTGCTAATTGACATAATTCCGCTGTAAGGCATTTTGCCACTGAGGTCGTTGGATGGCTGGGGACTCAGGCTGGGGCGGAGGGGCGACGTCAGTTTAATTTTTTTTCTTTTGACTCTATAAACAGTTTACAACTGGTAAGTTTTCACATAGTTTTCACATGTTTCAGTTTTCCTCTTTCCTATTTACCTTAAAAAGGGAAGGAAAATATTGTTTGCAAGTATTTTGTTTATAAATTTTGCTGATAAATGTTTTAATTAATAAATATTGATATGTTTTTTAAAATGTTTGGTTACAGTTTGGTATGTTACAGTTTGATGTGCACATTTTTGTCGACTCAAATGTTACTTTTGTCAAATAAAATTATATGCCATTTTAGTCAGTGTAAAATGGACTAAAGTTAACTCATATGACATGAAAAAGATTGAAGAAATTTCAAGGACATTTTCATCAAAAGGCAAAAACTATGACGAAAACAAACAGTGTAAAAATTAACACTGTCTGACATAATTCTTCTAGTTTAAAGCTACATGTTTACAATACAATATGCAACCCACACTCCCATGTCTGAACAGGTGCATGTAAATGGGCCTTCTCATCTAATGACACCTTGGGCTTCCTCTTGAAAAATGTAGGGTGATCCAATAATGAAAGGAGAACACTTTTTTAGGCTAACCCCTTCACCCTGGCTTTACTGTCAAGAGAGAAGTGGAGTGGTCAAGGTAGGACAAGACCATTGAGCACAGTATCTGATGAGCAGTGCAACAGTTGGAACCCTCAGGACAGACTATGGCACTGGGCAGAGCTGAGAGGATAAGATAGAGCATATTTCATAGCAACTGAAATTTCTGAGCATCCATGCTGATTGTAAAACACACAAAATAGACATGTTTTTAAAAGTTTTTAATAAATGTAAGATTGAAATTATGTCTGGTTGTGAGACAGTGTTTGGCATTGTAAAAATGCTGTTCCATAGTAGAGGGGAAGAGGCTCAGTGGTAACCACAATTTGTTGAAACATAAAAATTATAATTTTTTGGTAAGATACCTGGGGTGGCAGTGTAGCATAGTTGAAACTGAGGGGGCAGTTTCACCTGTGCACTAGGTTCAGGCTAAGGTTGCTGTCGCAGTGGTGTGCTGGTCAGGACACAGGAGTCAGGTTTCCGTTCAGAGCTTTATTGGGGGATTTGCGTGGTATGTGTGGTTTTTTGTTGTGTGTGAGAGTCCAACTGTTTGTATTTGGTTGTGTGTGGTTTCCTGGAAAGATTCAGGAGGAACAATAAATTGGAAGATATGGAGCATATAGTGAATGTGCAATATATACAATGCCAAATGATAATGCAATATTATAGCATTTATGAAATATACATTCATCTTTTATGCACAATATTTACAAGCAGTCATTCGGGCAATATTGCAAAGTACATTACACTGGAATATCTATACATTGTATCCAATTACTGACGTAAGGACTGTAACTGCGTTCATGCTTATGGCACTTATACACAAAGGACAAACACGACTTGATGAAAACAACAGCCTGTGTGCTGCTATGTGTTCACTCATTCCCCTGCATGCAGTTGGTACGCTACTCTTAGGTCGCGGTGCTTCTCTCACTGCTGCAATACACACAGTCTGGCTGTGAGCTAGTAGTGGCTAGGTTGCTAACACTTAAGGGGCCGCCACCTTACACTACTGTGCATGCGCATGACGGCTAACAATAGGATGCAGCTTAAGACCGCAGGAGGTCCTACGTGTGTAGCACTCTCAGTATATTGCACCGCTTGCACGCAGAGGAATTGCTGATGCTTATTAGCTGGACTGACGGTAGCATAATCATTTCATCTGCTATTTGCTCCATGATCATCACTACAGTGCACACACAATTTACATTGAATAACAATGCACATCACCCCTCTCTCTCTACAGACAATTGTAATGCAGCCAGTTGAACTCAGGCATAGTACTTACGAGGCACAGATGCACACAACAACACAATACTCTGTCCCCAAGGGTTTGGTCTCCCCCGTTCTTCCCTCCACAGGTATTGGTGCAGTACTGAGTTGGGGGAGGTCACCCCTACTTTTATACTGTCCCAAATCCTTAGCGCTGTTGGGGTTCTTATTGGTGGCCAAAGGATACAGACAGGGGGCAAATGGTGACATGGGGGCTGTCCTTGGGGGTGTGTGTGCCTGGGGTTACCTGCAGGAGGTCTTGCTGATAAGGGGAGCAGCAGGACCAGTTTGGGCAGGTTTCAACTGAGTTGTGAACAAAGGGTCTGTGAGAGGTGGGGGTGGTGTGCACAAACAGGGACTAAGGAATGTGGTCCTTTTCTACAATAGTGGTTAAGGAGCAGGCCTTGTAACTGAAAGGTTGCGGGTTATGTTATAAACATTGTTATATAACATTGTTTAAAAAATAAAAAACTGCTACCAATGTAAGTCGCTCTGGATAAGAGAGTCTGCAAATTCCAATGATATAATATAAACCTGTCTCGTTTTAACATTTCTGGCAGTCATACATGTGTATGAAATTAATACTCTTGGCTTCAGTTTCCCCTGTCTGTGGTTTTTATTTCTCTCTGCTATCACAGGAGCATCACAGAGGTCTAGGAGCCTCCAAACAGTCTAGTGTCACAATGACTATGACTTATTTGGGGCAAGGACTTTCGAAGGCATCCCAAGATGAAATGAAAGTGCTGCAACAGATCTGTGGGGGAGAGAACATTTGCGTCTTCAAGGGGTATCTGCATCCAGGAGGTAGGAATCAAGAGACCATTAAAAATAACAAAACATGAGGCCTTTGCTGGAACTATTGTCCTTTCCTGTATAAGTGTGTAAAAGAAAGGATATCTGGATTTTTTTTTAATAGAGCAGTTCCAGTTTGTGTCACGGAGACATCATGGTTTTCCTTTTAGTGCCTCACTCTTTGTGAATGGCATGATGGTGGCAAGAATCAGCTCCTGCTGTGAGTACCGCTACAGCCCAGGGTTTCAACAGGGCAGGAAGAGCTGCTTCAGGCTGACAGAGCTGAGCGGAGGGAAGCCTTGTCACAGGTAATCGGTTGTATATATACTGTATGCTATCTTTCTGTGTATATTTCTTGGTGAAAAGTAATAATAATTAATTAATAATTACTCATTCTTAGTAATTGTAACCATTACTCTTCCATTTATCATAGATGTGTAAGCATTCACAACACAAGCAAACATCTGAAAGATGGAATGAAACAGAAGTGCTTGCTCTCTACAGTGGACAAACCTCCCAAAGGTGAAAAATTCTTGACAAGATTAGATGATTAATTGGACTCAACTAAAGCTTCATCTGACAGCTCATGTGTTTAATAATATATCAAAGAATCAATTTAATATTGCAATTCATGCTTTATTTAAATTTAATTTGTATATTTAATTGTAAAATATGTGAATATGCATGGTTACTGCTCTTTGTTTTCTTCTTGTGATGGTGCCATTGGATAATATTGGATCACTGTTATTGTCATTCTGCTACATGATTATTTTGCACTCCAGAGGGGGGTATTAAGTGAGTTACTCTATGCTTGAAAAATGTATATAGCAAAATGTATTCTATGGATCATAGTTCTGAAAGTAGGTAGGTGAGAAAATAGATTTGATGGGTCTTTACTACCATAAAGTACCACAAACAACCACAAAGTACTTTTTCAGGACTTTTGATGACATATCACATCAGAACTCTTGGCATATGACATTCACCCTCTAATATCCCCTGAAGCATTATAAAATTGATATAAATGTTGATGAACCATACAGAGTTTCATATGAAATCACATTGTACAACGCATCAAGCTTTCAACTGAGAGTTGTGCCAAACTATCCTCATCATATTATTGAGATATTGTAATATGTGAATCCAGTGGAACATGGACTTACATATTTACCATGTGAATATCATTCAATCCATTCAAACCATAAACCAGACTCTGATTTTGAAAATAAATGAAAAGAGACAACTGTATTACTGATCCGATTCAGATTCATTCTCAGATTCAGATTCAGATTCATTTTTTATTGTCCCGTAGGGAAATTTGTTTTCACAGTCTCTCTTTAACAAGAAACATTCAACATAAGAAACATTCAACATAACATTCAACATAACAACCCTAACAGTTAACACAGAGACAGTACAGCAACTACAACAACACTGTTATCTTCTGCACAAGTTATTCAAAGCAGTTATGGCAGATGGGATGAAACTTTTTCCAAATTTTGTCTTTTTATAAGTTATCTGTTTGTATCTGATACCAGAGGGGAGGAGTGAGAAGCACGTATTTAAAGGATGGCAGGGGTCCTGTGCTATGATTTGTGCTTTGCGAATAATGGCAGTGTCAATGAGGGCTGATAGGTTGGGAGTGGGAAGGCCGATTATTTTGGAACATGTGTGAGTGATTTTTATGAGCTTATTCCTATTGTTGATGGGGAGCACAGTGAAGTAACAGGTGGCACAGTACAGAAGGATGGACTCGATGATGCTGCGATACAGAAGGAGTAACAAGTGGGATTTGACTGAGAGGGACCTGAGTGTACGGATAACATGGAGTCTCTGCTGACAACGTTTATGGATGTCTGTATTGTGTTGGTTGAAGTTCAGTTTATTGTCCAGAGTGACACCAAGGTATCTGAAACTGTCCACTATCTCTACTGGTTGGCTGTTGATGTATATGGGGTCACATTGAGGAGGAGGTAATTGTCTGTGCACCACTGGGAGAAGTGAGCAACAGATTGTTGGTAGGCTGTGAGTGAGTCCTTGTCCGGAAGAAGAGTGAGTATGGCTGTGTCATCTGAGTATTTGAAGTACCTTGTGATGGGAAATGGACTAAGACAGTCATTGGTGTAGAGTGTGTACAGAAATGGACTCAGAACACAGCCTTGTGGGGCACCGGTATTAATGATGATGAGGGGGGATGTGGTGGTACCTGATCTGACAGCCTGGGATCTGTTACTGAGGAAATTGTATATGAATCGGATGAGAGGAGATGGAATGTGGAGATTGTTGAGTTTACTGATGACCAAATGTCGTTGAATAGTATTGAATGCCGAACTGAAGTCTATGAAATTGACCCTGGCATAGTGGCCAGGGGTATCCAGATGTAGAAGGAGAGTGAGGAGGAGGCATGCCACTGCATCCTCTATCCCCCTCTTAGCCCTGTAAGCAAACTGAAGTGGGTCTAGCTGCGAGCTGACAAATGGGAGGATGGCATTCAGTATCAGTTTCTCAAGACATTTTGCAAGGATGGAAGTAAGCGCCACTGGTCTGTAGTGATTCGGTTCAGAGGGGCGGGGTTTCTTGGGAACAGGGATGATAATAGATGTTTTCCAGAGGGTGGGAAAATCAGTTAGGAATGATTCACAGAAGAAGGAGAAAATGACAGGTGAAAGCTCCAGGGCGCAGCTTTTGAGCAGCCTCCCAGTGATCCCATCAGGGCCAGACGCCTTGCCGGTTCTGCAGCTCCTGAGCTGATGGTAAACGTCCCTTTCTGTGAAGGGGACAGAGTATGGCTGCTCAGGAGCTGGTAGGTCCCTGAGCAGTCTTTCACACTCGGCAGAGAAGTCAGTGTTGTCGAACCTGGCGAAGAAGTTGTCCAGGTCTGTAGTGAATGAGACGGGATCAGTGGGTGATGTGCAGGGTTTTGGAGTGGAGCCAGTGAGTGTTTTCTGAAAGGCCTGCCTGGTATTCATGCTGCTAAAATCCTGCTCCAATTTGTCCTTATATGCAAGTTTTGCCTTCTTGATTTCATTTTTCACAGAGCGGTTTATGTTCCTGAGTAAGAGCCAGTCCTTGCGGTGGAAAGCCTGATGTTTTTCCCTGAGCATGAGTTTTATTTGAGCTGTCATCCATGGTCTGGAGTTGGGGTATTTTTTCACGGTTTTGGCTGAGATGGAATTTGCCATGCAGAACTTGATATAATCCGTGATTACCTCGACTTTAGTGTTTAGCTCATCCTCAAAAACACTCCAGTCTGTACAGGCAAGTGACCCCTGCAGCTCCGCAGTTGCATCCTCCGACCAGTGGTTGAAGCTGTAGATTGTTGGTTTGAGACGTTTCAGTGCTTGAGTGTACTGCGGAAGCAGGAAGACGATGTTGTGGTCCGCTGAGCCCAGCGGTGGCTGCACTCGAGCACTGTAAGCGTTGTTTATGTTCCCATAACACAAGTCCAAGATCGCCTCAAAGGAAAGCATTTGTTTCTATGTACGACATAAACCCAAAAATAAATATACCAAACGACACATGTGCTGGGCCTATGTATAAAGACATGTTTGACGTGTGAGATTCATTAACCCTTTCGCACGCAACTTATTTTTTATGCTATGTAGCACACGTGTTAGGCTATGTTACATGGTTCATTATGTTTTCATAAGTGTTAAGCTTCTCATTATTTTCAGTTAGCATTTGCTATATTTTTTAATGTTAAATCGCTGTTTCATCAAAGCTAAAATTAGCTAGAATTTTTCCAATCTAGTGTTCTAATCGCGCCGGTTTTAGCATACGCGCTAAACAGCAAATCACACCAGTGTGACTGTACGCGAAAGGGTTAAACTGTTAAACCCAAAAACCCTATAAAACACAGGGTATAATGAACTGCGCCTGGTAGTAATGCGTTCTTCTTCTTTTGTTGTTTAATGGCGGTTGGCAAACAGCTTTTACGTGCATTACCTCCACCTTCTGGCGGTAGTAATGTGTTACTTACTACCAGGCACCGGTAAAAACAAGGGAAAATATATTTTTAAGACAAGACGATAGTCGCAAAAACTATTTGATTTTTTATAATTTAATGACTATTCGAAAATTCGAAAATCATGACCCATCCCTATTAAATACCAGGGTACAATACAAAGTAGCAAATATTGCGATATCATTTTCTGACTTACAAAATGGATCGTAGTATTTTTGGATCACGATATACCGAATTTCGATTTATTGTCCCATCCCTAGTATACACTCATTCACTCAGTAACAATACACACACACACACATGCACTACACATAGGATGGAGAGAGAATTAAGGAGGAGGGATTCTCTGTGGAACTCTCCAGAATGTTCTGAAAGAGTGAAAAGTGAATGTATATATTGTGTGTGGTAGATATTTGTGACTGAGTGTCATAGTGTTGAGGTTGTTTCCTGTACTTTGCAGCTGTTTGTAGTACTTTTCTGGAGCTGTTAGCAGTTGTTTGCAGTACTTTGCTGGAGTTCTTTACAGTTGTTTGTGGTACTTTGTGTTATTTGAGGTTGTATGTGGTAGTTGTTTGTGGTTGTTTGTGGTACATGATGATAATTAGTAAGACCCGATTTGACTGCTGTTAGAAAGGAAATTAAATGCACAGGGAGTTATTAAGTATATATGTTTCAGCAGTAAAAAATTATGTTTTGGTTTATATTGTATTTGTTTGGTTACTGGCAGTGATGCATGGACAAGACTAGTTTATCTGGCTTATCTATAATTCTCAGTTACTTTTAGGGACTTAAAGTTTTTTTCAGCTAAGATATTCTGTACCTTAAACTGGTTAAATGTATCATCATGAATTCTGAAAAATAACAGATCGTGAATAGTAATGAGCCATCATTACTTGAAGAATTTAATTCTCCAACTGTATAACACACACTTAGAGCTGTATTCATGCAAAATATAACTTTAACTTATCACTGCTGCCAAGAAAATGTGTGTTGTTTTCTTTTCTGTTCAGGGGAAATGGTATCATGTCCCTCCTCACCTTTGTTTATACCAGTCAAAAAGGGACGACCAATACTGAGACTCAGCAATAAAGACTCAAAAGATTTTAGCAGTTTGTCCACTGAGAGTGAAGATCTGAACAGCAATGCAAAAGTGAACAGTGCCCACAAGTGGACAAAGGGACATCACAGCAAGAGAGGAGACAAAAAGGGTTCAGCAACTGAGGACTGCGTCATAGGAGAACATATCGTTGCTAGACAGATCCAAAAACCTTCAGATAATAATTTAAATCTGCACAAAACCGCAAATGAGACCACAGCTTTACCGGCTAAAAACCAGAGAGTACATCTGAAAAAGACCAAAAATGTGAAGTCACACAAGAAAGACAACCAAGAGGTTGAAAAGAAAATAAATATGGCATGTGAGTGTTCTGTTATTAGACTATCATACAAAAATGGCAGAAAACCATTTGCTTTGGTTAATTTTTAGGTTTAAAGTTTTGATCCAGTGTGTCTTTCTATCTATGCTCTTTCTATTGACTTGTTTTTCCATCTTCTGACAGCATTGTGTGATTTGCTTACATTTTTCAGACTTTATTGGTCATAGTTTGTAGCTCACTGAGCATAAAATGCTATCCATTTCTCTAGGTCCAATGAAATGTCCATTAAGGACTCTAAGTGTAATTTTAACGTGCCAGTAACTTTTCACAGGATTCATTTATTTATATCAAATCAGCCTGATAGTCAGATATTACCACCAGACTCACTTGAAAGTTTCTAGATGTTTTGCAACTCTCTGGTCTTTCTCATTCAATTCAATTTAAAAACAACAATGATGGCTTTTATTGTCTTTCCTAATGTCTTTTGTCATAATAGGAAAATTATATGAATCAGTTAGCTTAAGGAAAGTGTAACTCCAAGGTCCTTAACGAATAAGTTAGGGGTGGCTAAGTGACTGTCAAAGTTGAGCATGAAATTTACCATGATAATATAAGAATATTTTGGGGCTAATTTGGGCTTATTTTGGTTTGCTTGAATTTAGGAGCAGAAAGTTTGAGAGCTCCAGAGCTTTATGTCTATAAGACATGCTTCCAGTCTAGATCTGAAGATCTTCACCAAACTTCACTGAGACACAAAGCTGTGTGTCATCCATATAAAAATGAAGGTTTATGTCATATTTATGGACGGCATTTCCAAGCAGCAACATATATGGAGAGAAGAACGAGGGTCCAAGAACTAAGCCTTGTGGGACCCCATACTTAGCTTTGGAAAGAAAAAAGGAATCTTCATTTAGTTGTATGAACTGGAATTAGTCAGATAAGTATGAGTGGGACTCTTACACAAAATTCACCATTCAAAATGTAAGGAAAGATTATGAACCTCAGTTGTAATGTCAGTGTAACTAAGTTACTTCTTCAGATACTCCAGGGTGCCTCAAGGGTTTCTTAACTGTCTGCAAAAAAGGGGGGGGATATAATTCAGTCTGCTTTCTTTAACAGTTCAATTTTACTGTGTGTACCATTGATTAATTAAGAGTTCATTATAATGTCTTCATATATCTTGAAGACAATGTATGCCCTCATTTTTCTTTCTGTTGCCTGTATGGTAGCATGTTAGTCCTTGCTACAAGTGATGTAAAAAATATACATGACATACAGACGTATCCATCTCTAAATATTAACACCCTGAACAAGTAGAGGATCTTATCCAGAGTTATTTTGTAACAGCCTGCGTACTGGATATTGAGCAGCAGTCCCTCTTGCTGGGTTTTGCACATAATACTGGCCAATGCGGTGGGCAATGGGATGTGAGACCAAATGATACATGTAAATATGTAAAAATGCTAGGGAGGCTTGAAAGGACAGAGTATTGAATGCTGAGATTGAAATAAGCAGTTGCAACAGTCCATGCATGAGACCATAAGGGCCTAAACAAGGAGCACACCTATTGTCCAGCACAACTATCGTCCACAACTATTGCTCCTTGTCCAGAAAACATTGCATTTTTATACATGTAACGAAACAAAGTCTATGATAAAATGGCCATTCACCCACTGCCAATGGGTCATAACAGCAATAATAATAATAATATTGTAGGAATTGTAGGAAAGTAGAGACGGACAATTTCTCTCATTGACTACATGAGCGCTTGTGTCATTTATTTTAGCACACACCACGAGGTTTCCCAAGATGGCGCTGCCCAAACAATAACAAACGTAGAGCTGACGTTACCCAGAAAGCATTGTCCAGCTCACCCTCAGCCACTGAAAAACATACGGGAAAAAACCTAACGCCACATACCAGGGATAGCTGTTATTGCGCTAAAAATAGCTGTGCATACATCGCGATGGCTATATCGTGCATCCCTACTTGAGTGTAAGAAAGGCTAGGATGTAGTGAGCAAAGATGAATTTAACATTATAGCTCTGCCTCTGTCCTAACCAAATATAAATGATATCACTACTGTTGTAATCACAATAAAAACAAGAACAGTTCCAATTTTTCATATGAACATTTATTATTATTATTATCCAGGGAATTTAGGTTTCTTATATCGGTTCTATTTATTGGCGAAAATTTTATTATCAGAGTTATCTGAAGTTATCTGGAGTTATGAATTTTTTGCAATATCGGGCCGATAATTATCGGTGCCGATAGTTATCGTGCATCTCTAGTATACACTACTGCCGTGAAGGGATTCACCTGATTGACAGTGATGCTCAGATATCCTGTTGCACTCAAACCCCACACCATTACATACACTTCTTTCAGCACCACTGTTGTTCTCAGCTGTTAGCTGATTGACTGTAGCCCATCTGTTACTCTGGGCAAGTTTTGTCAGCCTCTTTCATCAACAATCTGTTTATGAAAGCAGTACTGCCATTGGCTGGATGCTTTTGGGGTTTATGTTTTGTGACATTGTCATGCATGAAATCTCCAACAATTGCTGCTTCTGATACACTAATAGAGGTACTCTGGCACCCACTATCATGCTGCATTCAAAGACACTTAAATCTTTAGTCTGGCCCATTCTCCCTCTGAATTGCACACACATTCAATCTGTAGCTGCCTGCCTACCTGCTTTAAATAGCATAGTCTGAACCCTCGATGAAGTCCTGGAGTAGGCATTAGTTGTAGAGGAAATACTGGATGAGCTACCTCTTGTGCAAACTGCCCCCAGCCTAACAGCAGCAATGCTCTGTTGGCCCCTAGGTCAAGGCAGGATCACACCCCTCCATCAGCCCCCCAGGAGTCAAATGATGGTTCTGCTGAGATTTGCTGGCGTTGTGGGAAGAGGGGACCCATTCATTGCTTTTGCATCTGACCAGATGCCACAGACACTGCTCCCCATGTGCTGGGGAATGGAGCAAGGCTAGTGTAGAAGGGGACACTGCTAGCATGCAAATATCGCACTCCCCAGTCCACATCTTGTCGTTAACCACTTACACCCTAACATAGCAGAGACTTGCCATGTAAATATCTGAGTTTCAGGACATTCTGTACTGGCTCTCCTGGACACAGGGTCTTCTGCTACCATTATTTACCCCTCACTCCTTCCTGGTGGTCAGTCAATGGCCATGGAGGTGCCATTGGCCACAATCACTGGAGAAGGTGTGTCTTGTGGTTGCTGTTGTCACCTATTGCCATCCTGTCTGGGTTGCCAACATCCCAGGACAATGCCTGCTGGGGTTAGACTTTCTGCAGCAAGTGTGTGGGGTGTTGGATCTCTCCAAAGGGTTGCTGCTACTCCCTAGCCACCCTCCAATTAGTTTGACTTTTTTGGAACATGCTTGCCCACCCTTGCTCATACCAAAACATCACATACACAACAACTCCCTTTGTTGAACTCCAACTCAAGACTGCAACTGCTCCCGAAGCCTGCAGAAGAAGATCCCACATAGCAAAATTGGTCTGGCCCAGTGATGGGCCACACAGCCTACTTACACTCGGCCCAAATACAGCAATGAATTACGGTCCACGGGTGGTCCAGATCTGGTTGCCAGAACACGGACTACACATGGCCCTTGACATCTCAGCCAACTGTATGACCATAGCTGGCCCTATGTTGGACCAGACAAGTTTCAGCACTAGTTCCAGATGTCAGCCTCAACTAAACCTTAACCAAGCCACTTCATTAATACACACACTTGCCATATTTGGCCCAGATGAAAAATGCCTCAATGACAACAGTATTATGAACAAATATTTATTGATTTTTTTCACATCAAGCCATTTGCAAAACTGTAAAATGTCATTTGTCAGACAATCTCTCTTCCTTTCCTCTCTTCCAGTCACCTCCTCTCCTCTCCCTTCCTCTCCTTTGTCCTTCAACCTGAAACAGACAAAGAAGAATATTCCAAATTACAAAATTATTTTATATATAAATATATTTTTAATAGCTTAAAATGAGAATGAACTGTCAATGATAAGACGCTGTTTTTTTGGCTAAGCTGTTTTGCAATGAAATTTAGATGACATCAGATAATAACGTAATTCATTTCAAGATTAGTGACACTGCCTTGATATTTTAGTGGACTCTGTGGACATAATTCACCATAATCAGTGGTTGGGTGTTATATTCTACACACGCAGTTATATTTTGTGCCTTACTGTGTTAGGCAGACATGGTCCCTTTAAGGAATAGTGCTTTCTGGGTAACTTAGTGCTATTTTGGTTATTGTTTCATGGAGCGCAATCACGCGCGGTTTGTGCTAAAAATAAATAACACACGCGTTTGTGTGGTGAATGAGAGACATTGTCCATCTCTACTTTCTTACAATTTCTACAATATAAATAATCTTATAAAACTTAAAGTATTTTTTATTGAATATTTGAAATTTTAAGAGCTGCACTAAAACCCACCACTGGCTATTTCCTTTGCTTTATGATTGCGCGCGCTTCTCCAAATGGCGCGAAATGCTTGCCGTTACTTTTCAAAATTATTTTAAGTTAATCTATATCGAGGCATGTCACTTAACTTGAAATGAATAACGTTATCTGGTGTAATCTAAATTTCACTGCAAAACAGCTTAGCCCAAAATAGCATCCTTTCATTAAACGCATTTTAATATAATGATTAGCTAGCTATATTATACCTTCTTAGACCCATCGTTAACATTCAAGCCAGACTACCAACAGAACGTTGTCTTTGTAAATTAACTGCTAATGGACTGTCTAAAAAAAGTACAGGTGGTCCCCGACTTACGACAGTTCAATTTAGGATTTTTTGAGTTTAAAATGGTGCGAAAGCGATACGCCTTCACTAGAAACCGTACAGTATTCAGTAAATTACATGAGATATTCAACACTTTATTATAAAATAGGCTTTGTGTTAGATGATTTTGCCCAACTGTAGGCTAATGTAAGTGTTCTAAGCACGTTTAAGGTAGGCTAGGCTAAGCTATGATGTTCGGTAGTTTAGATGTATTAAATGCATTTTCGACTTACAATATGTTCAACTTACGATGGGTTTATCGGGACGCAATCCCATCGTAAGTCGGCGACCACCTGTAACGTTATCGTAAACATAAAATGAATGTTTCTCACTGACCCCTTCTTTGCTGGTTATTATCCCGAGTGTGTTGGGCAAATGGCAGTCAACAGTCCGTGACCGTTGTCAGCAGCCACGACCATTGGCGGGATACGTGTCCGGTGACGTTGCAGTCAACTGTACATTACGCAGCCTACATTGAGTGGATACGTTGGTGCACTGGATAAGAGATTTCACTGTCACATGGTAGCCCTGTCAAATTAAATACAGTAGCAATTATATTTGTAAGTGCAAATACACGCCGTTGTTGCTGTTCTGCTTATCACTAATTCAGTTCAGTTAATTTCAATGTACAAATAGTGTTGGCAGGTTAACGTCCACTTTTTCAGCGGCCAGGTTCTGGAAGTAAAATTCCCATTAATTTCTCCCCATAGACTTTTCAAAAAATCAGCATTTCAGGACGTCTTGAATGACGCCAAACCCCTACGAGATGGATCATGAAATTATTTAAATTGATTCTGAACAAAAAATATTTGAAAAACGTTAAAAAGGGCAAGGTACAAGACTGTACATATATTTTAAGAGAGAAAAAAATACTCATAACATATGGGGTTTTTTATTTGTTTTTTGTTTTTTACAAAACAAGTCAGGGAAGTATTAAATAAATATTGGCACCTTACTCAAAAATATCTGAAATTACATTTTAACTGCGGGACAAGACCGGCCATATGTGGCCCACAGTTTTAATTTGACATCTGGGCCAAATACTACGCTCAACAACTGGCCCGTATATTGTCTGCCGCCGTAAAGACGGTGCCACCTCTGCCACACCTGGGCCATGTTCGGTTCATATGCCTTATGCCAGTGCCGACTGAATGCCAGCTGTGCCAGCTTCACACCAAATCTGGGCCAAATGTCTCTGCTATGTGGGGAGGTGTGAGAATCTCCAGTGCCCCCGACATCAACACCCAGCCCCCACTCCCTGCACAACTGCTGTGTCCACCACCACTGTTGCTACCAGTCCTTAATGATGAAGCCATTGTGAGATCCATTTGGGAGAAGATTGGCAACAGCTTAACTCCAGAACAGCACCAATGTCTTTGGGATGTACTAGCAGTTCCACCACATCTTTGCCACTAGCCCTGCTGATGATGACTGAACCTACCTTGTGCAGCACAGTATTGATATATGGGAGGCCTGCCCCATCCAGTAGAGACCCTGTCATCTGCCTGTAACCAGACAAGAGGCTGCTGCACAATGTTTGACAGAGATGTTATCCACTGGAATTATTGAGCTCTCTGAGAGTCTGTGGGCTTCCCTGGTCATGATGGTCCCTAAGAAAGACAGGATCTGGTCATTCTGCATAGATTGTCAACAGCTGAATGAAGTAACCCTCAAAGATTCATATCTGTTACCAAGGATTCATTTGGTAGTGTTCCCCTTTGGATTTACACAGCAGCTGCTGACAAGTAGCTTTAGCTCCTGACACAAAATTTTATGGAGAGGGTACTGAAAGATATCCCTCCAGAGAGCTGCCTGGTGTACACTCCCAAGAAGTGTCACCTGCTAAGGAGAGAGGTGAACTTCCTTGGTCGACATCAGTGACATCAGTGAACACAGTATCAGGACAGAGAATGACAAGGTGGCAGCAGTCCATGAGAAGAATTACTGTGTTACAAGAAGCAAGCTGCTAGCTATGGTTGAGGCTGCACATCTTTTCCACCACTACTTGTGAGGGCTCCAATTCCTGGTAGATACAGATCATGGAGCATTAAGTGGCTGGTCCTTCTGAGAACCAGGAGGTCAGGTAGCCAGATGGCTGGGACAGCTGCAACCTTTTCAGTATTGAGTGGAGCATCAAACAGGAGAGCAGGATTGCCCCCACTGTCAGTGAGAAGAGCTGGCCTGCAGAACCTTGCTCCCAGGAAATCTGTCTATGTGGTGAGAACAACAGGTAGTTGATAGCATCTGAATTTAGTAATCCTGTGGCTGGAAGGTGGTCAGCAGCCTGATTAGGCTGAAGTGGTCCAGTGGTCTGCAGAGGTACGATTGTTGTGGTCACAGTGGTCAGGGCTGGCACTGAAAGAACACATCCTGCATGGGGGTTGGTGTGAGCCAGGTGAGGCAAAGTGACAGGTGGTGGTACCAAGCACGCTCTGAAATGTGGTGCTGACTGTTAACTAAAGCCCGGTGGGCATTGACCACTTTGGAGTGGCAAAGACACTGTGATGTTTACGACAGACAGGCTTTCTATTGAGGAATGCTCAAAGAAATGAGGACTTCTGTCGATGGTGCAATGCCTGTGTAGCCTGGAAAGGCCTTTCTGATCAGTCACAGAGGAGGAGCCCCCATGGACAGAGTAGCAGTGGATATCCTGGGCCTATATCCCAGCTCAACCAGGGGAAATCGATTTGCTTTAGTTGCTTTGGACCACTTTACAAGCCTATGCCCTCCCTGACCAGGAGGCCCAGACAGTTTGTGATGCACTAGTAGAGGGTCTTTTCAGCAGGTTTAAGGTTCCCACTGAGCTGTTTTCTGACCAAGGTCAAAATTTTGAATCACAAGTTTTCCATGAGCTGTATCAGCAATTGGCAATCCATAAGACACGTACTACACTTCTCCACCCGTAGAGCGATGGACTTGTGAAAGATGTAATCGCATATTAGGTGCCCAGGTGGCCTTGGTAGTAGCACAGGATCAAAAAGACTGGGATGCGAAGCTTCCCATGGTCCTGATGGCCTGCCAGAGTGCAGTACAGGAGACCATAAACTGTACCTCTGCACTGTTGATGCTTGCTTACAAGCTTAGGACACCTCTAGAGTTCCATTATAGTCTCAGGCACTTCAAGTTTTTGCTGGTCCTGAGTATGTCCCACAGTTGCAAGACCGACTGGATATAGCTCACAAATTCACCAAGCAACAGGCCATGACAACAGGAGCCAGACCGAAGCACCTGTATGACCAGTACACCAAAAGGCAGGACTACAACCCTGGGGAGCTGGTGTGGGTGTATGGGCTCAAGAGTCAGAGGACGGTGTCCAAAGCTGGAGCCCAAGTGGACAGGCTCCTGCTATGTGATTGAACAGATTAGTACAGTCACCTACCAACATTAGCACCCCACAGCTAAGCAGTGAGGATCCACTGGTATCTTCTGGCATCCTATCATGCACAGAGCTATCCAACAAGCCATCCAAAACTCCCGTGTGAAAGTTAAATATTACACCTTTTCAAGTAATGTGCTACACCACAGCTGAAAGAAAACATGCTGCAGAACTGATATTTATATTTGTTTGTAAATTGCTTTATACTTTCTGTAACATTACAGCATTTACAAGAACAACAATGAATACTGATAGTCAAATTATAGCAATACCACTACATACACAGGATTATTTGAAGAGCTACAAAACCATACAAAATTACAGTATAATGGGATATGTCATTATGGTAACAATTTATTTTGCTACTTAGATGAATCACAACAATAATCATACTATTATGGACGGTACTGTTGATGAATCATAACATTCATCTTAATACTATGGACATTATTATCACCTTTCTACTGTAACACTTGTACTACTGTCTCAACTGACCTCATTGTTTGCATTGACAGCACTAATTGAAATACATTATTCTATTACTACTCCTGTTATTATTGTTAAAGGGAATTTTCAGTGATATATTCTTTTACTCTTTGTTGAAAAATTTGAAAGACCTTATTTCATATGGATAATACATTACATTACATCATTTAGCAGACATTCTTACCCAGAGCGACTTCTGAATAAGGGCAATAAGGGTGATATGAAAAATCAGGACCAAGTAAATAAAGAAAGTTAAGAAACATTGAGTATGTTTGCTTTGCAATGATGCTTGTTTATTTGGTATGAGGTGGCCTAGGTTGTTTAGTGTGGCTTCATTTTGATTGCAGTCATTTTTAGGGTTGCAAAGAGGTGGAAATTTTCTGGTAAATTTAGAAGTTTTCCATGTAAATTTCTGCTGGGAATTTTGTCTTGGCAACTTTAGTTTTTAAGTCATGCACTTGGTGAGAACACTGTTCTAAACTCAGTCTGAATCAGGTGCACCTTAAAATTAACAACAGAGGCTGATTCCTGATCTTTAAACAATTCCTATATCCATTCAAGTTGAATGAGCAATGAGTGAATGAGTGTCAGACCAGGCTAACAACACTCCCAAACCAGTGAGTGTGATCATAGGGCTATTCAAGCCCTTCCACAAGTTAACTTGTGTGACCTGACTAGGTGAGGGAAGCCAAATATATTACCATACACCCCAGTCACTAGATCACATAATCCAAAACACATTGTGATTCTACACATAAAATAACTAGCAAGTAATACAAGTAGCAGGTGTTAGGGGGTGGGGATTGAGATGATGTAGTCTGAAGAGGTCAGTCTTCAGTCTGCATCAGAAGATGGCCAGTAATTTTGCTGCCCAAACCTCTGTGGGGAGTTCCCTTCACCACTGAGGGATCAGGACAGACAGGGATCATGTCTGAGAAGTGACCCCATAGGAACGGGACAGTCCATCCCATGTCCAACCTATGGTTGCAGAGTGTAGCGATCTCAGCTGAACATAGGTTTTCAAGAACGGATTGTAGGTATAAGGGGGCTGTCCCATTCACTGTCCTGTATGCCAGAACCAAGGTTTTGAACTTGATGTGAGTGATAACAGGAAGGCAAGGAAGTGAACTGAGGAGGGTAGTAACTTAGTTTAGTAGTAACCTGCTTATGAAGTCTATGCTAGAGGGCACCATCCTCCTTTTATCTTCCCAGCTGATTTTCCTGGAGGAGTGATAGTTGTGCTGCCAGGTGTGCACACAGAGGTGCATGGACAGTAGGATTTCCATAGTGCCACTTTCCTAGGTTCTGGAACTGGGGCTAGGGATCCCAATGCTGTCCAGGCCCCTGAGCAGCTGACCTAGTGGCAGGGTTGTGTTGATGCAATTTAGCCAGGGAGGAGTGCAGAGGAGATGCACCTACTGTAGCCCTATGCCACACATCTTAAATGAGCCCTACCAATTATCCCACAATATTTCATAACCATCCCTCCAGTAGTTTATATTAAAAAACATATCCTAAAATATTTTTAAAATTCTGAAGGTGGATTATTTCCATTTCTAGATAATAGTATCAAACGACATTGCTCACAATGTTAGACACTAATTTTCTAATTCACATAAAATACCACATTGGTGGTTTGTGTTATATTACCATAAGCAATCTATAAAACATAGTGAAAAAAGTGTTATTACAACCCTAAGGACTTTTAGAAATTGTCATCATTGCCTGTCTTTCCAACCAAGGGTAAAAAGAACAGTCAGTCTTACGTTTACGTTTTTATAAGCATACTATTGCACCTGTGCTGCCCATCTGAAAGTCAGATGGAATCTGGAACAGGGAGATGTTCTAAAATAATTCTGCTTGATGTGTAATTGTTGTCTGTGGAAGTGGAGGCGGTGACTCTATGTGTGTTCTTTGTGTGTGTGTGTGTGTGTGTGTGTGTGTGTGTGTGTGTGTGTGTGTGTGTGTGTGTGTGTGTGTGTGTGTGTGTGAAGTGGAGGTGAGGCACCATCTCCTGGAGAAGATATCCTCACCAACTATCCACAGCGACTATTCCACCTCAGAAGTAGAACTCAGTGATGAGAGTGACAGCAATTGGCACTGGAGCCCCTCCTCCCTGACGAGCCTGAGATGGCAGGACAAGGGTAGCCTCAATCACTTTGTTTATGGAAAGGTTATGAATAGACCACAGGACAAATTCACAGATCTGTGTGTTTCATATCCATAACTGTCTTTATAATTGAAACAATGCTGATCTGTTCTCGTTTTAACAAGTTATGATGTCTTCATTCTGTTCAGGTACAGTAAACCTGGTCAAATACAACATACGAAAGACCATTCTGCCACAACCATACAGACAGGATAACACAACACCTAAAGGGCCCAACAGCAATGCAGGGACCCAGAATTACACCACAGAGAAGTCCACAAACCTTGGAGTTCTGAAGACCTATCTGTTGAACAGAGAGGACCAGGAGGTGACCATGCTGATGGTGGGGCAAGAGGTTCCAGAGAAAGAGCAGGACCTACAGACACAGGTATACATGATATTCATGTTCTGTGCCAGGTTAAGTAATCTCAAATGCTCCTAATTCTTAAAATAACACAACAATGAGAATAACACTTAAAAGGGGCTATACTTGACCTCTTATAAAATTATATGCAGCCTAATGTATGGTTTCCTACCATGATGAGTGAATTAAATATTTCAGCCTTTAATCTCATACATTCCTTCAACAAAAAATGAGAAATGCCTGTTTAATATGCTCTGAAAGCCATCACATGTTAGGAACAGGAAACTGAGAGTTGAACCTATTTCTCAACATGCCATCACCATTAATTTCTCTTTCAGTGAAATCTAACTCTTAGTTTTGCTAGTAGCAGCGTGGTGCATTGTAGTACTAAATAGAAGACATGAAACCCAACAGCATGGCCACTGAGCCACATGAGCCACTCTGATGACATCAGTGGAGATGTGCCTATCTTCCAGTTGGCACCGTGGTATTTATGGAGTGGAAAATAGTTGTTGCAGGCACATGAATGCATCTGATGTTGCAGTCAGTATCCCCAGGTCTCCTGTGCAGAGGTTGTTGTGGTGAGATGAGTGAAATGTGCAATTGGTGATTCCAAAAGAGTGCAAAGAGAGGAATAGTGATTTAAAAATATATCCCAAATTTTATACGTATGTTTCTGCATTTCGTCCTCAAAGAAGCTTGTGCACATCACTCACATCAGATTTATCAAGTTTGAGTAAACCACATATAAATTCATATTTCTTGATGTACATTGATAAATCTAAATTACAAGTACATGCAGGCATTGGAATTAATGTTGCATAATATTGCATGCCCCAAGTGCATTTTTGTTAAAGCCCTCCTTATAAAATCCTCAGTATCAATGTAATCACCCCATCAATGAACACAATGGCTCCAAACGGAAGAGGAGAAGTTTGAAGGAGAAGTGACTTAGAGTAGAAGTTATTTCTTTGAATCAGAAATAAAATTACACTAGCAAAGATGAAAGTGAGGAGACATCTGTCATCAGACAATACACACCAGCTAAGACACAGCTCTCAGCTTCTTCAGGATGCTTGGCTGTCCCCCTCTCTGGCAGCAAATCATTCCAGTCACATCCTCTGTCCCTCTTGGCCCATATGTGGTAGAATGAGATTCCTCTAGTGGTCAAAACAGTGGGGTCCCTAGAAGACCCACCTCTTCAGACTACACCTCAGGTGTGACTTTTTCTTGCCGTTATGTGTAATCTTATATGTGGACATTTTACTACTAGGTATGGGGTAGCTTTCTGTTTGGAATGGTGTAGTCTTACAGTCTCATATACTGCATTGCACAACTTTTAATGCCAATTTATTTGATGCACTTTGCACTCAGACCTTGTACGTTGCTCTAGGGGTATCAGGTGGGGACAAAACTGGTTCAGCAAAAAATCAATTATTTTCTCCCTCTACTGAATGAGCAACTTTTTGGCTGACACCCCCTTAAAACATGTAGGTCAAATTTCTCATATGCTCACCTTCTCTCACAGGCAAATGCATGCAGTGTACTGTGTCATAACATTCATAACATTCAGTCATAAATATTACATCCATTAACTGTTCAATTTTTTACAGTTAGCTACTTAATTGTTTCAGTGGGAGAGGTGACTATGTGCTTTTACACTGGGCAAAGCAATATGTAGGTCATCCTCTACTTTGAGATTTAATCATAGCCTGTTTTTCAGATATGTGAGGGCTTAAAATATCATTTCACATAAATAGGTAGGTACACATGGAAACAGTACATCCAGTATGGTTGTTGACAGTCCTGTGTACTCTTCAGCAACTGACATCCAGATTTCAGCCAACTTGGCTGACACAGGCAATGTCCTTATTGTCCTTGTCCTATGTTGACCACAAAATCCACAACTTTATGTCACTGGGTTTTAGTTTCAGAACGGTTAATAGCTTTCTGTAACATTAAGATATTTTTTACAGAACTGAGCACATGCACAACCTACAGTGCTAACTGCTAGATTTGCTGCCCATTGACTGTTTCCTATTGAAAGGAAACAATTGTGGAAATGGCATGCTGTTTGTAGGAGGCTTCAATGAGCTCTCAACAGACATTGCGTGCGGTTTGAACAGGGCTTAATAGTGAAGAAATTATCCATGACACCACATCTCCTGGGACCAATTTTATTAACAGGCAAATGTAAGACTAACAAAGGACTGTTAGACTAAAACATTCATGTCGCTACAAGTAGCGGCATTACTAGTTTAACTACATTTCTCAGTAGTGTGGTGGTAACGTTGCTGTTTTCTGAATCAAATAGCTTTTCAGTAGTGAAGCTCTTTTATTGATCAAGTGGTGCGGTAGCGTCCACACAAGCCACATTTTCCTGAGCATTTCTGAAGCTCAAGCACAGCGGACCTTTCGAGAAGCCTCTGTAGAGCTTTCTGCTGTGATCTAAAATATCACTAGGATCAGTACGTGACGCCACCGCCATACACGGACGTATATGTGTAGCCACAGAAGCACTTCTGTATGACATCACGTGACATCACGTACCAGTCCTTGGCCTGATGCCTACGATAGGGGAGTAAGGGAATACAGACTAGTGGTGTTCAAAACGATTCTTTTTAGTGATTCAGTTCCTTTTGTTCAGTTTAATAAAATGATTTGAATCTTTGACTCACTGATTTGTTCATTTCCATATCCGGTTGGGCGGCATTCATGATCTGTAAATAGTTTTATTGCATTTTAAAAGTGACTCTACATTGTTCCAAACATCATGTCCATTATTAGGCAAAACAGCACGTGTGAAACGAAATGTCAATGAAATTAATAATAATTAAATCGTAGTATTCATTATGTGAAACTGCACCATGCTATTCAAACAATCATGCAGCCGCTAAGTATACTTCGTCTTTAGGAAGGTAATAGAACCCCACATTTTAACGCGCATAATAGCCTAAGTACATGTTATTTGCTAAAACTAAAAAAAAGCATTTCACATTATTGGCATTTAGCAGACGCTCTTATCCAGAGCGACTTACATCAATTACAGGTTTTTACAATGTTATCCATGTATACAGCTGGATATTTACTGAGGCAATCATGGGTTAAGTACCTTGCCCAAGGGTACAGCAGCAGTGCCCCCGTGGGGAATTGAACCAGCAACCTTTTGGTTACAAGTCCTGCTCCTTAACCGCTATGCTACACTGCCACCAAAACATTTCTGTTTTGTTTTGTAGCCTAGTATGTTGATTTGTCAGTATTTATTAATTATTCACGTTAAAAGGAAATGTGATGTCAACATTAAATAAATCATAGCCTACGTAAAATTGCAGTTGTGATAAAGAACTGCGATACATTGTGCGCACCTAAAATATGCTACTGCTAAAAATATAAATCTAAAATAATATTCCAGGTAGATGAGCAAAATAATATTTAATAATATTTTTAATTCCTATAATAATGTCACGGAAGCGCTCTGATTCCCTTTGCATCGTCACAGTCAATGGCGGATGTAGTCCAAGCCTGCTATACTGAGAACTAGCGATTCTGGTAACACGTAGTCACCAGGTCTTCATAGTCAGTGAATCTTTGGAGTCCGAAGGAACTGGTGAACTGAGGAACTTGTCAACAGTTCATCGGGTCAGTAGGGGGAGTTTAGAGTCTTCGTAGTCACCAGGTCCTTTGAGTCCGAAGGAACTGGTGAACTGAGGAACTTGTCAACAGTTCACCGGGTCCTTTGAGTCCGAAGGAACTGCTGAACTGAGGAACTTGTCAACAGTTCATTGGGTCAGTAGGGGGAGTTTAGAGTCTTCGTAGTCACCAGATCCTTGGCATTGTCCCACATCGTCAAGTGTGCCGAGATGGCCAGTGGGAGGTGCTTCGAGAGTTTTAGCATTTCAGCCATTGGCTAGTTGTCGTCATGAACGTACTGCTGATACAGTTTTGTGATAGGCTGCTTCGTGGACAGACCGCATATCTAATATCCACTGGAAGGAGAGTTGTAGCTGCTATGCCAGCGAATCAGTGCGCATGTTCACAAACTGCACATCACTAATACAGACATACGAGCTTGAGTTTACTAGATGGAAAGATGGCAGAGGGAACGCTGAGGACAGAGAGGAATTGACCCAGAAGGCATCGCCATGACTGTACCTTGTAGGGATGGTAAGATTCAGCCTACGTAAAATTCAAATACAAGAGTTTAACTGAACTCAACATCTGCATTTTGTTATTATGTGGAGCACGTTTTTTTTTTGTTTGTTTTTGTTGCCAAATTGGTTTTGGAGCAGTGAGAGTAACGATCATGAGTTATTGTTTAATAAACAATTGAACTTAACATTTTTTTTTACCTGCGTATCTGTTTGACAGTTATATTGATCAATGAGATTGCATTGACTTGACATGAAGTTGGTTCAATTTTAAAAAATGAATAAAAAAGCTTTAAAAATAGCTTTTACATAAAATACATAAAAATACATAATAAAATACATAAAAATAGCTTTTGATGTAGTAAACTACTTTTGCCGTGTTGGTGTAGCTTAGCTTGCTACATTTCTCTGGGGGTAGCTTCAGTGCAGTGAAGCTTCATTTAATGTAGAGTAACTACCCAGGTAGCCAAAATGGCTTGGTCCAATAATGGCCCAAATCAGGCAGGCCAGAAGAAATAACTCAGCCCAAGTACGGTTGCCAGACTCTTGCCAAATCCAGTTTGAATGACGCCCCAGAATTGGCCCAAGTACACTGGTCTGGGTCCGGCTGCCGAAACTGAACCAGCATTGCCAGCATAGGGCCGCAATCACCCCAACAGAAATGGCAGACCTAGCCTATACTGGTCCGAGTCTGGGTGCCAAAACCTAACCGACACTGCCAGCATTGAGCCGCAATCACCCCAACAAAACTGCAAGAACTGGCCCATACAAATTGGCCCAACTCTGGATGCCGGCTTTGCCAGAACTGGCCCATATGCAAGCCAGTTGACAGCCTGTAAAAAGTAATGACTGACCCAGTATTCTGCCAGAGCTGCCCCAATATCTGCCTATGACTGACCTTGTATATTGCCAGAACTAGGAAATGTTTGATTAGTAATACAAAACCACATATAATTAATAAAAACAAGAAGGGCCCTTCACTTTACCAATGCAATATTAGCTTGTTTGTTAAATTGAGTATAGACTTACTTAATATAACACAGAATTTAAAACATTTTTTGTGTTCAGCATAACTCTGAAACTCTAGTTGTAATGATTTGCTTTTGATATTTAGAGTGAACACAAATTATTCATTTTATTGAACGTGGAAAACGGTTTTTAAATTTCAAACTACCAAAATTATTGTCAAGTGCACAATATATGTTTTATTCATTAAAGATCCCCCCCAGACATGATTTATGATATATAAAAATACTGTTTTGAATAATTTGTCTAATATGTTTTTCCACAAAAAAGTTCAATTACTCACATTTTTTTATTTATTTATTTATTTTAGCCATTGCGCATCATACTGAGCCACAACCAGTATGTAAAGCCACAGCATATTACCTTGTTAAGTAACATTACCACTGCATTTGTCAAACAAAACCACAGCTCCTGCACATAAACTATGGAGCTTGGAATATGCCACCTGAATTATTATAAACTGTTAAATTGTTTGAATTAAATATTAATTTATTAATATTAATTAATCTTTTAAAAACAGAGAAAGGAAATACAATTATTACTGTAAAATTTTATTATTTTAAAAGTATATTATTATTCCAGTGGCACATTCCAGGCTTCATAATGAAATGATATTAATCATGATTTATTATGTGTCATTGTTAGTAATTATTAATAATTTAGTAATTTGGTCTATAGGCCTAATTAATTAAGTAACTAATTTTATGTGTGTGTGTCTTATTTTAAAAGATATGACATTCAGTCATAGGCCCATAAGTTTAGGGGTAATTTCCCGCACCATTTTCTGACAAATTCTGATTTGGCATGGTCCAGAGTTGACCCACCTTGAAAAGGCAGCTCCACCTTCCCCTATGCTCCACCCCTGACCTCTCCACCCCCAACACTCAACCTAAACTGCAGCCAAATCTCTCGGCCGAAATTGGCCCAAATCCACACACCCAAAACCTAGCCAAATCTGGCAACTATTAATGGGCCAGAGCTGTCTCACCATAGGTGAACTGCTGCCAGAAAACAGCCAAGTGCACCGACGCTTAGCCGCAATCAGCCCGATTCGGCTGGCTACCTGGATGGTAGCTTAGCTCACTACACTTTCCAAGTAGCTTGCCCAACACTGTTAATAAGATGTATGGTTGCAGAGAATTTCTTCATTATATACTCATGCTACTCCAGCACCTAGCTGATTAGTCTACAATATGCTATCAACTGAGTGATTAGCTAATGAAATCTAGTTATGCGCTAAATAAATATGACACTCCAAATCAGTACATGTTCTTTAATTACACTAAATGCAATGAAGTGAAAACAAAGTATTACATTGATCTCAATCTTTTAAGGCTTCCCAGTTAAATTTTCTGTCTGGTATAGCTACCTAGCAAACTAGCTAACTGAATATGGTGGGGAAAAGCAGGCATTCAGTAGCTAGCTATAACTTAGTCACAGTCATTTGCAAGCAAGTTGTTTGATAGCATGCCACAGATCTCTAGATACTTTTATTAGTACCCACCACTAACAGGTACCTACATAAGTATAGGCTAATATTTTCTGTAATATTCATATTAAGAGTCATCCTAAAAGCACTTTTAAGAGTAGAAGAAGTCTTACCTCAGCATAGGCAGTGGGAGTTACTTACAAAGTTTTCTTCTACTACTCTAAGATTGGAGAAAGACCATTTCCTATGAGCAGATCTCATTTGATTTTATTTGTTAAGTGTTGCAAATGAAGTGCAGTTGCAAATGGTAGTGATGAAATTTTTCACAGGTCATCCCATATGTTGAGAAAATGCTCAACAAATGCCCAGCAAATTAGCACAGATGGTTTCCATTCTCAGTCATCTCAGCAACAAAAATAATAATTTAAAATTGTTTAGTTAATAATCACATTAATAAAATATTTGTCAAGGCTGTTTGTATATTTCCATTATGTTTAATATTAATTTTTAATTCAGATTTCCCCTGAGGACAATGGGTTTGAAATCCCACATGTACTAGCATCTGCAGCTTGCAGATATTGCGAAGAATTTCACACGTCATTCTGCTGGCTTTTTCAGGGCTTTTTAACATCTCCATGTTGTCAAATGTATACAAAAATTTCCTCTCCTTGTCAGCAGCTCCTAACAGGCCAGGATAGCTCACAAGGAGTACCTGGATCTATTTGCAAATACAGGCACTGGTTAGGAAACAGTCCATGGTTACACCGTCTGAGTTGTCTTCAGCAGCAGGATGAAGCATGATAGGGATTCTATAAGACCCCCCCATTAAAAATAAAAAATAAAAATCTTACATATTCACATCCGTACCTGCTGATGCTGAAACAATGAAAAATAAAAATATTGTCCAGATAGATCAGCCTGCCTGATCTATCAGTCTATCTCTACACAGCACATGCCTGTCCTGCTGTACTAGCAATGTGGAATTATGGTTGTTTAGTACAAACACTGGAAAACAATAATCCTAATAAAAAAAAACATCCTGGTACCTAAACCTTCACTGCTTCACTCTTGAAATAATCCAGAGAAAAAATAGGGTGCTGGCTGAGGTGCTTGGACCCCTAGTAAATATAATTAAAACAGCTGCAAGCAGCATTCAACAGGGTCCAAGCATAAAAACAAAACAATTTTGTGTTATATTACAGTCCTTACCACATGAGTATGGACATAAGACCAGCCAGGTTACACAGACATCAATCTCACTTTTGCTCAAGAAGGGCAATTACCCTACTAATTATAGTTAAAGGCCATTTTTCTTTTCAAAACCAATACAAGGGTTGTGTTAGACATTGCTATGTAGATTAAAACCTGCTCTCCCAAATATCATATTCATAGACTAGATTTGCTTTAGTAGAGACTGTTGCTCTTTCTCAAAGATATGCAGGCTTCATAACTGTTTTTATTCTGCATCATCCTGATTGGTCTCTGAAGAAGTTATTTCACAATGCGGAAAATACCTTTGACAGTAAAGAATATTGCAATGTTTGTTTGAAGAACTGCTTCAGATTTGGAAAGGGCTGTACAGTATGAGGTCCTCCTTAACTGTACACCACAGATACACATTTGTCTATTTGAGAGTTGTGTATTTTAAGTCTTCCCTGTTGTCACAAGGGGTGTGTGACAGAGCTGGCTGATGCTCTGCACATAAATTAGCAGAAGGAGTAAAACTTTGCAAAAACAATAATTTATTTAAAAAAAAAAAAAAAAACACTCACAGGCACAAGAGAACCAGTCTATACCTCCAGCACACAAAATGGCTTCCAGCAATCTCCCCTGTGTGGCCTCACACCTGTATATAACATCCCTAATTAGGGCAGGTGTGACCAATTAACTACTTCAGACAGACAAGACACAAAAACAATTAAACAATCAGTTAAGACAAACATGAAACCTGTTCCAGTTGTAGCTGATTGATTTAAAGCGCTTATTTTACAAGATGGAATGTAGACAACGAGGATTCTCAATTTAACAATTAAACAATAAACATTTAACATTTAAGCTGTTGGGGTGAGGTGAAGGGAGAAGTACGGTAGGGGAATGCACGAGGGACGCCTCTGTGCGTGAAGTGCATGGGCACGCTTCCCGAAGGGGAGGGCAGTGTGACGGAGTGCCATCAGTGCGGTTGAGTATGTGCTCTAACTGCCATACCAACGAGCCTGGCTCTTTGGCATTGCGGTCAGGTTTGGCACCCCGTAGACCCAGGTTTGAGGCTGGGTGGGGTGCCTGCTCTCTCCCTTCACTACATTTGGTGTCAGAGTGGGATAGTACTGCCTGCTACACAGGAGTGACCCACAGTTTTGATTTTTGATGATAAGAGGAAGCAGAAGGGGGAAAGCTAACCAGGAGAACCAGAAGACAAGGCAAGGCAAGGTAGCCATTGGGGCAGTTTAAGAGGACAGAGAGGAACTGTTCCGGGGACTGCTGACCAGTGGGGCCCGGTTTGGGGCATAGTTCGGGTAGCCCTCAGGGACTGGCGAGGCCAGGAGGGAGAGCTGGTGCAGGGGCAGCAGGAGGGGGGCAGTTTGGGAGACCGGAAGGGGAACAGCCAGGGACCAGCGAGAGACCACCCTGTAACCCTTGGTGGGGGTAGCTCGGGAGCCCCAGAGAAGGCTGGATAGAGCCAGTGGGGAGAGCTACATTGCCCAGGATGGAAAGGGAGGAGTGGTTGTCTGCAAGGCTGGTTGGAAGTTACCTGCTGTCCAGAGGTCCTGTCAGGAGGGACCCACAATGAAGGTGCCAAGGCCTACTGTGTATGGACATTATGGACTCACAGCCACAGCACTGGCTGTCTCACTGGTGTGAGACTGGGAGAGGGGGAAGGAAATGTGAAGGAGCAGTCCTTCACCTCACCCCAACAGCTTAAATGTTAAATGTTTATTGTTTAATTGTTAAATTGAGAATCCTTGTTGTCTACATTCCATCTTGTAAAGTAAGCGCTTCATGTTTGCTTTCATGTTTGTCTTAACTGATTTTTTAATTGTTTTCTTGTCTTGTCTGTCTGAACTAGTTAATTGGTCACACCTGCCCTAATTAGGGATGTTATATACAGGTGTGAGGCCACACAAGGGAGTTCAGATTGCTGGAAGCCATTTTGTGTGCTGGAGGGTGTAGACTGCAGTGTTTGTGAGTGGTTTTTTTTTTTAAATAAAAATTTGTTTTTGTAAAGTTTTACTCCTTCTGCTACTTTATGTGCAGAGCATCGTCCAGCTCTGTCACAGGGTGCATCAAGAATGAATTATTTATTGTTCATCCTTACAGTTGAGACATCATCCATTGCATTGTGGATATGCATATCAAATTCAAATTTGAGTTTTCCTGACAAGTTACTGCACTTGTTCTCAGTTTGTCAGTGCTAAATAACATACAGATATGACAAGAGATGCACTTTAGAATGGATCATTCATTAATATAACCCCTTTTTCATCATTCGGCATTAGTAACGTAGGTTGCAAGTAGCCCTTCGACAGTGAGAAACCTATGCCGAGTCAAGAATATACTGTCGGCACAGTCAACGCTGGCAGAGAATGCTAATCCTCAATGGTAACACTAAAGCAGCAACAACTGGATGCAAACTTTTGGCCTTCCAATTACATCTGTCAAGATTCTGTCAAGGGTCATTAGATGCAGAAAAGGGTTTCAACGGAAAAGGTGGATGGTACAATTAAAAAACGTAAAGAATGTAAAAGAATGTAAAAGATAAATCTGGTGTCTAGTTACCCTTGGTAGTTGTTGAACAACCAAACATTGATGTATAGCTGTGTCATTTTGTCTTCTGGTTGCTAATTTCAAATGAAATTTTGAAGGTTACTTGGAAGTCCAATTTTGTTTTTACTGCCCATTCCTGTCATTATGGTATTGTCCTGTACTAGACATCGATTCTTCTTCCTGTAAGTTATCACAAGGGATCCTGTTTTCTTGTCACCTTCAAGTCTCAATAGAACATGCCTATGGCTGGAACATGCCAATGGCTGGAAAGTGTCTATGGCTGGAAAATGTCTCTTACTGGACATCCATCCACAGACTTTTGAATGTGCACATATGCATAGTCTTTCAATTGATATCAACTTACAGATGAGAAATATTTGAAGTTGCGCATTCCCAAGATGCTACAGTTTAGGTTTACTAGGCATTGCCATTTAAGAATAATTTAATTAATAAAGTCAAATTTGTAAAAACTGAACAGCCAATGAAGTAATATTAGCTTTCCAAACTGTCTGCACATGCATATGTGGTGTTACAAATTTTTCTTTGCTGTTTGGAGAGGCAAAGTGGAAAAGGAAACATGGCAGCAGAAAGAACAGTGGTAATAGCGTCAGTGGCAAAAGAAAGAAAGGTGGCAGTAGAGTCAGTGGCAGCAATGGGGAACATGGTAGCAGGAGCAGTAGCAGCAACAAGAAACATGGCAGCAGGACCAGTGGCAGGAACAGGAAACATGGGACCAGCAACAGGGGCAGCAATGGGACACATGACAGCAGAAAAAACAGTGATAGAAACAGGAAACATGACAGCAGGAACAGTGGCAGCAAGAAGAAACATGGCGGCAGGAACAGTGGCAGCAACAGGAAACATGGCAGTGGAGAGAGCAGTGGCAGCAACAGGAAATGGCAGCAGAGAGAACACTGGTAGCAACAGGAAGCATGGAGCAGGAGCAGAGGCAGCGACAGGAAACATACCAGCAGAAAGAACAGTGGTCGCAAACAGGAAGCAGGAACAGAGTCAGTAGGTTCAGTGGCTGCAACAGGAAACATGGCAGCAGCAACAGTGGCAGTAGGGTCAGTGGCATCAACAGGAAACATGGCTGCAGAGAAAAGTGGCAGCAACAGGAAACATGGCAGAAAGAACAGTGGCAGCAACAGGAAACAAGGCAGCAGGAAGAACAGTGGAAGCAACAGGAAACATGGCAGCAGGAACAGTGGCAGCAACAGGAAACACAGCAGCAGAAAGAACAGTGGAAGCAACAGGAAACATGGCAGCAAGAACAGTGGAAGTAGGGTGAGTGGCAGCAACAGGAAACATGGTGGTAGAGAGAACACTGGCAGCAACAGGAAACATGGCAGCAGGAACAGAGGCAGCAACAGGAAACATAGCAGCAGAAAGAACAGTGGTGGCAAACAGGATGCAGGAACAGTGGTAGTAGGTTCAGTGGCAGCAACAGGAAACATGGCAGAAGCAACAGTGGCAGTAGGGTCAGTGGCATCAACAGGAAACATGGCTTCAGAGAAAATGGTGGCAGCAGCAGGAAACATGGCAGAAAGAACAGTGGCAGCAACAGGAAACACGGCAGCAGGAACAGTAGCAGTAGGGTCGGTTGGAAAAACCGGAATCATGGCAGTAGGAACAGTTACACCGGTACAGCAAGAGGCTCTGTGTGTCACAGAGGTGATATATCAGAAAGAAGTCAATATTGCTGGATGCCACAGTAGCTCAGGGAGAAAAGGTTGCAATATCCTTGGCTAATTTATGAGAAAAAATACTTTGGCTGCTTATGTTGTCAAAGGGTGAAGAGCAATGGGATCAGACCATACTGGTTTGGAATTTGATGAAATTGCTTCGATATTAATGTACTTGCAAGCTAACTAATAAAACTGTTAGTTTGGACCTTGGTTGAAGGAGAGAGAAAAGACTGTTTATTGATGATCTTCGATACAGCAAGGCTTCACAGGTGATGGTCGGCTCAGCAGAGTTTCAGATGTTACACTCACAAAGTCTTGTGCACACAGTCCCACACCTTACACATTCCTCAACCCTCTTGTGGTCCCGTTTCTGTCTCGTCTCCCCTCAAGGGCAACCCAACAGCACCCTAAATAGTTAGAACTCTTTACGTAAGCCTTCTAGGATATTTGATTTTGCTCGACCTTGCATGGCCTGGAGTCTGGCGCCTAATTGGAAAAACATTGCTTTAAAAGGTATCCATGCATTGATAGTGAGCACACACTGAACCGACTCCTCTCTGTCACAAACTTCACAGGGGAGGCAGAGTGGGAGAGTAAGTTATGGGGTACAACTGAGTGGTACCACCGAATGGTATGCACCTATATCACCCAGGAAATAATGAGAAGCTCCATAGGTATGAGGTAGTTTCAGTGTTGGGAAGGATACTTTTAAAATGTATTCCGTTACAGAATACAGAATACATGCCCTAAAATGTAATTTGTAACGTATTCCGTTACATTACTCAATCTGAGTAACGTATTCTGAATACTTGGATTACTTCCACATTGAATTGCATTTTATAAGTGTATGAATGCGGCAATCACACCCTGCTTACTAAACAGACCTATTCTGGTGTGTTCTTCTGTTCCAACTGGCTGAATGTGTTAGGCCCAAATCTCCCTGAAAGTGCAATATATTATCATTTGCTGTCGAGGAGCAAAGACTATAAGGGTATGTTAACGCAAAAGATGTTTTGTCTGGTTAAAAAAAGGAAGAAAAATGGGCCAATTTTCCCTTTTCCATTTCTTTATTTACTCAGCTGTCAAAAGTGGGAAAATAGACGAACATAAAATATGCTGTTTCTGTACAGAATTTGCTGTTAGTACAACTAACATTTTACTTAAGTTTACTTAAGTGCATAGGTGTTACAACTAATCCTCTTAAAATAAAACCACCAGAAGAAAACCTGCATTTTCCCTTACCCTTTTCCTGATTTCACAGGATAAAAACATAAAAGGATGATATAAGACATTCCATTAAAAAAGTCAAGATTGTTACAGCTGACTGTATTCACATCAATGTTCTTCTGTTAAGAATGACACACTAATAACGGTCCTTCAATACAAAACAGAAACTCAAACTGAATGTGATGATGGCAAAATTATATATTTTTTTAAACTACGCCACCAAATGTCATTTTACACACATGAAACAATGTTTAAGTGAAACCCAACATTACTTCTTGGCAATGTAACAACAAAGGCATGCAGCAAAAACCTATCCAAAATGTCAATGTTGTACATAACATAGGGTGAAAAACTCCTCTGACTAATAAATGAAATAATTTGCAAACATTTGCAGTAGGCATAAGGTGTTGCTTTTATATGAATGTTAGAAGAAAAAAACAATTGGTTATACAAGAATAATGAGGTTATAAATGAATATGCATTGCCTGTGAACATTTCACATACTTAAAGACCAATATATTTTGAGCCACCTACCTACATATTTGACCCACCTACTCTACTAGTCAACAGTCCAGTAAAGGCGGTTGTATCGCAGCAAGAGAGCCTGTTCAAAGTGCTTATCTGTCATTTTGTTATGGTGTGGAGTGAAAATAAGTCCTCCCTGGCTAAAGAGCTGCTCGACAGGAGCACTTGATGGCAGTGTAGTATTGTACTTTAAGAAGAGGGCTCTGATCATTGGATACATCTTCAATGAAGCCAATGACTTGTCTGGATCTTGGAGATACCTCTGCACCTCATCCTCCGTTGTTGAACTTGTCATCTGTGCCGTCTCAAAAGTGAAGAAGTTGTCATCATCTTCTGGATCACTTCCCACTGCAGCATGTCCAGCAGTGCTGGCATCATCAGAACGGTCTGTGTTAAGAAGACAAGCCTCTTGGACCATTGTTCTTTTCATGGCTTCCCTTTCTTCATCAGCAAGCCACCACAGTCGAAACTTTGGGATGGTGGAAGCTGCCATCCTTGCCTCATGGGAGGCCAAAACCTCCCCAAACCAAGTGTCAATGGCTTTGATAACAGCTGAGAGGATGTGGTTTGAGAACTGCACTTGTGTCAACTTTTCAGCTAACTTGGCTTTTAGGCTTAGAATGGTGGGAACTATGTATCCAAAGAAACAGTTCTTTTCTCCCTGGAGCAGGTTGATTGAGTAGGCAAGAGGTTTCAGAATGGCTGTGTACTCTTTCAGAAACATTGTCTCTTGAGGATGCAGTTTGGCCACATTCAGATGGTTACAGATTTCATTGAGCTGACTCTCAGTGAGACTCATTAACTTCTCGATTGCATGGTACTCTGAGCTCCACCTAGTCACTGAAGGTACCACACATCTCATTTGGGCAATTTCCTCAATTGCATCAGCAGCACCTGACGAGCGATGAGCCTTATTCCAGCACATTTTGACATTGCACTCCTGTATAATTTTCGGGAAACACCCTGTGAGGCAACGTTCTCAAGATCAATCGTGGCAACGAGATTCAAAGTATGCGCAGCACATCAATGGTGAGGTGGCAAAAAAAAATTTAGCTCCTCTTCCTCTTGCTCCTCCTCAAGAACTGCAGAGACATCAGCAAACTGCACATCATCTGTGTTATCCATGTCATCTTCCATTTCACACCCTCCATATTCATTGAATGCTTTGACGAAATTGCTACCATTGTCAGTGACTGTGGCACTGACTTTGCCTTGGATCTGGAATTCTGCATGAATCTGACTAATTTTGGCAGCAATGACATCATAGGTGTGGCGGCCCCTTATCCTTTCACATGCCAACGCAGCAGACTTTCGATCTAATGTCTCTGGCTCAATCCAGTGACACGTGATTCCGATGAAACTCCTATGATGAGCCGTCCATATGTCTGCTGTTGTACACACGGTTTGAACACCCCAAAGAGTTTCAGTTACTGCCTCCTTCATATTTTGAGATCCCCTTTCAATGCACAGCATCAATGTTTTTCTGCACATGGGTGTCTTACCCCCACTGATTCCTTCGATCATCTTACGGATGGGGCATTCTCTACCAATGAAAAGGGCTGCACATCTGCAATTATTAACTCAAGAACCAAGGCATTTACTTTCCTTTGGGTGATCGCTGAGGTGCTGAGTGTTGCTTGTTTGAGAGGAGGTGGTGTGGTGGGCATGGCACTTCGTTCATCACCATCATCTGATGCCATTTCTGTTAACCTTAACAAGACACTGGAATGTTTCCTCTAAAATAAAGAAAGACAGAAAGAGCACATATTAATGACACTGAAATTGTTTTATGCTAGGAAGAATAAAGCGGACTATTGTATGCAGGTGGTTGCTCTCTAAATGTCACAACACCCTAGAGGTGCTGATGGTGTCATTACACTTCACAATAATCATTACACAAATTCACAATAGTTATCTGTTTTAAATTTCATATGTGAAGTCTACTACCACCTAGGCTATTTAGCATACCATGTTACCACATCATAGGCTACATATTTCATACACAGGAGGACTTGGAATGCAAGGAAATTGTGTGGAAAAATGTTATCATGAAAACAGTTTTTTGGAGAAGCACTAACTGCACATTACTATAGTAGATAGCTAGAGGTAATCGCAAAATCATAATATATCAAAAGTGGTGATGGTTTCATTTCAGGTGCCGTGCAGATAAAAAAATCTGTTATAAATCTCGCATGAGAGGCCACCACCACCTATTTAATAGGTCCGTTCATCGTTCAGTGGAAGCACTGCCATTACGTTAGACTATCCTTTTGCGAACCAAGTGGTATGAGTAGGCTGTACATGTCAACAGGAGCATGCATGCATGCAGCTAAAACCATGTGGAAACATTTAAACATATAAAAAGCTTCCACAGTAGCGCTACTCACAAGTTCCTGAACTAATAGTTTTTGTGTTTGTAGTCCCGAACTGCATACTACATGAAGCTAGCTGCAGTCTATAAGCTAACACGAGCTAATTTCAGCTAACGTTAGCTAGCATGTCAAATAGCCATAGTAAATCAGCACATAGGAGATTGTCAAGTGGCACATCAACTAAGCATGTAGCTACATACAACTATATAAAAAAGTTAAGATAGCAAGGTAACCAGTAAAACTGAAGACGACTACCCCTGGCTAATTAAAAAAAGAACTTACTTTAAGATGCTTCTTCAGGTTGGAGGTGGAGTCTTTGGACGTTGAGAGGAGGTTGGTTGCTGGCAAGCAGAGGTTGCACTGCACAGTTATGTTACGTTCTCCCTTCTCTTTCTTTAATGTGAAATACTGTTTGAATTTCCAAGATAGAAACGCATTCTTGCCCTGGCTCTGTTGTGCCGGCTCAGGCTCCGGCTCCAGCTCCTGCTCCGACTTCATTATCTTGACTGATCACGCAAATAGCTCAACTGGATGTTGACGTTGTAGAGTCTTTGGTTGCATGTTCTATACTAGGGCTTCTGGGAGATGCGTGGAGTTGCCTTAATTTATTTAGAAAGTGAATAAACACGTGAAACATAAAAGTACTGTCATGTAATCCATTGATTTCAACAATGTAACTGTATTGTAATTACCATCTATTTAAATTGTAACTGTAATGGAATACAGTTACTAATAATTTGTATTCTAAATACGTAACGCCGGTACATGTAATCCGTTACTCCCCAACACTGGTGGGCTGGACTGAATAGAAGGGTGGCTGTGGGTGTTGGTAAGTGTAAAATGTTGGCTGAGTCTCTATAGCACTAACAATAACGCGTGGCTGGTATGTGGGTTGCCTGAGAGAGGTGTCTGGTCAACATCTGGCCAGGCCGGCTTTCTCTGGTAGACCTCCTTCGTGTAGGCTGGGTATCAGGCTGAGGCTTTTGCATATCTCCATCTGGGTCATTAGCCTGAGGCAGCTCCTGCTCCTCACAAGACTGGAGTTCCTCCACTGATAGTGCAATCTCATTTTGTCCTTCTTGTACCTCCTCAGCAACACGTCCTCTTTCAGGTTCAGGTCTGTCCATCCTGTTCATGGCTGATCTGTGGCTCACTGGTGAGGTATGAAAGTCTCAACTCCTGGCACTTCCCTTGGTATCCGCAGCCAGTAATGAGGTGCTTCTTCGTCTTCCTCGGAATCACTTGTGTCATCTTGTGTCTGTTCAGCAGTCCTTAATGGTTGTGCTGACTTTGTTTTTCTCTTTTGTGACTTAGCAGGTGTGGTCATGGCCGGTAGCTCTACAGATAAGTCATTTACTTGGAGCAACAAGTTTCGGTGAAGAGTGCGGATTGGACGACCTCCAGTCTTGAGGCTAACCTTATTGACCGGGTTATCACCAAGCTGCTCTTTGAGGATGTACGCTGTCTTTTACCAATAGTGTTTTAGTTTACAGGGACCTCCTCTTTCAGCAAGGTTACGGACAAGGACCCTGTCCCCAGGTTGAAGGGTCACACCTTTGTTTCGCTTGTCATAATACTGTTTGCCCTTTGCACTCGACCATTGACTGTTGGCGCCAGCTATTCTGTATGCCTCCATCATTTTCTCTTTCCATTTTTCTGCATACCCTCTCGGCATGTTTGTCTCTTCCTCTGCTACCAACCCAAAGAGAAGGTCGACAGGGAGACGTGGATGATGGCCATATAACAGGTAGTATGGAGAGTAGCCTGTCGCCTCATGCTTGGTGCAATTGTATGCGTGGACGACATGGGTTTTCAAACTCCCGCCCTTGATCATGGTGGAGTTTGGTCGGGTATCGAAACCAAGTGTTGAAGTCATTAAAGATCATGTCGGCAGCTGTTTTGCCAGCCTTGTTTTTAGTGCGGTATGCATGTGCAAATCTGGTAAAGTGGTCGACTACCACCAGGATGTACTCATACCCACCCCGACTGGTCTCAAGGTGGAGAAAGTCAATACAGACAAGTTCGAGGGGTGAGCTTGATGTGTAAGACACCCCATCGGTGCTCGGACATGTGAAGCGGGTTTTTTCTGTTTTATGCAACAACACTTTCTTGTGATGTACCCCTCGATCTCTCTTTTCATAAAAGGCCAATAGAATCGTTCCCTTGCCAGGCTCAGAACTCTTTCCACACCAACATGTCCCATGTTGTTGTGTAGGTGTGTGAGTGCTGTCTGTTTCTAGGTGGCAGGCAGAACTAGCTGTTTGCAACCCAGGGTTTTTCTGTAGAGAAGGCCATC
Source organism: Megalops atlanticus (assembly GCA_019176425.1). Taxonomy (NCBI): domain Eukaryota; kingdom Metazoa; phylum Chordata; class Actinopteri; order Elopiformes; family Megalopidae; genus Megalops; species Megalops atlanticus. The sequence continues at coordinate 47,422,626 of CM032878.1, forward strand.
CTCCACATGCAGCCTACTCCATTCCTGTGACAGCTTCCTGGTGGGTCTGTCAAATGTCCTGCATTTTTCCTCAGTTAGCTCCATTGTTTTCTCTTTTAATTCCAAGATTTTCCCAATGACAAGGTCTTTTCACTGCACACTTGCCAGCTCCTTGGGACTCATCACTGGAAAAGGCTCTGAGTGATTCAAGGTCGAGATGTTATGTTGAGGGCTGCCACCCATGCTACATCACCTTGCTGGGCTGTTCTGCTCCCTTCCTAGGTGGCACACACTGCTTCTTCTGACAGTCTTTCTGAACACTGACTCATGAAGGCATTAATATCAAGGGGACAACGAGAGAGAGTGTCTGCATCAATATTTAGCTTGCCTGGCCAGTACCTGATTTCAAAGTGGAAGTCCGCAAGCTGCCCTACCCAACGATGACCCACTGCATTCAGTTTGGCGGTACTCGTCATATAAGTTAAGGGGTTGTTATCAGTATAGACAATGAAATGGAGAGCATAGTACAGATAGTCCCTAAATTTGTTGCATACTGCCCACGTCAAGGCCAGAAACTCAAACTTTCCACTGTGGAGGTGGTAATTTTGCTCTGCTGATGTTAGCGTGCGTGACCCATGGCCAATCACCCTCATTTTGCCATCTTGGTTTTGGTAGAGGGCTGCTCCAAGGCCCTGTTGGGAGGCATCAGGGTGGAGTATGAAGGGATGGTCGAAATTTGGGTAGGCTAACATCGGTGGATTTGTTAGAATGTTGATGAGGTGCTCAAGAATCTGTTGGTGCTCACCGCTCCATTCTACCAGGGTATGTGAAGGGAGTTAAAGCCCCTTTGTCTTCCCTCTTGAGGGCTTAGGTTGTGGTACACCCTGTTTTACCTGGAGCAGCTCATATAGCGGTCTTGCTATGTGTGAAAAGTCCTGCACATGTGCGCAATAATAGCTCAGAAAACCTAACAATCTCCGGACATCCCCTACTGTTTGTGGAGATTTCTCTTTCAACACCTGCACTGCCTCCAAATGTTTCGGATCCACCCTCACCCAGTCTGCAGACACCAGGCGACCCATGTACCTGACCTCTTAGCGAAATAATTCACATTTTTCTGGCCTCAGTTTAACCCCGTGGTGCTGCAGGGCTTGGAGTACTCAGCACAGTGCTTCAGCATGCCCCTCAAAAGACTTGGAGAAGCAGAGGACATTGTCAAGGTAAGGTATACAGCATTTGTCCCTAAGCGTGTCGAGCATTTCCTTCATGCTCCTTTGGAAGGCTGCTGGTGCATTTGACAACCCAAAGGGTATCCTGACCCACTGATAGGCTTTGCCTTGGTCTAAGACAGAAAACCAGCTATAGCCTCCAAGTGAATCAATCAAGTCCTGTATGCGTGGGAGGGGGTGTCGATCTGGCACGGTCTTTTTGTTAAGTAACCAGTAGTCGATACACAGGTGCAGTGATCCATCTTTTTTCCTTACGCACACAATGGGTGCTGCGTATGGCAACTGGGATTTTATAATCCATCCTTTCACTAGTAGCTCCTGTATATACTCTTTTACTCCCCTGTACAGCAGCTTTGGGACTGATGCATAAGCCATTTGAACAGGGATGTCATCTTTGAGCCTGACTGACATCTGGAGGGAGGGGATGCACCCAATGTCATTGCTGTTTTGAGCAAACGTAGCGTACTCCTCATACAGCATTTTCTCAATTACCTGTTGCTGTTCTGGGCTGAGGTGGCTGAGTTCAACAGGTGGTCGCCAGAGGTGGGTAGGGGGGGTGTTAGGAGAGGTTACATTATTAACTTCAACCCTTACTGTTCTAGCCGGTGTTGGTTCAACCAGTTCTTCTGGTTTGCCTATCTCAAGGACTTTTACTACATGTTGGATGGAGCCTAACTGGGTTCTCTTCAGCAGGGTGAATTCATGTTTAGTGTAGTTGGAGATGGGCACACTGACAGATGGCCACCTGCCCTAGCTGTTCTAGGGTGGTGTTCTCCTCCATTGATTCATGTAGGACAAGGGGGTTGGTCATATCAAAGGTAGGTGGCACCCTGCATTGCACATGTGTTGTTTTACCAGCTGGGATGCTAACATCATCTCTGCATACCCTTATTGTGGCCATACTGTAGCTTGGCGCTTTTTGGATTTTGGATTGGATAAGGTTAACCATGGCTTCGGCCTGTTCTTCTCCCACACCAAGAGCTTTACAGAGAAGACCTATGACCATGGCTTGTGCACCAGCGACAGATTTCTGACTGTTAATCATCTCTTGGAGGACATTAGCCCCTAGTAGAGATTGGGGGAAGGGGAGTTGGGTGAACAAGAAGGGGACCTGCATGGTAAGGTTGGGATTGTCATTTCCTGGAAGGTTGAATGTTAGCTCCACCCACCTGTCGTATGGGATGGACTGTCCGTTTGCAGCACATAAATCAAGGCTTTCCCCTGGGTCAAGGAGCTCTTGCAAGGGTCTTACTGGGTGATTGGGAATGAATGTCTCTTTCCAGGACCTGTCAATGATGCTTACTTGTGAACAGGAATTGAATAGAATTGTCACTGCATAACCGCTGATGAAGCAGTTTTATTCTGCCCTAGCAGTTGCATCCTCCTAACAACCGCCTTAGCAGATAGCGAACGACAAGAAAGAGATCCAGCACACTTCTTTTTGTACTTTACTGAAGCTCTGTCTTTAGTTTGTTTCTTTCTTCGTCGTAAAACTAAAATAAACACAAATAAAATGTACAATTACTGACTATCAAATTCATTTTCTAACAACACACATTCACCTTATTCGTATGCATTGAAATGTACTGTTAACTAGCATACATGGGCTAATCACGCCAACATGAAAACACTACTTTATCAGAATATAACCTTAAGTTAGCAGCATTCTCATAATGAAAGTGCTAAACAGTAAGCAAATTAAAACCTACGGATGTATCTGCTCCAAGGTTAAGACCGAAGTAACAACTTTGCCATTTACTCGTCTTCAAACACAAAGGAACTGAAGTACTCTGATAAACTACAGATATATACCGTGTCATACCAATTATCACCAGTAGATTGTACCATGTATGGCTCTGACAGGCAATACAGAACATTTAAGCAAACAGAAAGAACAGATATAAAACAAATCTCTCAGCCAGAACAAGTTTAGCAGGCTCCTTATACCAACTAGTGGCACTGTGCAAGCTGTACTTTCAGGGGTTGTTTGCATTTTTTTGTCACATTCCTTCCCCTTTAGCTGTCTCTGCTTGCATGTTGAGGTCAGTGGGTGGGACTGGAACTGTGGAACGTCCTCTGGTTGTCCCTCAACATTTCCCTGCTGCTTGGCTCTTTTTAAACAGCTGACTGCTCGATGCCCCGGGTCCCCACACGCAAAGCAGTGTTTACAGTTCTCTAAGCCTTGTTGGGTACAGTTAGTGCAGCTGGATATTTTACCTCTCCTTGTAGCAGAGGGCTGGTTTGGTGAGGGAGGAGGTGCTTTGTTGGGAAGAGTCTGGGAGGCTGGGTGTACCTGATGGTGGACTGGTATTTGGGCAGCTACAGTTTTCGAGTGGGTTGCTTGCATGAATGCTGTCTGTTGGTCCATTAAAGCTGCAACCATGTTGGTTAGAGTCTCTACCTGTGCACTAAGCTGTTGTATAGTCTCATTATCCCTTTTGTCGGCAGGCTGGTCTCCTCCCTCCACCTGAACACTGTGTGCATGTGTTGTTTTCTGGTGGGAGACTTGACTGAGTCTACGCTGGTGTTTATTCTCATCACTGATTATCTTCATAACTTGGCTGAGAATTTCTTCATTAGTGACTTAGACATTTGAAAGGAATGGCCTCAGCCGCTGTCTAATGTCTGTGTGTTTTGATCCTAAGCCCTGATAGATGGTGTGGAGGAAAACCTCCTGAATGGTTTTGGGGTCACAGCGAATGTCTGTGCTTGCCTGCTTGAACTGGAAGAGGATTTTCTGTTTGAGTCCAATCATGCGGTACAGGAACTGCTAAGGGGATTCTTGGTCATTTTGTTTTGCACACGTTAGTTCCTGGAACAGTTTTGTGCTTAAAGACAACAGGCTTGACTATCTTCAGTACACCTCGGATCACCTCTGTCTCTGTGAAACCCTCCCTGACTCCCTCATCAATCTGTTTACAGATACTACTGTATGTGATATCAGGTCCCCAATCTGTCCCCCATGTAGCTGGTGGAAGTGGTGTTGGCTCACCTACATTATGAGGCATAGTAGACTCGGTTGCTAGTCATGTCCATGAAGTGTTCCAGCTTCTTACCCAGCTCATTGTGGATTATCTGAAGCTGGTCTACATTCTGACTCATAGTGCTAGTGTCTATACTGAGGTCAGTGTGCTGTTGTGTAGTATGCACTGTGGTAGTAGTTGATGGAAGAGCAGTGCGTGATGGTGGTAGATGGCGGGGGCAGGTTTAGCATGTGAAAGTGTTACCTACTGTCTTAGCTGTTGTGGTGGCAGCAAATGTGTCTTGTGCCTGTGCTACACTATTTGTGATGGCAACTGAGTGCACAATTTTCAATAATACTACATACAAGATCATTTAACATTAACAACTGACTCATACCCTCATCTTCAGAATTCAACAAAGTATCAGACTTCATATAACTAAGGATATAGTCTACACATCCTTCTTCATCAGGAGACTCCAAGGTGTCGGTACCTTGACTGTCAGTTGCGATGTCTCTTGCAAGCTGGTAGGCTTTGATACCAGATAGCTTGTACAGGTTCTTCTTGATGCTCCAGACGAGTTCCTTGCGTGCAGTCGACATGACGTGCTTGTCTGATGATGCAGCAGTGCGGTTCCCTTTGGCAGAATGAAGACCCTCCTTGAGATCTGATCACCCTCTACGGACACCCAACAGCTGTCGTCCTGGCTGCAGTCACACCGCCTTGCCTTGGCCTTGTGGTTCTGGTATCACTGGATCCACTTCCCTGAATGTTTCTGATGGAAGCAGATCCGGGAAGAGCCCCCACAATTTGTTAGGGATACCAAGAATGGTACCACAGCAACAAAGATGAAATTCTGTAAAATACAGGTAAAGTTGAGCAGCAGTGAAGACAAGGAGCTTGCAGTTCATCTTCCAGATTGCATCTGAGGGGCTAGTGGGAGTCCCTCCCGTCAGGCAACCCGGATGCAACTGCTCCAGTGTCAAAAGTTCCTACCGGGTGCTGCTCTGCTCTACAGTCTTCCTTTACGGTCCACATTACAAAATCGTAGCTCATAATTAATTATTACCTGAATTATTTGGGTTATTTAATGCCATTCATGTCACCAGGAATATAGATTTGACAAATTAAATTAAAATGAAGACCAATGTGGTCACCTGTTTTGGGTGCACCACAATATACTACCATTGAAAAATGTGCAACCAGTGGCGTAAATATTAATGCATCGACCATCTAAATCACCATCAAGTACCACAGCTGGTGCATAAAACAATTAATAAGTAAACAACTCAGCCTTGGAAGACTTGGCGGTGATGAGTATCAGAGCTAAACTTCTTTAGGATATTGTACTATACCCAGTCTTGATTATGTTACCATCTACTCCCAAAAGAGCAAATTTTACCCTGGAATGATCGGCTAAAATATTGATTTTTTTTTTTCCATGCAAGTCTGCTGTCTGCAGAAGATCATTCTTTCGAAGTTGATTACCTGATGGAATTGCCCAGTTGTTCATTACATGTGTGTTCAAAAATGCACAAATGCAGGCAGTATCCACTTTATAATTTAATTTTAAATTAAATCTGTCTGTGTGTAGAGTATCTGGTGGAAGCTGTTGCACTCCTTTGTTCCAAGGTATGCGGTTATTATGTTCTTTTCTGTGGACATGCGTAATGTTCCTTCCATGGCTCTCTTCCTCCCCCTTAGGTCATATGACTGTTTTTTAATAATGTCACAATTATCAAATAATTGTATAATTAGTGAGTCGAGTCTGCTGACTGTTTAAACACTACTGATATTTGACAGCCTACAGCGACACTTGGAGGATAACGATTGAAATGCAGGTTTAAATCCCAGTGTGTCAAATAAAAACTAAGGGCCTCCTTATAACACTATCAAGGTGATACTGTATATCTACACTATGTCTTAACTGTTAGCCGTAAGGAGAGCAAAAAAACACAAGGCTACAGTTCTTCTTGTTGCAGATGTTATTTTACTTTAAATAAGGCTACAAATATGTGTGTGTGTGTTTGGAAAGTGTTAACAACACCTCAATGAAAGGTGGCGAAGTAGCTGAAAATAAAACCAGGTTCGAATGAAATGATATTGCCTCTTAACAGTGCAGTCTGACATATTAGTTAATTTCCTAACACCTCTCCCTCGGGGGAGCCACTACCTTGGTTGAGCTGAAAATGCTTCAGTTCAACCTCAGAGCTACCAATGCAAATCAACCAAGACAGTAGCATTCTTCTAACGCGATAGTCAATACAGTCAGATATAAAGAAAAATTAAAATAACCTTCGTAGCTGGCAGTGACTTTTTGTTAGCTTGATGATGCAGGGAGAGGTAAAGATGATCCAGAGTGGCATGCCCCTGAAGTGTGTATGTGTGTAGAGGGTGATACCAAAGACCGGAGCGTCATAATCATCTCTAGTAATCCACAGTACAGACATACATATCAGAGATAAATACTTCAATCACAATGTAATGTAGTGATCAGCAATAGTTCTCTCCAATTAGAATGGAAGTAAAAATTGATTAATGGATTTTAAGCTCTCTTGAAAATGCTCAAGATCTTTTCAAGTACGGATTTCCCAAAATACTCATATGATAGGCACAGTTAGAAAATTGTCCAAAGTCGTACAGATATCCATATTTTCTGAGTAGTCAGCACAACCCCAGTCAAAACTGTTTACCATTTTAATTGCAGCTGTCACATTCCTTCTCCTACTCAAGTTTTTCCTCTCTTTCACATTCCCCTATTTATGTTGTTTTTTTTTCCATTATCACATTTTTCTTAATTCAGTCACTAATTTATTTCATGTGTTTGTCTGAGGCTGTTTGTTTTAGTTATTAGGGATCCAAGCAGCGAAGCTGCTGGAACCCTATTGATTTTGTTCTGATTTTTTAGGGGTGCAAGCAGTGAAGCTGCTGGAACCCTATTGTTTTTGTTCTGATTTTTCTTCTTATTAGGGGTCCAAGCAGTGAAGCTGCTGGAACCCTATTGTTTTTGTTCTGATTTTTCTTCTTATTATTATTATTTTTATTATTTTTTTTAGGGGTCCAAGCAGCAAAGCTGCTGGAACCCTATTGTTTTTGTTCTGATTTTTAGGGGTCCAAGCAGCGAAGCTGCTGGAACCCTATTGTTTTTGTTCTGATTTTTCTTCTTATTAGGGGTCCAAGCAGCGAAACTGCTGGAACCCTATTGTTTTTGTTCTGATTTTTCTTATTAGGGGTCCAAGCAGTGAAGCTGCTGGAACCCTATTGTTTTTGTTCTGATTTTTAGGGGTCCAAGCAGCGAAGCTGCTGGAACCCTATTGTTTTTGTTCTGATTTTTCTTCTTCTTATTATTATTATTATTAGGGGTCCAAGCAGCGAAGCTGCTGGAACCCTATTTTTTTTGTTCTGATTTTTCTTATTATTATTATTATTATTTTTCTCCAGCGAAACGCGATGGGCAGCAAAAACCGTAAGTCGCACATGCACCAAATCTTGATCATAGATTCCAAATTGGTGAAATGACTCGCGCAAGTGAAATCACCGATTTTTGCCTGTAGGGGGCGCTATAATAAGCGCATTTGCGTTTTTGCTCATATCTCGGGCACCGTAAGGGTTAGAACAAAAATTCTTTTTTCCTCTGATTCCTTGAAAGCTGCCGATTCACGCCATGAAAATTTTCCCGCCATTTTGAAAAAATCGAAAGTGAAAGTAAAACGAACTAGTCGGAGGCCGTTCATCCGATTCTCACAAAATTTGCTATGCATCATCTATGTGCCATCCTGACAAAAAGTTGTAAAAAGATTTTTCATTCACCGTTCTGTTTCAAAGTTGTACATCAATCAAAATTTAAGGCGTGGCCCATAATGAGTCTACAGCCAATATCTTGGGATGTAAAGGTCCAAACTTAATGAAACTTGAGACACCCAATCAGTACCACATTCTTTGGATGCACACCAAACTTTGTCAAATTTCATCCATAGGGGGCGCTATAACTAAAACATTGCAATATCTCAAGAACCACTTAAATTAAAAATCTGAAATTTGGTGTACTCGTACCTGGCCCCATTTGCTCACATTTCCTAGAGTGCCAATTGGCTCGCTCAACAAAATGGCTGCCAAACAGCCAATCAAACTTCAGCAGTCAATATTTGCCAGTGCAAATGGCTGATCTTCATGAAAATAAATAGGCCCATTCATAATGGCACATAGAAGATATGTACCAAATATGAAACAAATCAGCCAAAAGGGGGCGCTGTAGTAAGCACATTTACATTTTAACTTCTATCTTGGGAACTGCAGGGGTTAGAACAAAAATTCTTTTTGGTCTGATTCCTTGTACACTCCCGAATCAAATGGGCCCATTCACACCAATGTCCACCACAAAATTTCCACGCCATTTCAATTTCATGAAAAGGGCAGGAAAATGAACTCATCCGAGGCCACTCGTCTGATCATCACGAATTTTGGTGTACATGATGTCCGGACCATGCTGACAAAAAGTTGTCAAAATAATTTTGTGTTAATGAAATTTGAAGGTGTGGCCTATAACGACTCTATGGCCAATATCTTGTGAGGTAAAGGTTCAAACGTAACCAAACTTGACTCCCTCCATTAGTAGCATGATCTTTGGAAGCATGCCAAATTTCGTGAAATTCCGTCCATAGGGGGCGCTACAACTGACATATTGCCATATCTCAACAACCGCTTAAGTTAAAAATCTGAAATTTGGTATACTTATACTTAACCTCATTTGCTCACATTTCGTTTCATATGCAAGATCTACAGACCTTGTCGACCAAAAGGCATTTTGATTCACCAAATCATTTCTAAGATGCCATCCATTTAATGCCATCCAGGTGATCCACACATGTTCTCAGAATCTTGTGCATCCATAGTCCAGGCATTACAAACCTTTTTACACATATGAAGATTGAAACCCAAGGGAGTATTCCAATTTTCTAATATTTGTGGATGCAATACTGTCATTGCCAAAAATGTGTATTTGGTTACCTCTTTGTTTGAGAAGGTTCATGTCTGATATTCACATATTGGAGGTTAAAACATGCTGTGATTTAATATGCACATGTCTTGAAATTCCCAAGAGTGCAGATATATAGGAAGTTGTTTTATTCAATATATCTCTCAAACAACTGTTTTGTTACTTTATTGCATTACCCTGTTGGTTAAATTATTTGGAAATGTAATGGATTGAAGTGACAGTGAAGGTTACATGACTGTCAGATTAGACATGCTTTATATCGGTTGGAAAGGGGATATTGAGCTGTTTCACAAATAGACTAGATGTAATTTGACATGACAGAGCCTGAATATCATGTGTCAAAGTTAAATTCTTTTTGTATGCGCTTGGCCTGTATGAAATGTAGGAGATTAGGCCTGTAATAGGGTTAGCCGATAACCCATACAAAACATGCAGAAGGACTAAAACTTCATCCAAAATAATTTATTAAAAAGACCAAAACCAAACAAAACCAGTCTTCTTGGGCTGGCAATCTTGACTCCAGGGGGTAATGAAGAAGGAAAGGTGCACTCTCACCCTAGAGAGATAAGAGATACAGGAGAGTTACAGGAGAAAGGTAATATTGTTTACTATTTGACATCACGCCTGTCATATTGAATTAGTATAACTTTATAAATGAAGCAATAGTACCAGGGAGGGAATGGTATATGTAAGGGATAACAGCAGCCGAGGTGTCCCGTTATACGCAAATATTGGATGTGGCGGAGGCAAAGAACGATGGAACAAAACAGTGTAAATAGCAACAAGCTGAGCACACAACCGTGTGCAGTGCCACAGCTCACTATAATGGTGCTTAAGGTGACACTGAAAAATTTTGTAAATAGGGGACACTCTAGAAAATAGGCTACATTGCTATATCCCAAAAACCGTTCACAAAGTTCAAATTGTGTGGTCTATTTGATTACATTTTTTAACGTTTCCTAAAATTCCACCTCTTATATCTCCTATTGAAGCCACTGAACCACTTCTAATTCCAACATTGGTTGCAACTTTTGCAATTCTGCTTGGATATTTATAGATGATGCCCCTGACCAAGGCTGGCAAAAAGGCTATATTTATAGTTTATATTTGTTCCTTTTCCATTTGTGTACACTCAAATGCAGAGGATGAATTTCCCCATGAGGGAATAAAGTAATAAACTGTTTCTATTAATTACATTGGTGTTGTGACTGTAGTTTGTATTGACAAACCAGGTTTATCAGACCTACAGATTGAACGTTGATATTCATCAGTGAATTTATCTATCCTTGCTAAATACCTGGCACTTCTTGAAGGATAGCCATATTCCCTACATATGCACTGTCTTCTCTGAGGATAGACATATTCCCTGCACAGACATTGCCACTCAGTCTACAAGTCAAAGTCAACACTTGTCACTCAAATTAGTTTTTAATATGTTTTATCAATTAAAAATAATTTTAACTTTGTATTTCTTAGTGATGGGGAAGAAGCTTTTAACACTCTCATCCCACCATAATGTCATCTATTCCAATAAGGAGCACCCCCCAAAAGCCATGGCTTGTGACTCCATTCCCACAACCTTTTTCAAATGCACAGCTCAGTCACAACTTTTTTTACATTGCCTTGGTAATATGCTGTCCATTGTGTTTTGTGATGGGTATCCATCTAACTACAACAATGGGGGTGTTTCAATAGTGTGCCTTCCATTGAAACACCCCCATTTTCCTTCCATAATTAGACTTAAAAATCGGTCATAAACATCTTGCCAATATCAAACAATTGATTTTTTTTCCCCATTTATGTAGCCATAAAATTAGATTTCAATGTAATAAGAAACCTTTCTCTATCTGCTTGTTGCAGGTGGAAGCTATGGTAGCCATGTTGGAGTCATGTGACCTCGTAGAACAGCTGGTTCTGAGGAATACCGGCCTAACAGATGACCTGCTGAACAGTCTTGTCATTGCACTCAAGAATAGCCCTTCAAATGTGACATTGATAAACCTGAACCTGAATAACATTGGACCTGCCGGGGCCCATATTCTACTCAATTTGATGAAGATCAAACCACAGCTCAAGAGCCTTCTGTGAGTATTCATTTTCCTGTTCAGTCCCATCATTTTGCATGAACCTACTTTAAATATAACTTTATAACCTTTATTTCCATTCTTTCAAATTAGAAAGATTTCACATGCCCTGAATTATTATTATTATTATTAGTAGTAGTAGTAGTAGTAGTAGTAGTAGTAGTATTTCCTTCTTGCATTTTGTAATACATCTATAGAACTGGGTCCGATCAATGGTCCTTGGGTGCTATAGGATAGATTGTCTTTTATGTAATGGAGAGCACCCTCCACAAAATGTGCACTGTTCCTAGGAGGGTGTACTTCTATGATGTTGATGTTGCTTGGAATCCATTTGATTCAGTCATAGTATTGGGATGGTGTTGCTACCACTCGTCTGTTGTTTCAATATTGTATTCCTTACAGATCTTCCAGTGCAGATACTTTGCTATTTTGTTGTGTCTGCAAATATATTGTTTTTGCCAGTTCTGGACAGCCTGAGATAATGTGGTCAATGGTTTCCTCAAATATACCACAGATCCTGCAGAACAGATCTGTTCCATGTTTGATTATTTGATGGTGGTAGGATCTGGTGGCAAGGCTCTTTTCTTGGGCAGCAATGATCAGTCCTTCTGTTTCTGCTGTCAGTCCATGGGTTTTGATCCAATAATTGGTCTTTTGCCTGTCCATGTCTGCTTCTTTTATTCTTTTTGGGTATTTCCCATGCATTGCTTTCTTCTCCCAGTTTTCTAGTAGTTGTTGCTGTCTAAGTAGTTTTGCTTACTTTCTCACTCCTCAGGCATAGTTGTTAGCTGCCAAGATCCAAGATTCCAAATTCAATTCTGTACTTGGCATCTTCTTTTTTACGGAATTTAACTTCTTCTTACTATCATGTTGTTTCACTATTCGGAGAGGCACATCATTGCAAGTTGATAGATACGTGTCCAAGCCAATGGTTGTAGTTTTATAAGTCAGCTCCAATTGGGTTAAGCCACGTCCTCCTTCTGATCTTGGTATATAGAGTCTGTCTCTTTAATTGTGGTGTTGATGTCAAGGTTGATGTCACAGCTATTGGTCAACCTTTCTCTTTTAAACATGGCTTTTGCATACTTATCAAGCCCAAAATCCATTTTAATGTCATCACTGAAGGTTTTTACAATGTTAAGTAGACCTGACTGTTGGTCATCATTTTTGACAAATGTCTTTAGGTTGTCCATATAAAAAAGATGGTTTCATTTCCCATGCTGCATTTCAAAACCATAATCACTGTTGTTAAGTAAAGTGCTAAGGGCTGCTAATGCAATACAAAAGAACAATTGTGACAGTGAGTCTCCTTGGAAGATTCCACTTTTGATATTGATTAGTCTAGATGGCATACATTTTTTTTTTTCGTTGATTTTTTCAATTGCACAAAGGGTGCATCAAAAAGTCATAAAATTTGGTAGGATGGTAGAACGCCATGAAATCTCCAGTCCTCTACAACATGACATCCATAGGTCACAAATTTCATAGGTCTCATTGCCTCTTTGCCCACAATAAGTCCACCAAGGATAAATGGCACAGGTCACATGATTTGGCAGCCATCTTGGACTGAATTTGCCATTTTCAAAAGCACACCATCCTTCAATCGCTTGACAAAAAGTCATTAAATTTGGCACACAGGTTCCTCTTCTTACAAGGAACAACTTTGCCTCCAGAACCTATTTAGGTACAAATTTGAAAGCAATCTATTTAAAACCATGGACTCTACAAGACCTTGAAAATATATATTTTTAAGCAAAATTTTATAGTGTGAAAAAACAGACTTACAAATCTGCTCATGAACCATGACACTGAAATTTCATACATGGGGCCTTTCAGGTATCCAATAAATTGCAAAGCAAAAGTTGCTATGTGAAATAACACTAGAGCTACATCGCAATCAGTTTTCAAAGGTAGGTGTAAATGGATATAAATCCAACACTGTTGCTCAAAAAATCTCAAAACTTTGTATTCATGTATGGCCCTACAGGATGTCTCTTCTGCATTAAAAGTTTCTACAATGGTCACACAGTTTGGCTGAAATACTGGATTTTATGTCACATTTAGTGTGTTCTTGTTCTAATACAAAAAAATGGGAAGACATGAAACTTCATAGCCCACCAATGAGTCCACCAAGGATGAATGGCACAGATTTGGGGCCATGTTGAATTAGCTGTAAACACTTTATTATGCACCAGTTTAAATTGTCAGTGTCTCTCAACACAAGCTACACTTCTGGTGTGACCTGTGTCTTCCTGGTATATTAAACATATATATGTGTGTGAGAACAACTCATGAATGTTTCATGTACTTGAGATGAGATGCATTTGGACAAGTTTTTGAATAACAAGCAAAAACTATGAAACAAGAATATGAATGTTTGTTGCCTATTTAATTATTTTAATGATGAACTGAATGGTGCTCAAACCACCCCAAATATTATACACTGGATCTAGAATGTCTACACACCCTTTTCAAATTTCTTGTTTTTATTGCATTGAGGCCTGACATGAAAACCCATTAAAGCAGATTTCAACATCAAAGTAAAAAGAAAAGGCAACATATCTCTGAATGTTAATTTAAAATATGAAAACTGAAACACCTTAGTTGAATAAGTTTACACTTACAGAGCCCAAATGGGCAAGTGAGAGTTTTTCTGGGAGGAAATGGATACTGTGGACACGTCATTGACAAAAATGGCTTACACAAGTCACAGGAGAAGATTGATGCCATACGCAGCACACTAAAGGCCGAAAATGTGTCTCAGCTAGGTCCTTTGTGGGTCTTGTCAACTATTATCATTAATTCTTTCCAAACCTGTCTATGGGTGTAAAGTCGGGTGCCGTTAAATGAAGGAGACGACTGCAGGATTAATGCTCAGGAACCGTTTACTGAAGAACTAGATAGCTTACATGCTTTTTGCTCGTGTCAAAACAACAATGACCTATATAGCTTTCTTAACTTCCTGACTACAGTGGCCGGTGTATATCACCTTTTAGAACAATGCGATTCTCAACTAACTACGGTGACCGGCACATACGATCTTTTAGAACCGCCCAATACATAACAACAAGGTTATACTCACTACTCTAGACAGGGGCACAATGGAATTGGTCTGAAATTTGTGAGCATGCTTTTCAAGAGAGTACATTTTTGTGTTATCATTTTGGAACGCCCTGTGTTTTTCCCCAGTTTTATTTTTTACCTAATTAGGAATGCCTAATTGTTTAGTACATATTCTGCAGCTATAATCTCCACTGTCGGGGGGTGGGACTAACATGCTCTCCTCACACATACTCATGAGACTGTGCTGTCTTACACCACCATCTGTACCGACCAGTAGGGGGTCACTATTTAGCTACAGAATAACCCCATGCCAACCTACCCTTCCCTGTACCCCTGGTGCAAGGAGTCAGTTTGTGCTATGGGCTCTCAGTCATTGTCGGCTGATGACACTGCTGGGATCATACCCAGGCCGTAGTGCTCAACCATGCACAGCAGGTGCTTCTACCGGTTGACCCGCTTGGGAGCCCAAGACTGATGTACACCTGACGGCATTGTCCCACAATTATGTTCAAAAGCAATTATGTTCAGACTGTGATGTCCTAAGCCTTGCATGGGGAATCAAGAAACTCAACCACTACCTCTATGGCCAAAAGTCTACTCTGGTGACCAATCACCAACTCTTGGTGTCAATATTCAACCCAACCAAAGCACCATGGCAACACTGACTGCTGCTATCTACAACAGAGTATCCCAAGTCACCTGAACCACTAGAAGTGTTTCACAGCACTCTAGCTGAAAAGCTACCAGTGACAAACTTACTTATTCAGAAAGAAACCAGAAACTACCTAAAATTTACCTAAAAAAAAGTATGTGACATTACTGTGAAAGGGTGAGCTCATGCTGAGTCACTGTTTCCTGGTTTCTGAGCCAGAAGGGATCAGCAGTCTGTATGTAGATAACGCGGTTATTTCTTCTAAGGTCCGCAGCAGAGTCCAAGAGGCTTTACATGAAGGACACTTATGTACAGTGAAAATGAAGAGCCTTGCTCATAGTTATGTATGGTGGCCAGGCATTGTCAGATTAAGGACATGTCAAAGAGCAGCTCTTGATGCTAAAAGGTCCAGACTGCACCACCACAAGCACCATTACACCCATGGGAGTGGCCATAATCATCTTGGCAAAGACTGCACATCGATTTTGTAGGAGCTTTCATGAACTCAATGTTCCTGATTGCAGTTGATGCCCTCAAAAAGCCCTGAAGTGGTATGTATCAAATCCATCACTTCTGTGAAAACAATCTCTGTTCTGAGAACCCTGTTCACTTCAAATAGAATCGTAGATTAAAGCATCTCTGACAATGGGCTTTCCTTCACATGGGACAAATTCATGTAAAATGACATCAAACATTTCACATGTGCACCCATCACCCTAGCACAAACAATTGGCTGAGGAAATGGTTGGCAATTTCAAAAGGTCAGTCAAGACTATGGACAAAGAGATCATATTGCTGTGGCACAAAATTGACTATTTCATTTTTGTCTACAGAAATCAGCAGATCAAACCTGATGTGTAGAAGAATGTCCAGAACAAACAGTTCGAACAGGCAGACAAATGACAAACATACTAGAAGTTTCAGTGTAGGATAGGATGTTCTTGCATGACACTACAGAGCTGACAAGTGACAACTAACAGAACAGCACCGCTAATGTACACTGTTGACATTGGAGAAAACCCATCATGACATCATGGTTCACCAGCTCAATTAAAAAGGAAACCAATACTTACCTTGGACATGGAAGGAATTACTCCAGAAGTCTATATATTGGATCCAAACAGAGCAGAGCAATCTGTCATGAGCGATAACTTACCTGACTTACCTGTACAGGCAATTCCACCAAGTCCAAAAATTTTCAAGGATCCTGTGAGACAAAGAAATCTACCTGAGAGACTTCAGTCATAACAACAAAGAGTGGTCAAAATTTTTAAAAAGACTGAAAAAGTTGCACTGTTGGAATGTAAAAAAAAAAGTTTCAGGGGCAATTTGTTCCTTAGGGCGGTTGGGCAACGCACCACCAAAGGGGGAAAGGGGGGGAATTTTTCTATCACATCCTATCACAGTGTTGTGCTAGCTGTGACTGTTCTAGACAGTTTGTTCTGCCTCTGAATATCATAGTCCGATCAGTGTCAAGTCGTGTTCCGTGGAGTACCGCCCCTTTCGGGCAATTTCAGTCTGGTTGAAAATCGCCCAGATTGCTCTGATAGACTCTCATGTTAAGGCAATTTTTTTCGAACTGCAGGCACTGCAATGTAATCTGTATGGGTTTCAGGTGGGCTTGCACTAATGTGCTTTCATCATGGTGTAGGGATCGCCGGGGCAGCCAGCGGTCTTGTCACATTCAAGGTCAACATAACTAATGTTACATCAACTCAGAGCAACTCGATCGTGTCATTAAGAGAAATACTGTTCAGTCATTGTAGTAATCAGGATAAATTGGCAGCTAAAGAATTAGGACCACCCAGAACAAATTTAAATATCAAGCAAGTATCTTCAAAGGGAAAGAAATCATATAACTGGGGATTTTCACGGAGCTGGTATGAGCGGAAAACATGGCTAGCAGGCTGCGAAGTATCTAACACTTTGTTTGCAATGTGACAATGTCAAGTTAGCTAGCTGACTAATTTGCACAATGCAATGTGACAATGTCTAGTTAGCTAATTGTTCATTTACCCATTGAACGGGTCACATTGGCCATCATTGCAACGATTGCCCCCCCTGAGAGATTTGGCAGGAGCCGCCACTGTTGCCAAAGTTGTGACATTGTTACTCGGGAAAATGTTGCATTGTCTTGCATTGTTATTGTGCCAGGGTTATGTTTGTGAGTTTCATTTGTGAAAACATGAAGGTACTGGGGGTAGTTGTGTGTATGATTAGTTGTGTTTAGTGTGACTTACAGAAATTGTTTCTGTTCCACAGTGTTAATCTGTAAGGGGAGAGTGTTATGTTTGCACTGTAGTTAAAGGAACTACTTTATTATTACTTGCCCACATATTGGTACCTCCTATGTTGCACCTAAGGATGTGTGCACATTGATCCATTATTGAAATGAGTACCACTGATTACAGTTTGAACTAAAACATGGCTTTGATATGACAGTTTCCTTTATTTTGACAGCTACCTGCATGCCTTTAACATATAGGTCACATTGTTGGATAGAAGCAGATAATTCTGTGGAAGCTCATTAGCTGATGGAATTGCCCTGCAGTTTATTACCTGCGTCTTCAAAAATCTTGGTAAAACTCAGTGCAAACTAGTGTAGGGGATCAAGCCTACGATTAGTCTTCCTTACGTGGGGCATCAATTATGTAAGGAATAATTAAATTAAACACATGGAGGCGCCATACAGAATATGGCATCTACCATAGTGGTTAAAATAAAATTTCAGTCTCAGTTTCATATATCAGTCTCATAAAATATACTAAACTATCAATTTGGAACTTAATTTAATAATTAAATTAATAATCATAATCAAAAATATAGCTGCAAGCAGCGATGAACGGGCCCAAGCACTGATTGTGTAGCCTCGCGTGGGTTATGGCATCATCAGATACTTCGTTATTGTTCCTAATGACTGTTTGTGACTAGTAAATGGTTGGAGGGGATACACACTCAAGACACAAATATATTCTTATGTTATACTTTCACTTAGTGAAAGCAATTCATTCATGTTGTGTAAATTGAATCAATTTACCAGTACAGCGCACAAAACAACACAAAGACAGTTTGATCTCAGTATATTAAAGTAAATCTAACGAGGACAAATCATGGTCATTTGCATATCTCTTAGAGGAATACTAAAATATTTGGTGTATAAGCCTTATGTCCGATTGCCAGTTGGTGGCAATAAGACAATAAATCACAATTGGCATGTGAATCTGATTTTGCCCCAAAATTGAACATACATGTGAAGTCTGGGCCAAATCAAACAATGTACAGAGGAGTTATGCCACATTTTGTGTTTGAGCAGTCACATGTAAATTGATCACCTCGCCACGGCAACGCCGATCAAGATATCAATAATCCCTTCGTAATTTAGCATCAGGAATGTCTTGGCATCATCCTAAAAAATAGTAACAAAATAGCTTGCTTATTCACAATCAGATATCAATTACTTACACACTTCTATACAGTGTAATATAAGTTATGTCTGCTCATGTTAAAACACACAAAATCCAACAACAACCAACTTCCTATTGTTTTAGCTACTCAGTGATTACTTATTTGCACATCCTACAATTTCTTCCAATATGCTTACCAAGTTTGCTGTTCTAACATTGACAGCCCACAGTTGAACTTCATTGACAACAGTGTGGTTACTGGAGTTCATTAAAGAAACAAATACATGCAGTAATCAAAATTTTGAGTTATCCCGATGACCGCATATTTTGATGTAGCTGCCAAATGTCTTGAGCACCATTATATCATTTTGAATATTAACATCACACTCTGTTGAAAAATAATAATAAATATAGCCCCAAAAGCTTAGGCTAATAGGCTACATGCAGTGTGTAGCCCTCATACCAAAAAAATTTTAGTATGAATCTGATGAGCCATTTAGGAGAAAGATTTGTTAAAATTTTGTCAAAAGTTTGTTATAAATGATTTACTTCCTGCTGCCAGTTGGTGGCACTATGACAATGAATCAAAATTGGCATGTGCATCTGATTTTGCCCCATAATTGAACATACATGTGAAGTCTGGGCCAAATCAAACAATGTACAGCGGAGTTATGCCACATTTAATGTTTCAGTGCAGTAACATGTTAATTGATCGCCTCACCACGGCAACACCGATCAAGATATCAATGATCCCTGAGTAACTTAGCATCATGAACATCTTGTGATTCATGCTGACCAAATTTAGTATGAATCGGATGAATCCTCTAGGAGGAGCATAAAAAAATTTTATAAATACCTCATTCCTGCTGTCAGTAGGTGGCGCTATGACAATGAATCACAATTGGTGGTGTGTCTGTGATTGTGCCCCATAATTGAACATACATGTGAAGTTTCAGCCAAATCAAACCATGTACAGCGCACTTATGCCACACTTCCTGTTTGAGCACGGTCACGTGCAATATTTAAATTGATCGCCTCGCCACGGCAACACCGATTGAGATATCAAAATCCCTTCGCAATTTAGCATCAGGAATGTCTTGGCATCATACTGACTAAATTTGGTATGAATCGGATCAATCCTCTAGGAGGAGTATTCGAAAGTTGAGCTGACTGTGAAAACGCACAAAATCCAAAGTGACCAACTTCCTGTTAAGGCGGAGTTAAGGGGTGTGATTAAAGAAATTTGTTCATCTTAGGTAGACCAATATGCCTACCAACTTTGGTGCATGTGCGTAACATTGGACGCCCATAGTAAACACACTTGACAAAGGGGGCGCTATGGAGCCCCCGTGAAGGGCCCAGGTCCAAGCTTTTGATAACCCCAATGACTGCACCTTCTGATGTGTGTGCCAAATTTCATGAGTTTTCGTGCATGCGAAGCCATCAGACAGCGGAATCATGCCTCATTTTGTGTTTGAGTGCAGTAACATGGTAATTGATCTTTACCCACGGCAACGCCGATCAAGATATCAATAATCCCTTCAGAATAAAAGCATGAACATCTTGACGTCATGCTGACCAAATTTAGTATGAATCGGATGAATCCTCTAGGAGGAGCATTGAAAAGTTTGTTATAAATACCTCACTTCCTGCTGTCAGATAGGGGGCGCTATGACAATGGATCACAATTGGCATGTGTGTGTGATTGTGCCCCATAATTGAACATACATGTGAAGTTTCAGCCAAATCAAACCATGTACAGAGAATTATGCCACACTTCCTGTTTGTGTGGCGAGTCACGTGTAAATTGATTGTTTTGCCACGGCAACACCGATTGAGATATCAAAAATCCCTTCGCAATTTAGCATCAGGAATGTCTTGGCATCATCCTTACTAAATTTGGTATGAATCGGATGAATCCTCTAGGAGGAGTATTCGAAAGTTCGGTGCCTGTGAAAACGCACAAATTCCAAAGTGACCAACTTCCTGTTGGGCGGAGCTAAGGGGTGTGATTACGAAATTTGTTCATCTTAGGTAGACCAATATGCGTACCAAGTTTGGTGCATGTGCGTAACATTGGATGCCCACAGTGAACACACTTGACAAAGGGGGCGCTATGGAGCCCCCGTGCCACACCCAGGTCCAAGCTTTTGATAATCCCCGATGACCGCAACTTTTGATGTGTGTGCCAAATTTCATGAGTTTTCGTTCATGGCAAGCACCTCAAAAAGGCCGCCAAAGTGGAAAAATAATAATAAATATAGCTGCAAGCAGCGATGAACGGGCCCAAGCACTGAGTGTGTAGCCTCGCGTGGGTTATGGCATCATCAGATACTTTGTTATTGTTCCTAATGACTGTTTGTGACTAGTAAATGGTTGGAGAGGATACACACTCCAGACACAAATATATTCTTATGTTATACTTTCACTTGGTGAAAGCAATTCATTCATGTTGTGTAAATTGAATCAATTTACCACTACAGCGCACAAAACAACACAAAGACAGTTTGACCTCAGTATATTAAAGTAAATCTAACGAGGACAAATCATGGTCATTTGCGTATCTCTTAGAGGAATACTAAAATATTTGGTATATAAGCCTTATGTCCGATTGCCAGTTGGTGGCAATAAGACAATAAATCACAATTGGCATGTGAATCTGATTTTGCCCCAAAATTGAACATACATGTGAAGTCTGGGCCAAATCAAACAATGTACAGCGGAGTTATGCCACATTTTGTGTTTGAGCGCAGTAACATGTTAATTGATCGCCTCGCCACGGCAACGCCGATCAAGATATCAATAATCCCTTCGTAATTTAGCATCATGAACATCTTGGCATCATGCTGACTAAAAAAATAGCTAACAAAATAGCTTGCTTATTCACAATCAGATATCAATTACTTACACACTTCTATACAATGTAATATATCTTATGTCTGCTCATGTTACACACACACACACACCACCACCACCAACAACAAACTACTTACACTATTGTTTTATACTCAGTGTTACTTATTTGCACATCCTACAATTTGTTCTAATACAGCCAGAGTATGCTGTTCTAACACTACAGGGGTTTGGTTTTCCTTCATTGCAACAGTGTGGTTACTGTAGTTCATTAAAGAAACAAATACATTCAGTAATCAAAATTTTAACTAGTTATCCTACTTACCTACATATTTTGAGTAGCTACATAATGTCTTGAGCACCATTATATCATTTTGAATATTAACATCACACTCTGTTGCTCATGATGCTTTTGCTTTCCCCCAAAAGCTTAGGCTACAGCTTAGGCTACATGCAGTAAACAGACTCGTCATACTACTATTACTTACAATTGTCGTGTCCTGGAATAGAAGCTCATTTAGCAGTCCACATCACAATAGCCTGAAGTCATGGCTTTAAATCAGCTAACATAAGCCAGTAAATACAATACAAGCATACCTAATGTTACAGCCTCAGCCGTTTCAATGCGCTGTCAGATACCGGAGCATAAAGCACACCGTGGGCTAGCATATCATGCTAATCGTTCCTTTGAATATATTAGCTTTAATGATCGTCCAGTCTGAAGTTGATAGTAACTAAACACCCATACATATTGTGTTCGTTTGAGACAGCGGTGTTTCGTATTGAATTATGTTGTGATTAAATCGACGAGTGTTGTTGATCATGACATCAGGCTACACGGTCATAGCAACAGCTAAAAGGACTCGGGTTTATCAACAGAATTATTCTTACGTGAACCAAGCAATCTGCCAAAAGTAGTACCACGAACAGGTGGGCTTTTTAGAATAACTGTGACATTTTCTCTGTACGCAGGCGTATGCATAGACTTAAATGTATAGTGAAATGCATTTGCGGAGCTAATTCCACGACTTGAAGCGGAATTTCCCTGCGCCATGTGCAATATTTCCACAGTTCGTCAACCTTCCTCCCAATAACGAAATTAACACAACACCACAATTAACCGAGGTAACTATACACGATGTTTGCTTCTCATAAAAGTAAGGATGCGCGAAATACCTTCCGACATGGGTGAGTTCGCAACACGCGACTCCAAGCTGAGCTTGCCTGCGACTCGTCAAAAATGTTCCAACCGGGACAGTTCGTCCGCAGTTATCCCTGACTTAAGCACCAAATTAACACAATACCACAATTAAAGGAGTTTGTTTTTTTACTAAACATGCAAAATGTCTCCAAAATCGCTGAATTGGCAACACTGCTAACGTGCTCAAAACACTTTAACAAACATGGCCGCTGTTCGACTATCTGAAGGGCTACATTCATGACGTTGCACCTAAATACAACCCCCACGCTACAACTCATTTGATTGGTTAAGCATCCTGTCATTCATCAGACTGGTGAAACTGGTCAAAAACTGCTCAGAGGTGCCCAAATTCAACCTTTACCCATGGCTACGCTGTTCAACGTATCAAAACATACCTTTGCAGAATAAAATCAAGACATCTGTGACCACATGTACACCAAATCTGAATTGAACCGATGAACCGTCTAGGAGCACTAGAGCTGAGATGGCTGAAAAAGCCACTCTTTCTGTTGCCAGATGGTGGCGCTATACCAGGGTGTGACTCTGGGCATGTGGATATCATCATAACCATCATAACCAAAAACCTGTGAAGTTTGAGCCGTATCAAGCAATGTATGGAGAACTTATGACAAATTCCCTTTTTGTGTGGAGAGACATATAAATTCATAGTTTTGCCATTTCAACACCATGCAAGATATCAAAAATCCCTTCGCAATTTAGCATCAGGAATGTCTTGGCATCATACTGACTAAATTTAGTATGAATCGGATGAATCCTCTAGGAGGAGTATTCGAAAGTTCGGCGCCTGTGAAAACGCACAAAATCCAAAGTGACCAACTTCCTGTTGGGCAGAGTTATGGGGTGTGATTGCAAAATTTGTTCATCTTAGGTAGACCAATATGTCTACCAAGTTTGGTGCATGTGCGTAAAAGTGGACGCCCACAGTGAACACATTTGACAAAGGGGGCGCTATGGAGCCCCCGTGCCACACCCAGGTCCAAGCATGAGTTTTTGATAATCCCCGATGACCGCAACTTTTGATGTGTGTGCCAAATTTCATGAGTTTTCGTTCATGGCAAGCACCTCAAAAAGGCCGCCAAAGTGGAAAAAGTGCTTGGGCCTAATAAAATAATAACAATAATAACTCAGTGCTTGGGCCCTAATAATAATAATAATAATAATAATAATAACCCCAATAACTAGGGGTGGAGTTTTACTATCAATGTCAGTGGTGTCCCTTATGAACCAATAAAACACAGGAAACTTGAGAAGGGGAAAACATTAGCTCTGCACTGAGCCTGGCCTTTTTAACACTTTGTAACACCTTTCGCTGTCGTATATTACATATCGTTGTTGGTGATAATATATGACTAAAATGTAGTCTTTAAGTAACATGTGAATGAATAAAATTAACACTACATCAACATGCCTGAACAAGGTTAGTTACGTAGCTAGCCAAGTTTCACTTGTTCAACACACATCGAAAAGCACGTTTACATGCAACTAATTACTGCAGTAATCTAGTTAGGACAGGAAATCGGATAAGGCTTTAAATAGATAGCTAGCTAGCTACATTTGTTGGGGTAGTCTGATTACTCTAAAACACCAGTTTAAATGTGGTTGATCAGTAATCAGATTTTCCCTGGAATGTCAACACAGTGTTGATATTCCTCATACTTCTTATGATATAAACGCTTTTTCAAAATTACAGCTGGGAGTCCTTAACATGGATTTTGTTCAAACGTTGATTTGTCCAGAATTTCAGTGACAAGTGTGCTTTGTATCTTTGGCTTAACACTTTTTAATATTTTTAAGCTTAAAGTTTGAAACTTTCCCATACAGATGAATTGTACAATCTTCAGAAACTTTTAATTAGCAAAATGCCAACTGCCAATAGCTCACTCTCCATATCTACAGTATAACATTAATGTATACTAGCCACCTTAATAAGATGGCACCAAACACCACAAAAATGATTACCTAAATTTAGCTAGTTTGCTGCAACTAAAATATTCGCTGGATAAAAACACTTTAATCTGAATATTTAACAGTCACAATGAATCATCCAGGTAGCTAGCTAGTTAATAAACAGCCATTTTTTCATTAATGAAAATACTTTTTTGGTAAATGAAGCCTCCAGTTAATATTTTACAAATCTGTACAGCTGAATCCACATGTTCATAATTTTAGTAGTTTACATTTAAGAGTTTTGAAACTCACTAGTGTTGGCTAACTTTAGCTAGCACCCAGTTAGCCTGCTAGCCCATTCGTTTACATGGGACCTGTCTTAACAGGTAGCTAACTCCCTATTAGCCAGCTGATCATGTCATTATGTCCTTCACAGCTTGATCTGCCTTGCAAACACAGAATTTCCTTCGGTAGATGGATATCTACTTTAAAATGTTGTGTTCCTTCATTATGTTCAACAAAAGCACTGTTTCTGGCTCGCACCAGTAATGCTGGCTTTTGGTCATGTTGCTGCCACTACTGCTTGCCATATTGAATGTTGAATGTTTTCTCTATCTGTTGACCTTGCTTTCCCTATCCAGGGTCTTTGCCACGCACATGTGCACACCACAGATCATCAATCTGCGTGGTGAAGACAACCTGTTACTTCTGGTTGCCATAAATGACAACACTGCTGGTGTCAGACTGCAGTGTTGGAATGAACAAGCAAACAAAATACAAAGGGGAGGCACATACATAATCGCTGTTGTCTCAACAAGGCTGGTATCTGGAGAAGTACTCCTTACCGGAACACACAACACCACAATCACAAAAACGGACAACTTACAACTCCTACCAAATTATGAGCAAGTGAACCTCAGTCCAACAACATCAAAGATCAGTGGAAGAATCACAGCTACTGACAGTAATCTCAAAAGGCAATACACAATCTGCAAGCACGGTCAAGCAGATGGCATCAGCATAAGAAACAGATTCCACAGATGCACGCAAACAACTCACAACTGAATACGAAAAAGCAGCTGGTGGCATAGTCACGATGAAGCAAGGCACAACCCAGGTTGACTACAAGATTTCACACAAAGCTATTGTATCATATCTTCAACAGGTTGACAGATTGGACACACTTTCAAACAGAGACATTACTGAAGAACTTTTACTGTAGGAATACACATTGGACTTTACTGTAAACAACGAGGACATTATCACTGACATAACACTGTTGCACTTCACCATTCCAACACAAAGGCCACACTGGACCATCCACACCCACCCAGGCTCACCTAATTCCTGTCACCTCTCCCAACTCACTCACTCATTCAGACAACACAAACATAGATGACAACATCTTGCTTGACCTGGATGTACAATAGGAACCCAGCAAGGTCCACTTCAATATCAGTGTACAACAGCTTACTCTGCCCATTTTGTTTTTCTTGTTAAATCTAAATAACATTCACTTATATCTCACATAGTAAATTTGCCTTTAAGTGAAAAGTAAACCTTCAATTAATATTTCAAGATTTAAAAACTAAAACATATGAAGCAATACATGTAAATGAAAGTTACATTTATAAGTTAAGTTAATGACTTAAATTTTACACTATGTAAACACTCATTGGAAGCACAGCTATTTGTGGCATTTGCTGTTTGTTTTCCTGACAAATGTGAAACTTTACCCATCAAGGGCAGGTTCAATATAATTGAAAAAGTGTTCACTGAAGCTGGTTTTGTTCTCTCTCTGTTAATCAAAACAATATTCAGTGCTATTGTTCATTTGCAATATTTCTCTTCTATTTCTTGAGAAACGTGAAACTTGCAGCCCATCGAGGGCCAGTTGAATTTTGTTAAACTGCTGTTCACTGTAGCCAATTTACTTTTCTTTTTAAAACAACATTGACTACACCTGCACATAGCCTAGTTGTCTTTAAGTTAAGAATAAAACTAGTTAACCTTTTATTTTTTCATTGAAAGATTAAAATACATGCAGCAACCCATGTAAAAACACCTTGTTTTAAAAATGAAACTTAACAACTGAAGAATTTTAATTAGTGTGCTTGCAATGCGAGCAGACTATTGTTATTCTTTAGTTTTATTCTTATTCTTATTTCTTCTTCTTCTTCTTCTTCTTCTTTTATTCCACCAAATTTGGGGGCTTCTCCTCCCACAGTTTTCGAGATATCACCCCAAACCAACTGTAACCCGTCCGGTCTGGCCGATCGGGTTGCTTGTATACAACTAAACCCGTACCCACACTCGTTCTCTGGTTTTGTCGTTTTTTCATCACTTTTTTTTTCCTTAGACTCCCATTCATTTTTCAAAATCACCCCCTCACCCTTCGTGGCCTTCCCACTTGCTCACTTTTCACCCACAGCCACCATACCTCATGTTGCCTGGGACAAATCACCCAACACTCATCCCGGGAACCCGTTTTGACCCGCTTGTCTTTTGTCATTTTTTAATCCAAGTTTTTACTCATTTATTCATCCCTCCATCCTGCCATTGACTTCAATTCATTTTTCGAAGTCTTACCACTCAGTCACCTTCGGCCCGACAACCGTACCACATATGCTGCTTCAGGTCATGCCACCATCACTCATTGAAAGCCATACTGTCCCACTTTCGTCTTTTTGTGTCACTCATCCCTCCATCCTCCCATTGACTTCAATTCATTTTTCAAAGTCTTACCATTCGGTCCGATTTGACCAATAGCCACCTTATATGTTGCTTTGGGTCATGTCACCCAACACTCACCAAAGGTGGGTGTGTTCTAACAACCACATTGTTTACCTAGCGGCCGCGTGGCAACCATAGTAACACCCTAGCAACCACATAGCAACCACTTACCAACACTTTGGCAACCACCCAGCAACGCCCTACAACACCCAGCAACCATATTGTTTACCCTAGCAACCACTTAGCAACACCCTGGCAACACCCTTGCAACCGCAGCAAGCACTAGCAACCAAATCCATATACCTTAGTAACCATCCAGCAGCCCTAGTAACCACCTAGCAACACCCTAGCAACCATCTTATATGCCTTAACAACCACCTAGCAACAGCCTAGCAACCACCTAGTAACACCCTGGCAACCACCTAGCAACAGCCCTGGCAACACTTAGCCACATCTAGATGAAGTCTTATATCGTTACCATGTTTTTCGCTGCGAGTTCACAAGCACACTCTGCATTTTCTTCAGGAAATGCACTTTTCTAGTTTAAACTAAATTCTCACTGGAAGCAGTGTTTTTTTCTGTTTGCTCTGTGTTTCCATGTGAAATGTAAAACATAGTTTAATAACAAACCCACAAAGTGAAGTTCAATGTAAAAAAAATAAGTGTTTACTGTACCTAATTTTCTCTTTCTTTAAATGTAAACGACATACCTTGAACTCACATGTGCTACTTGTCTTTAAAAGTTAACTTTTTGTAGAATGTTAACAAAAGTTTGTTTACAGGTGAACAGTCTTAATATTAACATGGGATGAACCTCTTTTCCTTTAGTTGCTGTTTCTTTTCCAGTCAGTGTGGAACTGTCTTTCATACTTTTATTGTGAAAATAAACATTTACAAACGCTACAGTGTAATGTCTAGTTTAATTATTTCATTAACACCAAACTTGATATATGTCTTTACCTCCATGTCATGAAAGTACCCCAGGTGTACTGAGCCCAAGCACTGAGTGTGCGAAGGGCCCTATTGTATCCACGTTGTGATTATTAGGGCCCAAGCACTGAGTGTAGAAGGGCCTATTTATCCGTTGTGATTATTATTATTATTATTACGGCCCAAAAACTGAGTGTGCGAAGGGGCCTATTATCGTTGTGATTATAAGGGCCTAAGCACTGAGTGTGCGAAGGGCCCTGTTGTATCCTTTGTGTTTTGGGGGCCGGGCAGGTGTGCGGGGGGCCCATTGTATCCGTTGTTTATTATTATTTGGGGCCCCAAAAACAGAGTGTGAGGGCCCCATTTATCCCTTGGATTATTAGGAACACTGTTGTGCAAAAGGGCCCCATTTATCCTTTGTTATTATTATTATTGGGGAAGCATTGAGTGTGCGAAAAGGGCCCCATTTATCCCTTGTGATTATTATTATTATTATTATTGTTTTTTTTTTTTTTTGGGGGCCCCAAAC